>OV725079.1:86361430-86943930 GCA_928085145.1 Nezara viridula | reverse complement strand
TAAATGGTATGATGTTGCCAACTTAAGACTTTAAGGTAACTTGACATGTGAGCAGTATTATCTTTTTGAGTCTGATAGCTTCAATAGTCTAAAAAGTATGCATGTATATAAACAGAATAAAGACTTTAACCTGAATTGCATTTTAATTTTAGTGTTAGTTTTAAAACTTATTCTTTTATTTAACATACACAGATATGAATGCTTTTTCCAGCTTATTTCATTTCATTATTAATATTGCTAAACATTTAATATACTAAGTCGTTTGTGGTGTTTTTTTTTCACATTTTTAGATAATAATACAGTGGAGCTGGAAGATAGAGAAAAGTAAGTTGATTATGCCATATTATTTCTTATATATTTAATTTCATCTTGATCTTTCTCTTATCTTATTTCGATATCTTATAATGAAAAAATTCTTGGAGTAGGGTATATTCTGTGCTTTTTTCAAATCTCTCAGCAGTGAGTTCTCTATAAAGAAAATGAGGCAGATTTGCGAGCTGTGACTTATTATATTCTTTGTCGGTTTTTACTAATCATGTATCAAAACTTTGAAAGTTATAAATTTTATTAATTTAAAATTAAATAAAAATTTGAAGGAATATAACTGTTATTCCTAATAAGCCAGTTACTGAGTTTAGTGTTATATGTCTCCAGCAATCATTATCTCTTTAAATTTCATCGATAGCAAATTTATTTTCTGTTAATTCATGTTCATCATCACCATCATCAGTAAATCATTAATCGAGATGTAGAATTCCAAAACTAGCAAACTCCATTTTTAATTAAATATTATTATTTTTTTTAATCAACAGTTTTAGTACTATATTTTCCTGAAGTAAAATTAAGATTGGGAACAATGTGAAGTCCCTCCATTTGACACATCAAAAGTTTTGCCTATTACACAGGGGCGGATCAAGAGAAAAAAAAAAGGATCCTAAATATTAAAAATTTAAGGACTCTTTCAAAAAAAAAAAAAAATTCTCTATACATAAGCCATAAATTTTGGCAATGGAATAGCTCAGTGAGTCATTGTATTATTATCTATAACAGACAGCCTGTTTTTCAAATACTAAAACTTCATGTATTTAAGTTGTATATTAAATACATTCAAAGCTTACGAAATAAAACATGTTGAACTGAAATGAAAATGGAAGTGACTAGCTATTATAAGGAAGAGATGTTACAGTAGAAAAGTGAACATTTTGTGAAAACGATAAAATGTATGATATGTCATAGTTTGAAAACCTACCTTTATTATATATTCTCTTATTACTTTCCTTTCTTTCAATATAATTAAAGATAGTACTGCATGAGCATGTTATTACAGTGTTCCTTTCAGAAAACCCTTCTCCTTTATGAAGAAAATATAATTTATTATCGTTGTCATTAATTTAACCTGTTGAGAGTTTCTAGTTCGGTAATCCTCGAAATAAGTGAAAAGTAAATAATTTTAGAGAATTTTAATTTTAAATAAAATAGATAATACATCAAGATTCACTTTTTACAGTAACATTGCCATGTTTGTCATGAACAACTACACATTAAAGTGAGTACATTTGATCTCAAGTTTATTCATTTTAGGCATGTCAGATATAATTATATCTCATTACTATTGAAAAATTAATTTACATGCAGCATATAATCTATTTATGTCAAACTGATTCTAAAACAAAATTATTTCACTAGAAATTTTAGGAGAAGAATTAATCAGGTTTTCATGTTATTTTTATTCTTTATTCGCTTGATCTTTCAGGATTATTTTTTACTCATTTTCAAAAACCTGTTATTAATAACTTTCTCTCCATATTATCATAGAACATTGTACACCCTATTATTCTCATTATTTAAAAAAATTATTATTTGTGAAAAATTGTGTTATACCATCTAGCACTCCACCATAGATTTTAGTCAACTCCATTTAATAATTTTTATCCCTACATTTGCAATAGTTACTTTAAAATATGTTAGAGGAGTCAACTAAAATTAAAATCTATGATGTAGTAGATTGTATGACACAATTTTTTATATATAATAAGTTTTAAAAATAATATTGTGTACAATGTTGTACAACAATATAGAGAAAAAAATGATTAATAATAAGAATCACTCTATCTCCAACTCCAATAAAAAAGTAAAAAAATGCTATTTCTTCCATTGGTAAAATAGGTTCCATTGGTAGATCTAAACTTATACCGGCCAATTATTTAACAGAATCCGAATAAAAAATTAATACTACATGGAAAATTAATTCAACTCGGGCAAATAGGAGGGTTATATTACAGTTAACCAACCTATTTTGACAAGAGTAGAAAGATTCATTCCATGGGTCTGTCTAGAAATAAATTTGAATCTTCCCACGCCAGATTGACTAGAGATGCTAAGTGATGCCTTAACACTCTCAGCCATCATGAACTTAAATTCACCTCTGTCTATCTTGTGACTGTATTATCATGAAAAATAAAATAAAAAATAAATAAATTAGGAAAATACCGAACTCGGTTTAGTAGGAAAATGTTACAATGAATAAAATCTTTGTCCTGATGACCCTCATGGATGGGTACACAAGGGGAATTGAGTACACTTTACAACCTACCACTTTTTTGTTGACTTTAAGAATGCATATCATTGTGGTAGACAGTGAGAAACACAGGTGGATCTACGGGGGAGGGGATGGGGACTCTCCTCAAAATGATAAAATGTAACAATGTTCTACGGTAAATAATATTAAAAAATTATCTCTTAAAGTATTATTGCTCATGTAATTACATTTAATAGGATTCAAGAATCACTTAAACACCATTTCATATAGGTAATTAGTATCCCTTTTTTTTCCAAAGTAATTATCGTTATATATATATGAAAAAAAAAAAACTGAAGCCCCCTCCCCCCTCCCTCAAATTAAATCTTGGATCCGCTAATGCTGAGAACAATATGACAGAAACTCTTGCCAACTGAAATATTCAACTCTAAGGCTTTGCCGGTGATATTAACATCCTTGTCAGATCCAAAACTGAGTTGAGCAATCATTACCTTGATCGTTCGTGACTTGGTATAAAGATAAATAATGGCAAGACTATATACAGCAGGAAAAACAGAAGGAGCCCATTGAAACTTTTATTGATATAGACTCATACAAATTTAAAGATTGCAAGAATTCACATATCTTGGATTTCTTGGGATATCTACCAACAGTATGACAAAGGAAATAAGCTAAATTGTAATTATGGCAAAACGTTGCTATTTTGATTTCATGAGAATGATTAGCTCATGAAGTCAACAAAGATCAGATTGGATTAGGTCTTGATATTATATCTGTGTTGACATGGACAACAATAAAGGCTTACGAAAATGATCTATTTGTATTTGAAAGGAAGATCTTGCAATGCATTAAGATCTCTATGAAGGAAGTGAAAGTTTGGAAGAAATACATTTATCAGAAAGTTTATATTCTTTATAATGATCTGACTGTTATTAACTTCATAAGGCTTGGAGTGTTAGATTGGGCCAAACATGTGTTCTGAATGGAGGAAGAAGAAATTATTCTGAAGGAATTGAAAACAGGCAAAACAGAACATGAAAGAGAATTGACTGGGACTAAGCTATGTGGACAATGTGGCTGCTGATTTAAGGATCTTTATGATCACAACCAACTTTAAAGCAATAGCACCAGATAGAGCTGGATGATGGAAGCTACTATAGGAAACTACGACCCTGCGTTGTAGTGCTAATGGATAGATAGATGTTTCTAGGAGAGTAACAAAACATCCTTTAACACAGTGGATTACCGATAGATCAGGGGGAGTGAAACCACTAATGCTAGAGTAAGTTTGAAAAAATTCAGTGCAATACAATTGTTTCTCAATAAGGTGTATTATAATAATTTTAATAAATCAAATTTAATTTATTTTAACAATTTAAACATTTTTAACAAATTATAGTGCATTAATCACTAATATATATCCAGCTTCTTGTCTATATCTGATAAAAATAGATAAACACATATAAAGTAATAAGCCTGATCGATTTTGTTTATAATATGATGAAATAACATTTTTTAAATTTAGTACAATCTTATTTTTTGTTAACTAATGCAACAGAAATTAAAGTCATAGTACTTTATTTAAAAGACATTGGCTGGAATCTGTATTTAAATTATATACAGTAACATTTTAAGCATAATGTGTTAAAAAAAATATATTTGACATGCCTGAATTATATTTTATTTTGCTACTTGAACCCTGTTATTACCCAGAGGCTGCTACCTGCCACATTATTATTTGATTTTTTAAAGAAACATCATAGTCATTCATTTTATTTATCTCTATCATCCATTTCCCATCTATCTGCTTTCACCTCAATTATGACTTAGACCTTCTTTCAGCTTTCTTTAAACATTTTTTTTATATATTATTTATTTTGCATGTGTTTATTTTTATGTAATAATTATTTTGTTTATCTTGATTAATTTCTTAAGAAAATATATTGTTTAAAACAAAAATATCAATAATACTAATAACTCCTTCAATAAATTCAGGGATCTGTTTATTACTTAAATTTATTAACTTGCATGAATTGGACAACATGGATAAATCAGTAAAAACATATCTATTCATTTCATTACAATCAAAAGTTGGGAATTTATTGAAGGATATTTGTCATTCACATTTTGTTTCTTCATACTGCTGAAATCAGGACTGAATCCTCTTGTTTAAAAACTCAAATGTTTACCAACAATAAATATTATTCAAATATAGTATTCTCTTCATTAAATCTCACTAAAGTATATTTTCAAGCTTATGAAACATTATAAATAAATATTAAGAGAAAGGTTTAATTTTAGTTGTGTTTCAGTTTATAAAATTAAAAATTACTATTATTTGATGAAAAAGTATCAACCCTAAAATTTAAATTTTAATAAATCATTTATTGATATTCTAGATATGAAGTAGTACAAACTACAGATTTATCTGAGAGTTGGTATTATAAACAAACTGTCATATTTATAAAAACCAACTCACAGTTAAGATAATAAATTGTTTTGTTGGGAAACAGTCAAGATTAATTACAATTAAAAAAAAAAACTTATTGAATCTAGTTTGTTACAAATCAAGTAATTTGATCAAAACTTGCTGACAATCTTCAGGTCTTGAATAATAACATGAATAAAAATTATGGAAATGTTAATAATAGTTATAATAATAACAATGTGATATATGTAAGGAAATTATACAAAAACAAAAACAAAATGCGCTATCGAGATGAACACAAACAATAGTCACTTATGACCTTAGATTAACAATAAATGATGGAATGCCAGTAGCACAAACTTATTAAACTGCTCATATCGTGCTCGCCAATGAAATAATCATTCTTGTGAATCGTATTTTGATTGTAATACATCCTTTTATATACACCATTGAAGTAATAATTATATAGATACACCCAAAAATAACCTAAAGAACATTTTCATTTAGCTACATGTACATCTATTTTTTATGATTATATATCTTTCTATCCATCTTATTTTAAAAAAAAGATTATGACCCATTCCTGTCCATTGCATTTCATATAATATTCTAGTCCAAGAAATGTCTTAGAAAAGGTGTCAAAATATTTATTTTAAAATTAAAACAGCTTTTATTTATTTTTTTTTAAGTCACCTTAAATATTTTTAAACCTATTGATTATAAATCAATTATTATAAAATTATAATTGACCTCTAATTTTGACTTCTAACAAACTATAAAATTATAACAATCTCCTCAAGGAGATAAGAGGAACAGTCCTGATATGGCATATAGATAGCTTCATTATCCTTCATTAATTTAAGAAATAAATAAAATTCATAACCTTTTAATGATAAATTTAAAAGGGTGTTGACCAAATGTATGCATACTTTATATGCATTTCTTAAACATGTTGAAAATTTTATCTTACAAATGGTACTGCAGAGAAAAAATCTTTGTAGTTTTAATTTATTATATTTTAAATTACAAAGATAAAATTTAAAATAATAATAACGATGCCTCAGTATATTTCTAATGAAACTTTACACACTGACTTAAGAATGCCAAAAGTCAGCGAATACATACAGATTCACTACAAAATATTTCAATTTAAAGGGATATAACTATCAGCTAATAGTAAGTAAGAATGGCCACTACCAGCGTACCTGTCATCAGAAGGTGGCTGAAAAGGTCATGAATGAGATACCTTCTGTAACTTTATTTTATTTCTGTCTAAAATAATGCCATGGAAGAGATACTGTTGGAATTTTTCTTCCTCCTGTCTGACATGGCATTATTATTTTATTACTGATTTTGACAGACTATTCACTGATTACCAATGGTATATTAGACAGATTTGGATATATAAATAAAGTTACATATTGTGTGAATGAATCATGTAGCCTTAATATTAATGCCCTTCAATGTGGCAGAATGTATTAATATTCAATAAAGAAAGTTTAAAAAAAAAAAAAAGTTAAAAACAAACTGAAAATAATAACTATGTCTAAATATAGTTTCTATAAATAGTAAAATTTACTATTTATGTAAATATTTAATATTTATCTTTGTTTTGTTATCTATTTATTGTAAAAAAATCAAATAAAATTAGATTGGTTTAGTCTATCAAGATCAACCTGCATATCTGAATATCCTTTTCATATTACATTATTCAAATGTCTATACTGCGCCTAAAAAAATAATGGATACTTACATTTGGTTTATTCTATCCAAAAATCATTACATTAAGAAAATTGTTCATAATCATGAAACAAACCTAGTGAATAATGTCTTCTTCATACAAAAAATAAAATAAATAACTTGACAATTTAGGAGAAAGCTAAATTATCCTTTAGAAAATACACATTAAATCAGAATAATGATATCAATTAAAATGATACATTTGAGGGAAATCCACTTTTAGAGTACAGTCTTGACTGAATCTCAATTGTTCAAACTTGGGATACTTTAAACTTACTGAATAAACTATTAATACTTGGATTAGTAATATTTTCTAACTAAAATGAAAATTTCAATCAAGAAAAAATTGTTACACAAACTACTAGAAGTAGAGATGTAAAAATATATTGATATTTTGGACCGATAGTTTCATTTTGATTCTTGTTATTAGTAAATAGATATTAAAGTAACTCAATTTTAAAGGACACAAGTCTTTTAAATAATAAACGTTAACATAATTTAATGAGTTTTTATTTATTCAATTATTTTTGTAATGATTTTCTTTCATCTTTTTTTCTTTATTTCTTTTTTAGTGTTGAAGCTATTCATTCAATTGATTTTTTTTTTCTACTTCCTTCTAGTGACTTTTTTTTTTAATCTTGGAAAAATTATTTCAGAATTTGATAAATGTAATTAAATTGTAAATAAGAAAAAAAAAACCTGCACCACTACATCCCATGAAGGGATGTACTTTGTAAGGAAGTATGGTTTCTAGACCAACGGTTGTGCAGAGAGGTGATCGAGATAGGATTACGCTCAACTGCCAGGTTTCCCCTCTTAATTAATTATTTACCCACTTTATATGTGCCTCAGGAGAGTCTCCCAACCCCAGAGTCGATCTCTGGTGTTTAAATTATAAATAAGAATAATTAAAAAAAAACTAGTACTGTTGACAATCCATACTAAATTACACTTCATTGTTAAAATTTGTTAATTGATACTCTTCTATAAGATAAATAATTAAAATTTAATGAAGGATATGGAGCTATTTAGAAAATAACCATATATTCTCCTGCTCGTGCATGCATTATATGTAGTTGAGATATGTGAGTGTCAGTCCTGAAGGTAGCTGCAACAACAACAACAACAACAACAATACGTCAGGCTCAAGGTCAGGCCATGGAAGAGGAAAGTGGCCTTTGAGGCCCGGTGTCCTGGTTCATGTCAACACTAACCACAGCCTTCTCGCGAGCTCCGGGCAAAGCGGTCCGCTCAATGAGAGTCAGGAATCAAGAGCGACCAGGATAAAGAACATGTTTTCCCCGGACCAAGTCGACAAAATTAAAACTGGCACAATACCAGGAGTATTCAGCTCCAGAACTGGAGGTAAGCAATGAGGCTCGTGAAACACAATCCTGTTGAATAAATTTCTAATTAACATGAATTTTTTTTTGTAGTTAAACTGAGATATAAATTTAACAATTGGTTTTAATAATTTAATGATTGTTTTGATTAAAATTTAATCCTTTAATTAATAATAATTATTGAGGCATTCTTAATGACCATTACTTTAAAAAAATATATTTTTAATTTCTCGTAATGTTAAGTTGTACTTTTTTACTGACAACAGAAATTCTGTAATAATTTTTTATTAAACAGTAAAAGAATATTAGACTATCCAAGAAGCAACAACTAAATTTATATTATTGATTTCAACTAAGGACAATTGAGAATATGGCTGCAATGAGGGCTTATATTCAAAAAGTTAAATTTCAGCAATGAGGGTTCAAGCTTTAAACTAGTTATACAAACTTTTCTACAGGCCTTACATTGTTCTATATTTTCTATATTATATGGCCGATTGTTCATCAAGAGTATTAACTAAATAAATAGGAAGTCATTTTTAGATTTAAAATTTTCCATAAAATCTATTTTTTTTTTTTTTTTTTATGAAATGGACACATATTTGACTAATTGAACTTGAGGAGAGCTCACTTTTATGCCTTTCAATTTTAAATGGTATATCATTATTATGAAAAATAACAATTGAATTTTCGATCTTTGATAAAATGGTAATAAGCTTCATTTCTTCTTGTCTAGGTTGAGCTAAAAAAAAAATATCTTTGATTTCTTCCTTAGAAGGCATGAAAAAATCCATTTGTTCATTAAATGAAATCTGGTAACTAAATCCATGGATTCCATTAATGCAACAATGTTTTATGAACCTAAATGTTTTTTTATTTACATTTTTGTCAGAAGCATCCTCACATCCCTTATTCTTTACTTTCTTTTATTGATTGTAAAACTTAATTTTATTTATTAAATAAAAACACATAATATTTATGTTAAAAAGATTATGCTCATTAAGAAGAAGTCTGTACACCTGTTTTTGCAATAATTGCAAGAATGACATGGCCTAATAATTCAGGATACAGAACCATTCTATTTTTTTAACTAATTGGCTAACCAATGCAAAATTGTTACACAATCTTCTTGAATCAAAACGGGAAATATTTTTTAACGTTTTACAATAAAAAGGCCTATCGTAACATGAGCCCTTACTGCAGAAACATCCTCAATTTCACTATTGACATAAACATATGTTTAATATTTAAAAAAATATTAAATATTGTATAATGTTGAATTGAATGTTGCTTTGGTTTGAATAATTTAAGAATATTGACTCAAATTGATTGTAGTCATCTATTTCTGTTTTTATCCTCCACCACCCATGGTCATGTCGTGCCTCAAAAATACTATATTCACTAAATGAATGAAGTTTAATGTGTCAATATGACATACATGCAGAGTACTTTCTGAATATGAATATGTTTATATTAAAAAAAAGAAAAAAGAAATATGAATGTAGATAATTCATATTCAACTATGAATATAGATAGAAAATAAACACCTGTATTATATGAATACGGCCATATTCACCCCACTAAATATAAATATGGCCATATTCACACCAGTAAAAGTAAATATGGTTGTATTCACACCTACAAAAATGAATACGCGTCTATTTACAGAAGTGAATGGGTATATGTTTATATAATCTTATGAAAGAATTCTCTTACTTGATAAATACATATTAATTTTTCAACAAATGTATTTATCTGAATTAAAACATTTGCAATCTTAGTCATTCCTGTAAACTTGAATACACTTATCGTCAATACTGTTTTATTTAAATAATCATATAAATAAATATCCTTAATTTAATAATAAAACAAAAAATATGTATATATTTATTCAAATCCGCTATTCAATTCAACACATCAGTTTGACAACAAAAAATATAAAAGTATTCATAATAATACTTTTATGGTTAATGAAATGTATACATCATTGCGTGTTAGCCAATACCAACTTAGTTAACATTTTTGAAGAGGTTGACTCAATAAACCCCTTACTGTTCAGAACATTATTTTAATTTTTTTTTTTTTACATTTTGTAAAATACTAACCTATAGATGCATAGTAGGACGCTACTAGAGTGAAATTGGATTTAAGGGAAAAATCCTATGAGTCATTTATTTTCAAACCAATGAGCATAAAGCGATCGAATTGAGTAATTTAAACAACGTAACTTAAAAATTGGTTGCGCTGTTCACTCTATAAATCGTTACATACCTTTTGTTGGATAGATTAAAAGATATTTTATAGAATAATATGTTCGAGTTTTGAGCCCAAATTGTTTCAAAACACTAATGTGATTTATGGACTTCATAACTAACAGACATTTGTTAAAAAATTAATATTTGTTTAATAAATAAGAGTATTCACTCATTAATAAGATTTTGTGAAAATATTCCCATTTACTTCTGTAAATATAAGCATATTCATTTTTATAAGTGTGAATACAGCTTATATTTACATTTGTGAATAAAAATTACTTATATTCATATATATATATTTTTTAATATAAACATATTATTATTATATTCATGGAGTATCATAATTATAAATATATTTCGTAGTTACACTTATGAATATAAATATGTCCATCTCTGCTTACATGATTATTTTAAAAAATATTTCTGAAAAATATATTAGTTACAGTGTATTGTCTTTGTGTGCATGAGTATAATTACAAGTTTTAAATATAAATATTACTCTTTAAAAATATTTTTCCCAACTGAAATACTTTATATTTTAAAATTTTTTATTGGTTTAACGAAATCTCAGGTTAAAGTTTTTATAATCATTTAATATATATCTTAAAATCAATATTTCATTACTTTCAGAACTTAGTCATTGAATTATTAATGCTTACTTAAGTTATCAAAAACTAAAAGGTTTTTTTATTGGAAAATGCCAACATCATACAAACTATTTAAAATGAACATTTGATTTTATCAAATGGTATGTTGAATAAATATGAATTTTATAATTTAATAAATGCTTGAATTGAGATAATTCAAATGTTAATGTGTCTGTCTGCTTTTTTTCAATGAAAAAAATGCCTGCATTGTATTTAACATTATTAAGTTTTAAGTACAGCAAACCTCAGTTATCTGACATTTGGAATCAACAAAGCTGGTATAAAATAAATAATACAATTTTCTTATCATATTTCATTTGAGATGAAAATTTGATGTCCACTTTGATTTGATCAATTTTACTTGAAATAAAGAAAAAAAAAAATGTTTTAATATATTATGTTTTACTGTTAATATCAAATAATGAACAAATCCTTGATAAGTAATTTCAAATTTTTATTCATAAATATATTTTTTTTAACATTAATTCAATGGATTTGATAAGTCTAATCTGTGTGTTATTCAATATATACACCGAAGATTGTTGGTTAAATATCAGAAAATAAAATATTTTTGGAAAAAAGTTATTAAGCAAATAAAAAAAAATCTAAAGAGACAATAAAAAATGTTGTAAATTGTAAATATACAATAATTAATAGATAATAATAAAATATTAAATGAGTTTTAAATTTAAAAATTTGCTAATTAAATAATTGTTAACAGTAAAGTTTATGTTCAGTAATGATGTTACTCAATTATATATGCATCTTTTTAATTTCTTTACTCCATTAATTGAGGTTTAGCTGTGCTGCTATACCTAAAATCTGGAAGTTTTGACACATTAATAAGAGTTAAAGTAATTATATTTACTATTGCATTACTAACACCCATTCCTTAATTTAAAAAAAATGTTATCTTTTGCCAAACGTTTATTGGTAACCTTAAAATTTTTATCTATATTCTAAGCTTTGACGAGAGAATTTGAAAGGGAAACTTTTAGATACCAATCTTGTGTTATTTATTTCATCATGAAAACTTGAAAAAAAATCTTTACATATACTAATAAATTAGCCAAAAGAAAACATTTTTTTTCTTTCATATTTATTTTTTTCCAGTTTACATGTAGTCCAGATATGTAGTAAAAATCTAGTAAATTTTACAATTGCAAAAACATAACTTATGTCACAACTGAAAACTATATTTCCCGCTAGAATTGTCTTTTGTGATGGCTGTTATGAAATATTAATTAGTTGCACATGTCTGGTCTAGCATGTTTATAATATACCTGTCCATTGCATACGTCATGTTTGTTTGACACTTGCATGTCTGTATGTTTTTGCCTACTGTCTAAAAGTGGTCACATTCAAGCGCCTTGATCCTGCGATGGAAGCAGGAACACTGAGGAAGCAAAAAAATTCAACAAATGTTGGTATGTATTACTTTACTTTGTATTAATATAAATATATACATTTATATATATTGACATTTTCTGATTAGTTGTGATTTATTTATAAAGTATGCTGATAATTAATTCAACTATTAAGGATAATGCTGTATTATCTAAATATTGTTGAATATATTCCTGACACTCATTCCTTGTGTATGTTATTTATCTTAAACGTTGGAGGTGTATTTGACTCCATAATAACATAAGAAAAAGAGCATTACAAGAAAGTAGACAGGTTTATATAATCGATCTTCAAAATATGAGTAGAGCCTTCTTCTTTTGAATATTTAAATCTTTGGTACCTGAAGTATCTCAAAAAACCTTGAGACCTAGTGTTTGAATGGTATCCTATGGTATAAAATTGATAGATTTGAAAAATAATTACTGTATTCATAATCAGAATGACCTGCGATCCAGCCTTGGAGACATTATGATACTAAAAGAAATAATACTAATGAGGAAACATTAAAATTATTTCAATTGATTAATTTGATTAATTAAATTGATCAATTTTTATAGCTGCTTCTCAAATTATTCTTTCATCCAGCCTATCTTTGTAGAAGTATCCTTCAGGGTCATTCTAATGGCTTTCTAATATTTTTTCTATGAATTTCACATCTCAAATGATTAATAATAATTGTTTAACAATAATAACAACAAATTCTATTATTCTGCTTTCACGGAAGATGTCATGTCTTCATTAAGCTTTTTCGTCACATGAAAATTGTTATAGTTGAATTGTTCTTAAACCAGTGAAAGATCATTAACAAATAACATTTACAAAAATTGGTCGATGTTAAATATTAAATTAAATAATAGCTAACTTTTATATATTTTAATTATTATTTTCTTTTTTATTACAGGAAAGGCAAATCATTTTGTTTTTAGTTTAATAATTAGTATTATACAATACAAAAATATTCAAACTATTTTATAGTATAATTTTCCTCCCATAGATCCCAATGCTGCAAATAAAGACAACAAGAATACATCACCGAATGATGCACTTCTACCACCAGAATCTGACAAAGCCTTCTATGAAAATCTTCCTTTCCATAATATGCAAAATCCTCCAAACAAGGTAAGCTTGAATTATATGATAATTTTGATTATTTCAAATATTTTAATATCTCCAACAATGAATTTCAATAAATAAATTTCAATAAATGAATTTCAACTTAAAAAGAAATAAAAGGGATTTTCAAAAGTTATTTGGAACCTAAACGGATGCTTTTTAAAAATTAATATTGACATATTAACAGTTTTAGCATTAACATGCTTGGGTTTGATTATTTTTTTTTTCAATAAAAATTTATTTAACAAAAACTTAATTTTCTTTTATTTATTTATTTTGTGTTGTGTTAAACATGAACAATAACATAAAATAAAATAATATATTTTTCTTACCTACTTAAAACATTTACTGAAAAGATTGCAATTTATATTGGCAGCCTAGTCGACCACCTAGTAGACTGAGTTCAGGCTACGGTTCTTCAAGAAGCCAACAAAAAGTACCAGCTCGTAAATTCCTAACTGTACGCCCTTTAGGATCTCGTGCTAGGCATTGGCCGCAGTTCAGGAGCCTTAGGTGTTCTCGAACTGGAGGAACAACCCCAGTTCCTGCACCACGACAGTTCCTTCCGAAACCACCACTAGGAAGGCACCTTTATCAAAATGTACCTGTGCCAATAGTTCCTAATACTGCATCTCAAACATCAGGAGATTCTGTTGCTCAAAATCCTGCTGAAAACTTAAACTCTACAGCAGATATTTCAAATCCCAACCAAGAAACAGAGACTTCTGAACCAAAAGTTGACGAGAACCAAACTTCTAATTGTAAAATTAAAGAGGTTAGTGAAGCGATTATCCTTGTCTGGGGATTTTTATGTCACTGGTGGTGGATCTTATTCCCATATCATTATTTAAATAGCATTATAAAAAAGAAAGCTAATAACAATGTTCATTTTAGATTTTTAGCTGATATTCAGTGTAATGGTGATGGTAATTTTATTTAAGCAAAATACAAATCTATCCTTACACATTTCAAATGTAGAGATGTCATCTAACTATTTATTTATTATATTTATGATTTTACTAGATCGTTACAGAAGTCTTTGTGCATTGATATACTCCTGATATTAAGGTCTCTATTTTGTTCCATATTTGATTCTGATGTAAACAATGCATATAATTATGAGGATATTTTACAATTTTATCAGGATCTTAATAGGGTAGTTTTGTTAAACTTAGATAGTTGGCTGCTCTCTAGGCATTTTATGTTGTTACTTTAACAATGAATTATGTTAAAGACTAGTTAAGGAACAACAAATTCAAAAAATCTTATCCATGTAGGGTTTTTATAAAATAATTTATTTAAATAAAACCAAAAAAATGAGGAATGTAAAATTAATGCCAAACTGTTTCACAGACCCCAGTTTGATAGTTTCTATTCTAGTGTACTGAGCTATTGAAGCTGGGCTTTAACTGTAAACTACTCTAGAAAGTATACAGTAAAAAAAAAAAAGTACTGAATTTTGGTCACTCAGTATACAGCAATATTTCAGCAAGACAAAACTGGAAATCTTTCATGCTTTGTCAGAGAAATAAAATGATCAGAAATTAAAGATGTTAGCATCATATCCTACCCTTATCAAAGCCCTGAAATTGCACTATTCAACTGAAAGGGGCCAACGGAAACAAAGCGGATGTCAAATCAGGAATTTAGGAGTTGTTCACCACAAAAACCAAGGATTAGTATCACCCTTAAGTTCAAGTTCTGGCTACATTAATTGACAATGATGGCCTAAATTTTGAAGAATAACTTTAATTTGTACATTTTATGCTGAAATTTAAGATGAAAATATTGCAACTCAAAGACTTTGGTAACGAACTAGTAGAAAGGTAAAAATATCAGATTTTTAATGTAATAACATGATGAAATGTCTTTATTTTTTATTTATTTATATTCTACACTTATTAAATTATTTATTAACCAATCATGAATTAAATAATGATCGTGTGGGTTGGCCAATTCATTTTTGTGTTATTTTATTTATTTTACTTGACTAATCCTCATTTGAAGCTACAATAAACTGTCAACCATCTATTACTTCCCACTTATAATTTGTAATGTGAATACAAATGCTAAAATTAAAATATGTAATCAGTATGTAATCATAAATCACATTTAATGAGTGATTTATCATGGAAACAAATTTTAGGAAAGTAAATATAGCAGAATCAAATTATTTTATTAGGCTAAATTAAAGTTAACCAAAGGATTGGCTAGGGAGATTATTAGCTAGTTGATAAAGAATGAATCTAAAAGGAAATAAATTGTGTTTTACACCAGAAGATAAATGTTCAATTCCTGAAATCTCATAGGGTTAACCTTAAGATTTCAATGAAAGGATTCAATTCAATCTCGTAACTGAAAGAATAGTTTATGATGGTTTCTTTATAATGTAGTGATTAAATTAAATTAACAAATGATTATTCAAAATTAACGATTATTTATTAATGTATAACTTGAACATTTTGGTTGGATTATATACACATATGAACAGTCCCAAGCTCCAGTTGCTGAATTATCAATGTTCTAGACCAGAAGTTTCCAACCTTTTTCTACTTGAGGGCACATTTATAGATTAATAATCACACAGCGAGCACCAATATCAATATATAACAATGCATTGCTAGTATTCTTAGGAGTTTCCACTAATAGTGGGTTTCCTTAACCTAAAGTGCTTGGATGGCTTCTTTCCATAATGTCCTATCTAAGGTCCATTCTTCCCGTAGACCATGATCCATCATGGATTCCTCCACTTCGTTATCTCAGCTCTTCCTCGTCTTCTTTTTTTCTCTTGTTTTCCATAAGTGGACTTCTTTGGGTAGTCTTTCTTCAGGCATTCTTTTCAAATGTCCTTACCACTTCAGGCGTTTTTTCTCAATATCTTCCAGAATGGTTCTTTTAGCCTCCATCTTTTCTCTGATGGTCGTATTTCTCATTTTATCAATTCTGGATATTCCCTCCGCTCATCTCCAGTAGTCCATTTTGGTGGCTAAGTTTCTTCCTAAGGTTGCTTTTTATGGTCCAAGCTTCTGACCCATATGTCATAATGCTCAGTACTATACTATTGTAGATGTTTTTTTTAGGGATAATGTTCCGGTTCTATAATACCGAGTTGAGTATTGACATGGTCTTTTTGCCATCTGAAATTTTTCTTTTTATTTCCACATCACATGCATTATAAAGCCAAATTGTTGTGATATTTGTCCTGCATTTCATTGGTGAGTTCTTCATAATTTTCAGAAAACTATTATAATCTAAAACAATAACTGTAGTTATTGTTGACAATTGAGAATAGTCTAAAAATGATTAGATGTGTTGAATACAACATTACCCACTTTGTAAGTTATTTTTCTTTATTGAAAGAAAAAAAATGGGAAAAAATTATGATTAAGATTTACTAGGAAATATTGTTTAATTGCCATGATAATAAGAAATGATTATTTTTCCAATTAATTACTTATTAGATATTTCATAAAAATCACGTCACAAAGTCACGTTTGGGAACCTCTGTTCTAGATGGTTTACTCCAAATATTAGCAGTTTTTTTTTTTTATCTAATACATACTAATTAATTTTTAATAACCAAATCTAACATATTAACTTGCATGTGTTTTGACTAACTTGTTATCAGAGACTGCAAAATTCGAGTTGTGAAAGGCGAACTCGGCCTCGAAGGAAGCCAGCTCACCACGGAAGCGCAAGAGAGATTGGTGGGCCAACGTTAAGGGATGAATATTCTAAATATAAAACAACTCCTCACAGTTCGAGGAACAACTCCCCTCCAAGGGCGAGTCATCATAGGACACATAGGGCCCATCATACTAGTCCAAGGAACCACGCGGAATATGCTTTTATTAAGTTCCACGATGTAGGACAAGAGATAGATGTCTGAAATAAAGGTTTGTTTTAAATTATATTTTGTCAATCAAGAATCCAAAAACTGAATTTTCTTTTTCAGCTCTTTTAATGTCTAAGCCAAATTCTGATCTTTCCTTCTTTTATTCTAAATAAGCTTACACTTGTAGTATTGCTATGATGTCCAATTTAGTAAACTTAGCATGTCGTACCTTATGCAATAGTATAAATATATATCAATAAGCAACATTAAACTTTTAAGATATATTACTGAACTATATGAATCAAATAAAATAAAAATAAGTTGGACAATCTGAGTGGAGAAACAAGAGGCAGTGTGATCATAGATGAAATAACAAACTATTAAGAAACCTTATTCTATTATGTGCCAATGTTTTAGGCCTTCATATAATAAACTAATAAACATCATATTATAATTTTTTAACCCATCAACTTTCATTTCTCACCTATCATCGTATAATTCTTTGTTAACCAATTAATATTTTTCACCTTTAACATGTCCATTATATCAATAATTTAATCAAATTTATTTATTAGCCAAATGGATATAAGAACTGTGCTTATAGTCCCCTCCATAGGTACACCACTGTTTGGTATCAATTACAAAGTTTTTCAATTATTTTGACCCAAGTTCGGAAATGCATATCGAGAAACTTATTAGTTCCTATTTTGTATAGGAATAACTATATGGCTATCAGAAATAAATAAAAAAAAAAAAATATATTTTTTATGAGTATGAGGTTGTGAAATTTACATCTCTTTTCTTCACTATGCTTGGAGATGTTGGGCTTCTACTGTACTAATTAATTATATAGTTATGAAAGATATAATTAGGAAAATAAATATTTACAGTGCTACAAATATTTATTTAAATTAACTAAATTAAAAAATAATTAGTAGTTTTAAAAAAATTATGTAAAATTAGTTGTTTTTTTTAGCTCATACATAGTTATTTTTAATAATTAATTATTAAAATAATTTCTTCTGATAATGAAAAATATGGTATTTTATTTTCATTTCCTGCAGGAAAACCAGAGCTCAAGCGTAACTTACATTTATTAAAGAATTTAAGAAGGAAGGTTCAGATCATTAAAAGGTATAAATAACATTAAAATTTAATGTTTGAAATATATAGATGTATAGTGGATTTTGTATGTGTATTTTTTAATAATTTAGATCAATTTAACCATGTCACTCTCTAATTATAAAAACATTCCTAAATAAATATATAAATACTACTTTTCATCAGTAGCTTTAAAGATTAGAGGAAGATTTATTTTCTGGCTGCCTTAATTCTAGCACACTTATGGAAGATTTGTTAATAATATTTACAATTTTCGAAGGTTATGTAGAATCAAATTTTTAAACAATGGTGGACTGAAGAATAAGTTTCTACCACTAACCATTCCTTAGGGCTGTCTTGTCAACCGAAAGAAATGGGGAAATAAGATACGGAACGCCACAATACGGGCTAATCTCGACCTCAAACCGGAGGAGACCATTTTGGAGGAGCATAAACTAAGGTGGTTTGAATATCTTCTTAGGATGGATCCAGATAGAAGTGCCAGGAAGACTTACAAGACTCACACGAAAGGAAAAAAAACCCAGAGGGAGACCTCACATCTCCTGGGATGGCAGTGTAAAGGAGGCATTCAGGAAGCATGGAATGGATGGGAGCAGGAGAACAGAGTTGGTGCAGGAGAGAGACAGCTGGGATAGACTCTATAAGCAGGATCTTCACACCAAACCGTGGTAGAAGGGGGAGTGATTATGATGATATTTTTAAAAGAATATTCGTTATGTTTTATTCTGCTTTATTTGTGATCTTCTATAAACAGAGTAGGTCATACTATATTGGGATAAAAGAATTGTAGTTTTTTTTTTCTGATGGAAAAGAAATAATGACAACATTTCTTTTTTATGACAACCAGTCTTTGTTTTTAAAGGTTTGTAATACTTCATATAGCAAGTATAACCTCTGTAGGTAATGAAAGCAAAAGAGTTAGGATCTTTAAACCTGATAAAAGAATGTGAGAGATGACTGAACTTGTTCCTTCAAACATCACCTGTAAGAGTTAAAACAAGCCTTACCCCAATCTTTTATTTATTTTTATTTTCAGGACTACTGCTTACATGCTATCTCAGCCTATTTATTTTTCACCCATTCTACTCTATTTAAGTTGAATATTGACATAATTACATTAAAGCAAAAAAAACCAAAAAAAAACATTGAAGAATCAATAATTTTAAATTTATTCAAGTGACATTAAAATTTAAGTTTTTTATAAATTACAATGTACTTTGAAAAATATTTTACTATTTTATTATTATAAAATATTGTTTTGAATGAGTAATCAGTGACCTGGAGAAATAAAGTACAGAACATGACTAAAAAAGTTTGTTATTGTCAGAATATTAATCATAAAATTATTGTAAAATGAAAGCAATAACAAAAACTATCATAGTAAACAAAAATTAAGATTGAAAAAATTAAAAGACTCTATTAAATTTAAAATGCCTAAAACATGCAGTGATGAGGCGTAGTTAGTAGAACACAAACCTGAAAGATTTTGTCTTAACTCACTAGATTTTCTATTGACACAAAATTGCTTGGTTTTATCAGAGTGGGGACTATGGTTTAAAGAGCATAGGTCCCATTGGCCCTTTATGAGCTGAGACTGGATTTGTACAAATGTAAAGAGAAAGACAGAAAATGATGGATAATGTTTATAATAGAGAACAAGGAGATAGTGCTTTGGGTAATGATCAACTAAATGCTTCTGAAATTATTTTTTGACCAATTAGTGAAAAACAGGTTTTCAATGCAGTGGGTGATACATGTTTGATCAATATTTTTATATTCACCTTCCTCTCATTTATTAATACCGAATCCCTAACAAGATTCATAATACTATCTGCTAAAATTGTCATAGAATAATTCATAAAATATTCTATAATGTGATTTACAGTTTCGAAATCACTTTTAGTTCATTATAATCATTATCAAATATATAAGGACAAAATGAGTAAGTCAAATAATTGTTTTTTTAAATAACCCTTTTCTTCATTTAATTTTTCAGTTGAGAGGAAAATTATTCAACAGCAGATTTAAAATTTAAGTTTTAATTATTCATGTAATATTATTTGTTCAGAGACATTATTAAAATCAGGAAAGTCTCATAACCACTGACAAAACAGAAACAAAAATTCCCATCATAGCCAGATTTGTTTTTGAGCTCTGTAGCAAGCACTAGCGGATCCAGGATTTAATTTTGGGGGGGGAGCTTCAGCCCAGAAACTTTTTTTTTTCATATATATAACGATAATTACTTTGTAAAAACAGAAAGATACTAACTACCTATATGAAATGGTGTTTAAGTGATCCTGGAAGTCCTATTAAATGTAATTAAACGATCAATAATACTTTAAGACATAATTTTTTAATAATTTTTAAAAAAAAACATGGTTACATTTTACCATTTTGGGGGGGCTTCAGCCCGAAAGCCCACATCCTCCCCCGTAAATCCGCCTTTGGTAGCGAGGAGCCCATTGCTTTATGCATTAAGCTAACCCATAATCTTAATTTATTTAATGAAATGTTAAGCAGAGACTGGATTTTTATGCAATTGGTTATATAGTAATTGTTTATTTTACAGTTATTAGGGCTTTTTACATTACATTAAAATATTTTTTTATTGTAAACATTTTTTCTAGCCTTACCGACCTGAATTCTCAGATTTGGACTATGCTGATGTGGATTATCGTTCCTATGGCCCCATAAACTATAAAGCTGCATCTATCTTTGCTGCTCAGAAAAAACAAGAAGATGAAGAGTTACTGTGATCTAATCTAGCATTTAACTCTTTTTGTCGGAATCAGGCTTTGATGGTAATATCATCTGAGCTACCTAAGGAAATGAATTCTTGTGGGAAATCCAAACATAGACTGTTGTATTGTTCCCATTTATAATGTAATTATTCAAAAATACCTAATAGGCTTTTATTTGTAAATAGTTGTTTGTACATAATAAAAAATAAAACAAAAAATAAAAAAAAAATAACGTATCCCTTGTATGAAATCTAATTGGTGACTAATTATATTGCAAAATAGTGAAATAATCTTGTAAAAAGTTATATTTGTATGGGCTCTACTTAATTGACTAAGTGTACCAATATGATGATTCATTTAAGTGTTTATTAAAAAATTTTTAAAAAATCACGAAGAAGGTCCAAAAATGATTTTGGAACTTGCTCATAATAAATTATTTATTAAGTTATTGTGATTAATTTCAAATTTGACTGATATATAAATAATTTCATGTACAGCTATTGTATATCTAATTTATTGATTAATTTTATTATTTGTAAAAAAAGATAAAAATAAATATATTTGTTTCAAAATGTAATTAAGCATTTCTAAATAAAAGAAATGTGTCTAATGAAGAATTTATCGGACATAATTATGTCCCTTTATTTTGAATGTTTCTTAAAATATAATGTTACCATGAACCAAACTAGCCATATTAAGATTTCATTTATGTCCTAGTATAATAATTAATTTATTAATTAAAGTTTAAGTTATTAAGTGTGTATACGACAAGTAAACACAAAAACAAAGTTTATTTTATTTAAAAACTGAAAAGGGATTTATATAAAATTGAAACCATATTTTTTCTTATAACTAACAAAAATGCGCAATAAACAATATTGCATTCATATTAAAAATAAGTTTTCTTGTGTTCTATATTTAACGAGTGTGATAAATCTTTTTGTTAACTGTATATTAACACAGGATAACATAGGTATAGGAAAGATTGTCGATGTTAAAGTGATACCGCTTTCTAATTTGGCACTCAAGAATCAATTGTCAATACATACATAAAAAAATCTTAGTAAAGAATCAAAAGAATATGTTTTAAATTTTCTTTGTTTCATATCATAATTGATTTTGTCTTCATGGTCAATTATGAAAGCGGTGTAAATATAAGTATAAATATATATATATATATAAATAAAATGGATGTAAATTTTAGTAAATAAAAACCAATATCACTGTAAATAAAAACAATATTTTATCGGCCTACCAGTTAAAAAGGTTACACATCCTTCTCTTTGAGTGTTCTGTGTAATTAGCTTAACGAGATATGTAATTCTCGTATGACTGTATAACTCCCGCATTTTTAATCTAAGTCCATTTGAATGGCGGGAGTTTGTATAGATTGGATAATTTGTTTACACATTTTTAGTCATTTAGAGAATGGGAGAATGGAAATGAGAATGTATTTTATATTGTACAAAGACAAAAAAAATTGTTTTCTATGTAGTAAGATGTTCGATTTAAATGCTCTCTGTAGAAGAAACATGATGAGGAGAGTCGAGAGAAGGAAATACTCAATGTTTTATGTAATGATGTAATAACTATTTTGTGAAACATTAATAGAAGACGATCACATTTGTAAATTGTTTCCTGCCAATAATAGTGTTTATAATAAACTTGTTTAAATAACATATTTTGTAAACTCCTATTTCTGAACTTCTATTTCCTATTTCTAAATCTCATCTAGAAATAACAATTTTATTTATTTTCCTACAACACAAAACTTGAGAGAGAGATAATGATATGGCTATTTAAATATACCATCCTTTTTCACTCTATTAGATAAATAAATCAAATTAATTTCTTGCTTTATAAAATAAACCTGTTGGTCCTTTTTGCTTATTTGTTGAGTTATTATAAAGAGAATCTGAATTAAAAAGGTGAAAACTGCAAAGTCCCCTGGATTGCTAGATTTAGGGGATAGGAAGAGCTTAAGGGCGAAAAAAAAAAAAAAATAAAATAAAAAATGGAACAATGAGAGAAATATAGCCACGAATAATTATATTTTCAAAAGTTTATGTTATTACCTATAATTCAAATTGGAACAAATAAATGTATACTATCTGTTCACCAACTATAGAGTAATCTTTACATGGAATGAGTTAAAGAGAAAATGTTAATTTATAGTATTATGCCTGAAATTAAATACTCCAGAAATAAATTTAAAACTTATTTGACAATATATGGTATACTTTAACTTATGTTTTATTGACAGTAGTTATAGCAATGGAAATGAGAAAAATCTCACCAAGAAGAAAACCAATAGCTGTAACAGCCATACCAAACTTCAACAACCAATTATTAATCCAGCAAACCATACTATTCTATCCTCCTGATTATAAAAATACATAAAGAGCACCTTTATATATTATTTCTCAAAGAAGCAATTTTTAAAATTCTTTATCAAATCCAGTGATTGAGCCCTCATTATGGAGATTTTCTTCTTCAGGTGAGAAATATAGTCACATCTCCCAGAAATTTCAGGAAAAATTAGAAAGAAAAATAAACTTTATATTGACTGCATCCATAATTATTTGAAAGATTACTTAATTCCTTGGAGAACTCGCCAAAAAAATCGATCAGAAATTCTTCTGATAAGATTTAAAACTTTTAGCTCTATTACAAAACCATTTATTTGTTATATAGGTATAGTATAAGTATAATGTTGAGGCGATTGGTATCGACCAAAGCAGCAAAGTGGATTCAAATATTTTTTTTAGTAGAAATAAAGTTGAGATTAGTATTTTGCATCTTGAAAAAGCTTCAAGAGAAAATTGGCAGGAATTTAGGAACACATAAACTACACAAAATGAAAAAAGCAGACACTGGTAAACATTTTAGAATTGGAAACATAAAATAAAATAGTTTGAGAAATTTTTCTTTATTTCTTGGACCCATGATTATGTCATAGCTGAATACCCTACAAACAAATTCATCAAAATCGAACCATTATTTGTAAGCAAAGATACAGCTTATTTTAATGTTAATGTTCATTTCAATCATGAAAGAAGTTTTAAAATAATTTATTTTCTTGGCCGATTAAGATTACCAAGAAAATATATAGCTTATAAGAATATGTTGCATTATTTTACTTCCTTGTAATTTTGTTATTTGCTCACTGACCAATATACTATGCGAATTATTGTTGATACAGATGATTATGATTATTATTATATCTATATATATATATATATATATATATAATATATATATATATGTTCCCCATGTTCTGTTCCCCATCACCTGGACTAAATATAGCTTTAAGTAAACTAAGAAAGGTAAAACATTGGCATGGATGTTAGAAAGTTGATGATCCTTCCATTATAGGATATTAATTGATAATACCATAATATGTAACTCACTTCAAACATTTATGCTTCTGCTCAAAAATATATCAATATAATGGCCACAATATTTTCAAAATTAGAGAGATTATTTAATAATGGATTAAATAATCAATGTTGTTTACTTCACAAGCAATTTTTGAGCACAAGTCTAAATGAATCCAGTTTCTATCTAGCATTAGCTTGGTGTAAGTGGAGGATACAGCGCAGTCTCTGGACTACTTGGGGAATTGGCTAATTCCATACAAAGGTTAAAAAAATGCCAATTCTCCCAGAAAAGATACTATGACTTGAACTGTCAAGTCAAAATGCCTGGTTAGGTCTGAAGTGCTGGACATGACAATTCAGAAGCTGGCCACACATGTTTTCTAGTAACATGCAATACCAGTTAACAGTACCAAATAAAGCTCACCTTCCAGATACAGAGATAACTCAGCAGTTTTTCAAGTAAACATATTAAGTAAGTAACAAAGTGCTCCATCAATCCCTACACTCCAGTGCCATTATCCATAAGGATCCTGGGCACCCTAACTGCTTCAGATAATCAATCTACACTTTTCAATTTCAGCACTACAATCTCAACATCTCTTTATCAAAATTACTTCAGATCAGCCTTTACAGTAAAACTTCTGCTCCTCTCTATAATAGTTTTTCTCTTTATATCAATTTCTATTTAAAATATATTCATTTAATTTTTATTACTATTTACACTCAAATTAAAATGCACAGTAATAAATCCAATAGGTAACGCACGAAACAACGAATATCTGATTTATCTCCTGAGATATTTCTGCTTTAACTTCATATTCCTTGAGTTATAATTACAGCACTTATTTATACTGACAGTAAGGAAAAAAATTAAAAATATTATAGGCCTAACATTCACAATTAATAAACTTCTTTTTAATGATATAATACTTTTGTATTTTAAAATTACAACTGTAACAATGTCAATAAAAGGTGGAAGGGTCCAATGTCCCTTATCAACTTTTTAAAAAATGTGAACAATATTTTTAACTCATGATAGTCCAATTATAGGCTATACTAATCTTCGTGTTCTTAAAAAAATAAGTTCAAGATTCTCATAATCCAAAAACTAGACTAGCAAGTGAGGTAAAACATTGCATTTGGCTCATCTTTATAATTAGATATTTGTCACAAATGCCCTTTAATTCTATTGCACAAATATAATTATAAATTAACTTACAATTCTGATTGAAACTCACATTTCAAATACAGTTTTACATAAAATAATTATGTTAAAAAAATACAGATTTTAAGAAAATATGAAATTAATATTTTTCAATTTAATTGAATTTCATCTAATCCTCATTAGAATTCATAAGAGTAATGGTGATTGCTAACAAGCAATAAAGTTTATACATCGCATTACTAAAAAAATAGCCTATTTCAGTGGACAACAATATAAATCCTTAATAATAATTAATATAATATATATATGATTCTGTTTTATCATGTTTTTAATTATGACGTTTTTGTCTTCTTTTTATAATTACGTACACAAGTACTAAGGACAACCATATTGGCCCAGAAGAAAACCAGCCCTTGAAGCCAAATATAAAAGTAAGTGTCTTTGGATTTAAACTCAAGCAAGTATGCGGGCAAAAGCCAAGCAACCTGCGAAACAATCCAGAAATTACCGACCAAAACTAATTCCATTTGTTTACAATAAATGAAAGGTAGGCAAACTGGCAAAAGGCATAAATACCAGATAAAATATTGGCACGTTAGTACAGAATTAAACGAAACCAAAACAAAGGTTAATGTCATCTCACAAAATGATATATCATTATAGTTTCCGTAATAGCAAGAGAGAATTAATAACAGAGCTATTTGCGGGGTAATCATGACTAATTTATAAACCAATGACAACCCATGTTCATAACTTAAATATTGTAAATAGAAATAAACAGAATAATTATGTCTTATATCAACTCTTTTCAGATGATACAATAGACTTTCATCAATAAATCTCATCCCGTATAAGTAGAAAAATAAATAAGTAATTAGTCCAAAAGTAAACAAAGAAGAAAGAACAAATAAAAACCTTTTCCTATTTGGATAAATTGATCTGACAATTAAATTAGAGTGGAAATCTTCAATAGCCAAGTATAAGGCTAAGCTGAAAATTATAGGGTAAAAACGTAAATGAATGGAAAACCCATGCAATATTCCACACAGAAAAATTTTCTTTTCTTTAAATAACAATAATGTAGACAAAACCAAAAGTGCTGCTAAAGAATCAGCATTGCCACGTGTGGAGATTATAATTGATAGAGGATTATAAAGCCAAAAGAAAGAATAAAATTTACATTGGCTTCCTGTAAACCCGTCTAACTTTAAAATTTTATAAACTAAATCTATAATTAATATATCACAAACTGAAAAAAAAAGTTTACCAAACAAATTAAATGTAAAGATATTTGGTATCAATAGATAGGCTATAATGGGAGAATACCTATAAGTGTGTCTTTCAAAAGGTGATTTTCCATTTAAAACATGTCTTGCAGCATCAGTGAAGACCTTATAATCAATGTCTGTATAATCAACTTCGGCAAAATAATCTTGGACTAGACCGAATACAATAAAACCTATTCTAATAGCTAAAGCTAGGTAACAATGACTACGCAAATTCATTTTTTGTAAATCAGGCTAAAAAAACTAACAAATACTTGTTTAACTAGTTTAAATATTTCTTCATTTTGATACAATGTAGTTTAGTCGAAGAGGAGCTTTTATCTGGATTAAATAGTTTGAAGGATTCAACTTCAACATGCGTGGATATCAGTTTTTCAATAGTTTCCATTTCTTCTTCATTGGATAAACAATTTTTTTTCATAACAAATTAAATAGATTTTAATATATTTATTTATATCACACCATATTGCCAAGGGAATCCCTTTTGATTTTGTGTTAACTTTTTAGAATAAAATACAGAATGAAAATATTATTTATATATCACATTATCCTAAGAGGTATCTATAGTTTTTGATTCTACACCATTAGATTGAACCTGGAAAAAAAAAATCTATATTAGAATTAGAAATTTTCATTTTAATCATATTAAATACATTCATATGATAGAATCATGTAAGAGATATTTTTAATCAAACCTTTTTTTGCCATTGTGTATATTTCCTTTCCTTACATCAGTAATTTTATACTCACCACAAATCTATGGTTTGCAACACGTGTTGTGGGGCCCATACACTTTGAGACTTGTAAAACCAACACAGAGTGTAACATTAGTTTCCAACAAAAACAAGTAGTGGTCATAACTGAGGTTATAGTAGGCGAGTTCCTTAAAGTACGTAACTTTACCAACCTCGAACCAGAAGTGATACCTGTTCAATTAGGCTTAGATAGATAAAAATTAATTTTGTGGCAGACACTAAGAATGAATCTTGACCTTCCCACTCCATCTGGAATACATTGGTTACCTGTAGGATAACCACACCATATAGTAGATATAGCCAAATAGGGGAAAAAAGAAAAAAAAAAAACATGTGAGGAGATTACACAGAATCTATTAGCTTCAAAAGTCATAATATTAAGAAAAACTGGATAAATAATACTAGGTACAAGGATGAAAGCTATTAAGCTCCAAAACGGGGAAACATTTTAGGATAGAAAAATATGGGTAAAATATTGGCAGCGTAAACAAGGAAAATTTTCCATTGCAAATTTATTATTACTTTTTTTATATCTTATTTTTAAAGAAATTAATAGAAATTTCATTGAAAGATTATATAAATTTCACAAGAATGATATTGTTTGCCTGAAACATGTTAATCATGTAATTAAAAAGCAAAATAATCAGGTGAGTGATTCAATAATAGTTAATGTCATCAACAACATTGTGATTTTTAGCATACTGAAAAGAAATGAAATTATCAGGTAAGACCCAATCTGTAAATAATTTATATTACTATATGTCTAGATAGTGGCAATAATCTTGAAATCCAAAAATCATCTAGATATATGAACTACACAATCTTTCTCAACAAGCTGACACATATCACTAGGTCCATTGAGATAAATTCTGGAGTGATATTTGTGAAACATCCTCATATATGTATTAAATAAGTTGTAATGAGTTTTGATTTAGTATAATTGATAATGATACTAAAAATTACTCTAACATGATAGATCAACTCCAACCAAACCGAATTGTGCAAGTCTCAACATGTATGGGCCTCTTAAGATATCAAGGCCGATATTAATACTAATGGAAAGTAATAGGTACATTAGCGCTAGAAAAAAGTTTTAATAATCAAAATTGCTTAAAAATATATTTTGTAACATGTATATAATGGAGAGAAGTTAAAAAAATAAATTAGAAATGTATTAATACTGAATATATTTATACACTCCCCTCATTTTGTTTACAGTTAAATGGAAAAAGGATGTGTTATCAACAAATTAAATAATGTCTGATAATAAGACAAATATAATGGTTAATGATTCATTCAATATTATATAGTATATACTTTCAGTTCTGAGAGAGAGGAACATCTCAGGCTGTTGTCCCGCATCCTGGGCCTCAAAGAAGGTTAATCAGGTTTTATTTTTGCATTCTTTAGAAATAATATTACATACAATATTTTTAAAAACTTGTTTTAATGCATATATAGATCATATTGAAAGAGATTGGGTTCCAGAGGTAAATTTAATACTCAAGGAGCCGGAGAAAATTCATCCCTGGAGTTCCTGGTTTCTCTCCATGGTACATCATAAAATGCTTAAATCCGCTAAATGTTTTTAATTTATATTTCACAGGTTATGGATGCAGTACACATAATCTAGCAAATCTGTCTGGACCCAAAGTATCACAATCTAGTATAAAAGTGGATTTAAACTGGTGGATTTATGCTGATTGAGCCAATCTTGAAACTAATCAATCTCTTCAATTTTAGAAGCCAATATGTTTGACATTACTTAAAATAAAATTTGATATTTTAAATAAAAATATGAACTAAGTTGCATTTTGAGAATGAAATATTAATTGTAAGCATAAACTAAAAGGCCTACATACTTCCAAAAATAGTGCATCAGACTATATCTGTAAAAATTAACAGATGCTTCTTATGAAAAATAATAAAATAAAAATTAACTCTCTTACATAACAACCGATCCCTTTAATCCATTTATATATTTAACAAATCAATATCTATAGTGAAGGAAAATTAAAACGATTCTAAGATACTACAAACTCCTTATTCCAGTCCAGCCAAAAACCAACTTACAAGACCAATAACTGATAACTTAAGGCACCGAGATGAACATCAGGAGCTAATCAAAGATAAAAGGAAATTATATTTAAGTTTAAAATAAAAATTCATAAAATGACTAAAATTTATATTCAATATAAACATTGAACCATAGATAAATAAATTAATACATTTTTACTAACCTTAACATCAGTTTTAATTCCAGAACAGGATATAGAAGCTGAACCCCATACAACACAACATTCCCTTAAGTATTCTATGAATTGTTGGCATCTATCTTCTTGAAATTTGTTTTCTATAAAGACAGTACACCTATAAAGTCTTAAATAATTTAGTATAATGAGTTAAACAAATTAATATCAACTACCGTGTAAACATTTCTGAATTTTGCAAGCATGAACTTTACAGGGATCTTTAGGTTTCATGCCATAAATTTAATTTATTAATTGAAAAAGTGATGCAACCTCCAAACCTCTGAGTGTAGGTTTCACTACACATAAGGTTATGTCAGCATGAATGTTTATTTTGAGTGGTTATTGGAATTCAATGTTTTTTTATATTGAAAGTATCTAAAATTTTTCTGGATTAACTAATTAGTGTAGCAATGAATGATAAAGTCAATAATAATTCATTTCCCATATGTATTTTATACTTTATTGGACAATTATTGTATTCAAAACATAGTTCACATGTTAATAAAGTGGTGTCATGGCTAAATTGCTTAAATAAATATTTTGAAAAAAGGAAGTATGGAGTGTTAGATGTTGAAGAATCTATTTTTATGTTATTATTTAATAATCATGAGCTATTATCACAGAGGAATAATATAATATTTGTCAATGCCTGTGAATTTGAAGCTTATCATTATAAGTGGGTTGTAATAAATTTTTATAGCAGAAAAAGACGACACAAAAGAATATTCCTCATAGTGCCATCAGTTTTGGTTCCTTCAAAAACATTTGTAGTCACTAATGTTGCTCTGTTTAATTTAAAGTCTTCATTAGCTGTGAATCACCTGTACCTTCTAGAAGTTTATTTTGAAATAGAGCAATGCATAGATAATTTCTTTCCTCCTGAAGCCAAGAAAGTTGCTGTGAGTCTTGTTAATGATAATCTGTTCTTACCTACTGGTATGCTTACTAAAGTTGTTGCCAATTTTCTGAAATATCCAAGATACATACTTCCTGAAGATATCTGCTGCATAAATTTACGATTATATATGGATGAGTATCAATACGGGTATTTATATTTCAAGGTGTCTCAAATTGAAGCTGACAAATGTACAGATAATTTTGACATGTATGCTCTAACAGAAGCAACATCTTTGTATGATGAAGCTGCTCAAACTTGCTACTGCCCACCTAAGGAATGGGAGTTGATTAATTATAAGAATATTGGTTCCATAATTACTGTTTTACCTCTAGGCCTTGAACAGTACTATTGTCAGATTTTAAAGTGGTTTTGTCCATTTTTTATTCATAATATCTATGGTTAGTATAATCTAAAGTTAATATTTTAATTAGTTTAACGTTATGGTATTGTAAAAAAAAAAAAACTCCCACATTTTGTCTTCTTTTTGATAAGTAATATCTGTTGAATGAAATTTAATAATTTTATCTAAATGGAATTCATAATAATAATAATAATATAAAGAGAAGTTGGGGAGAGGGAGGATGCAGTCTACACTCGTGCAAATAATATGTTGGAGTAATGTTTATCGGATAGGTTATATTTCGACCTACATTACTGTGTGACTGTCAACGAAACTCTTTGACTAATTTTAACTTAAATTAAAACTATGATCAATTATTTTCATACCAGTAATAATAAAAAAGTACTTAAATTCAAATTAAATTAACAATTAATCAACCGGTGATTATAAAATGTGTTTTACTTTCACTTACCTATATATGTAATATATAGTAAGGGTAAGTATTGCAATCATGACAATTTTTTAATCGGAGTTTTCAAAGGAAATACACTTTGTGTGTGTGGAAATGGTCTGTGTGTTAACAGTCTAGCTCAAAAACGAAAAGTCCTACAGAAGTAAAATTGCATATTTAAGATTTTTATATGCTAGTTATGTTATAGCAACTTTTTCGTCGAAATCAGCTTACCGGAAGTGGTACTTTATATAATAACACATTTTTTACAATTATCTCAAAAACCACTTCAACGATTTTGATTAAATTCATCTTATCAGTGCTCTATCAGGGCTTAAATGGCTAAGTTTCAATATTAGCTTCCTATCAAGTACCTTTAATTTTTTTTATTTGAAATAATTGACCATTTCGCATTAATTTCTAGTATGAAAAATGGTAAAATATAAAATATGAAAGAATTTGATAAATAACTCAAGGAGAATAATTGTAATTGAGGAACCAAAGGAATACGAGCGAACCCAAGCTCTCCCGAAAGATTAGAGCACGCTTCCATATTTTCATGAGATTAATATAATCGGACTCTAACAATATTATATAAATATTCATATGTGGTTTTCATAAATGCTATTGTTGGTATTATTTGATATTTAATTGTATAGATTACAGTGATATAAATATTAAAATTTGTATATATGAGGGTACTTATACAAATAATAATACCCACAATGAAGTATAAATAAATATAGAGTCTATAATTTTTACTTTTACTTCGTTTTGTCTGAAAATAATTATTTCTGCTAAGAGGGTGGTAAGTGAAAGTTGTGTGATACTGTTACCAGGTTTTTTTAATTTGTTTTGTAACTTTTCTCTAACTTTTAAACGCAAGTATTAGTTGTAGAAAAATTGTTAGTAATAAGGTTTTATTTTCGGTGGTAAAATACCCTTGCTTTGGCATGCAGATAGTGTGATACAGTTAAATGAAGATTAGGAAACTATTAAACTATTTATAATATAAATGAAATACAATAATGAATGAAAATTTAATTTTGATACTATTATGGATTTGCCTCAATATATGCCCATAGACTCTAATATGTGGGTAAATTTAATTAGAGGAAAAACTAACTAAGCAAATCACCTACTTGCAATACCGTTGGTCCAAAAACAGCATTTTCTTACAAGAATATCTCATGGGTTGCTGTATTACTGAGATAAAAATGTTAGTAGAAATTTTGATATCTGAGAACAAAAATAATTAAAATAAATTAAATTCAAGAGTAAATCTACATAAATTGTTGGTGGGTAGAATTGATCACTTGAGGGTTGTAAAATAGAAATATTAAGATGGATAGTATTTCTCAGCTGCAAAATTACTTTGTTACTATCTTCTTTCCAGAAGGCTGACGGTTACTATTTACTTGACAATTATCCTTCCTACTGTTTACAGATGTGAAATGTTGAGAGGAACCTTTTATATTTGATATTAATTATTTTTGGCATTTGCAGAGCTGAAACCTGTGTTTGTAATCAATGGTTCCAGTGGGGTTGGTAAAAATGTATTACTGCATGCTGTCAGCAAAAGGTTGGGTGTAAATTACAAGAAGATTGATTGTAATAATATCATATCTAATACTGTGACTCAAATCAAATCCAATGTACTTCATGCTTTTAAGGAAGGTAAAAGTTCCTCACCTGTTATTCTGCATTTCAGTCATGCTGAGGTATTAATATTTTAATTGTTATTTTGTTTGTTTTCTTTAACTGTAATTTTGTTTGATTACTGCAATTTATTATTGTTTGTATTTTGTCCAAGCATATTAAATTTGAACCTTTAAAATATTTTATGAAATTTATTTTGAAAAATAAAACTATTGGACATGTCCAAGTGATTGGATGATGGTGGGTTTTGCTATTAAGAGAAGGAATATTAATTTAGTGTATTAGCCTTTCCTTAACAACATTATCTAAATAACATATTGTTTTCTCCTGAGAGGACTACGCTTAAAAAAGTTTGACCTCATTAAAGTCTTAATGTTATTGGTTTTTAATCATCCTTTTTTTAAATTGATGTTTTTCTCCTATAACGGTATATTTTTTAATGATGTAGAGATGGTTGACCGTTGATATAATATGAGATGGAGTTAGTCGAGGGTGCGGTCAAATAAATAAAAAAATTAAAATATATAAATTATTTTAATTTTTGCCTAATTAAAATAATTTATATATTTTAATTTTTTTATTTATTTGACCGCACCCTCGACTAACTCCTCATGATGTATTTTTTAAATTATAAAATATATATCATGTTTTCTGGCTTATATAGATTCTTCTTCAATTCATTCATTTAATTCTTTAAATCAAATTCATTAATTTGATTCATACTTTCCATCTCAGCTCAACAAAGTGTTTGTATCATCTTAAATTCTGATTTAATATCCTACCCTGTAATAATAATTCTTTAGTGTGATAATTCAATGTTATAGATATAATTATTAATTTATAGTTTCTCCTGCCTAATCAGCTGAGAAAATTAATCATATTCTCAGAGATTGATCAATCTCAGAAAAAAATAAAGTGAAATGAGCATCAGAGAGAATCTATACTAACAAGATGGGTCTCAATGATAGTCTTAATGCATATAATGTATGATATTGTAATGAGATTAAGGCAGTGCCTCTATTGACATGGGCTCTGTTTGGACTGATTTATTATATTATTACTTTTAAAACATTCAGTACTAAAAACAGGTTAGGGTAACCACATAGCGGAGCGACGAAAACAAACACAGGCATTTCAGTAGAACACCGTATAGTGGAATGATGAGCAGAGCTACTATAAATGTGACCGCATATGTTTGCGGATATTTTGAGGATATCTCAAAAACTATGAGGTTATTCACAAAGATTTTTCAGCACAATATTAAAGTGCTTTAAAATCTCTACAGAAATGATCCTATACATTTTTTGATAAAATCAATGGTTACGGAGATATTTATGAGATTATATTTCTTGTATTTCCTCGCTCAGTAAAAATTGCTCTAAACCATGAAATTGATATTATTCATAGTTTATAATACCATTTTGAAGTACCTAGAAAAAAATTCTTTGTTTTGATCATTCAAAAGAGTTATTGACAAGAAAATTGTATTCAATATCCATCAGTCGTGAATTTCGTGATATTGATATGAAGGTTAGATTGACATTGATTTCGTATAATTGATACTGAGTCATAGCAGACCTTTAAACCTACAAAAAAAATATAACAAAATAACTATAAATTTTGTATTTTTGAAGTTAAGTTTGAATCACGTTTTTTTTATTAAATTAAAAGTAATACAAAAGAATTTAATTAGGTAACAACCAATTACTTCATAGTAAACTAGATAAAATTTATATTAAATGCAAGTCAATTTTGTCTTTTTGAAAATCATTAAATGGGACTTTAAAGGAATTAAACTACGGTTAGATTTTTTATAAAATCAAGAATTCTTCGAGATTTTTTTTTGATTCCGCTGGACTGAAGATATCACACTTTTAGAAAAACTTCCTTATTTGATGAGCTTTGAGCCTATATTAATTAAGTTGAGGTTTGTTACAGAGTAAGTTGAGATTCATCTCTAATTGATTAAAAAGATTATTAGTATGGTGGAATTAGGAATTGACCCCAACATTAAATAAAATAAGATGAAACTTGTAACAAATTGTTTATTATCTTCCCATAATTACTAGTAAAAATACCACATATAGGGTTTTGATGGGGGAGGAGGGAAGGACTGAAAACTGACTTGATTTTAAGAACATATGCTTCCATTGTATATTTATATAGCTTGTAATTGAAAAAAAAGAAAAGAAACTTGTATAAATTACTGTTTCATAAATAATATCCTAATTATCAAATCAGTAATTATTATAACTTTTCAATTAAAGAAAAACCATCAGTTTAATAGAACAAATTTTTTAATTTATTATTTCATTAATTTTTCATCAGAAATAACTTTTTTTCTAAAGCCCTTTATATGTTGTATCAATGTTGTTTTTTTGCATAAGGCTTCAGGATATAAAACATGAACATCAATTCTCAATGTTTTCATAATTTATAAATTAGAAATGAAAGAAAGAAAACAATAGAAAAATAATATTTAAAAAAAAAATAGTGATGAAGTAAAAACCTTTAATAGAAAGGGACAATAACAAAAAATTCTTTACTACATTCACTTTGTAACAACTCAAAAAAATTAAAAGATAAATTTATTTGAGTTTCTTAATTTTTTTGTTAATTTCAAATGGAAATAATTATAAAATAGTTGCCCCTTGCGAATAATTTGCAAAGAATATTGGTCAATGAAAAAATGACAAAATAATAAGGAAATTAAATAATTCAACATATTATGAAATGAAACAATCACTTCCTATTTTTATGGTAATTTTAATTGACGAAGGAAAAGAAAATTAATATAAAACTTCGTTAATGTTTTAAACCAAAATATTTACGAATTACATTTATCTACGTTCATAATCGAATCATAATTTATCAAATTACGTTTAAATGTGTCCTAGATAATAATTTTGATTTTTGGGTAGCCAAGTCTTTCAAAATAATCATGAGTACAATACAAAAAAAAAAAATTGTATGAGTTATTTACAAATAAAGTTTATTTTCCTTCATAATCTTTTTCCTGAAATTTCCCCCTAAGGCTTTCCAAATATATTCTATATGCAATAATTTAACTTCTGTAATTTAAAATTCAATGTAGTAAGTTTTTTTTTTCTGTTAGCCTTACAGATCTTTGGCTACGTGAACCATCCTTCTCCACCTCTGCATAGGCATATAGAACAGAGGATAGCTTGGGGCTATTGTCCGCTCATATTGCTAGTATTATTATTAGTTTGCGCCCTTAAATTGCATGGCCAATTTAATCTCAGCATTATATCCTTTAAAACTTTCTCTTGTAATGTTTTAGATTTCATAGAAGTTTCATGAAGCTTTTGTTTAGTTTTAGGTTTTAATTTGCACATCCTAAACTAAAGTTGCTCTTTGCTAGATACATTCACCCTGCCATCACAAATTAATGATAATATCGTTAGCTTTTGATTTTTTTAGTTCCTGCATGTACTTTAAATTATTAAGGAAGGAAGCTAGTCGACTGTTCTATATATCATGGGTGATAAATATTCAGGACGCAGTCTTTTAAAAAAAAAATTTTTTTTATTTGTGCCAACGCTTCAACCCAAACATTTATGTTAATTATAATTATGGTAGATCTTTTGTTTCTCATTTTAAAAGTCCTATAAACTATGCTGAGTCTGAAGAATGTCCCCACAATGTTAGTGTATACTGACAACTTAAATATTTTGAAGTATGAGAAGAATCATTATATAAATGTCCTTTTCTATCCATCATTTTAACAATCAAAAGTTGAGTTCTGAGATCCGTTTTTGCAAGTAAATTCTTCTTGGGATAATTAATTATGGATCTATCTATTGCAATAGAAATACAAAATTCCTTCTTGATCTAAGATATAGTTAAGCTATAGAGATTGATCATAGATAAAGGAATATTATGAGAAAAAGTGAAAGTTATCAATTATCTTTCAACAATCCATTTCTAAAACATTGAAATTTGTTTGATGTCAGTCATTTTAGTTTACACCATGACAAGTTTACAATAAAATATCGAGCTTACTTAATCTTATAACACTTGTTAATTCCAATTTCTAAGAATTTATGTTATTTTGTAGTTGTATTTCTAAATTTAATCAATGAAACTTGAAATAAGATAGCAATCAGCAGCACTAGCGGATCCAGAATTTAATTTTGGGGAGGCTTCAGCCCGAAAATTTTTTTTTTCATATACATATAACAATAATTAATTAGAAAAAAAAAGGAAGAAATTAACTACCTATATGAAATAGTGTTTAAGTGGTTCTTGAAGTCTTATTAAATGTAATTACACGAACAAGAACACTTTAAGAGATAGTTTTTAATATTTTTTTCTGTAAAACATAGTTATATTTTACCATTTTGGAGGGGAGGAGAGGGCTTGAGCCCGAAAACCTCTCCCCTCCCATAGATCCGCCTGTGATCAGCAGAACATTGTAAGTACTAAGGACTTAGGTTAAGGATTAATACAAACCCTTCACTCACTGGTTTATATGATTGAGAAAGTGAAGTAGTTTAATTTGAAAACTTTATTTTCTTACTCGATCCCTTAATTTCAAATAATATATTTTATTTTTTTTTTATTTGTAGTTACTTTCCACTGAAGCTGGAGGAAACGATCCTGATCAAGTTGCAGAAGCTTTCTCTGAAAATATAAAAAACATTAACCCGCAAGATAAAATAGTAGTTGTATTCTCCTGTTCTACTCTTGACTCTCTAGGCATCCCATTCATTAATTTATCTCTTCAGACATTAAACATAGATAACCCAAATGAAAATGAAAGGAAGCTCATGATAACTTGGCTTGCTCATCGTCTTCCTGTGCCAATAAAAAGTAACATTATCACATTTTTGACTACAGAATCAAAATCTTTCAATCTTGCTGACCTTAATAGAGTTTTATTTCTATCCAATAAAAGAAGGATCGAATGCAATGATTCTGATACAATTGAGAAACATCATATTAAATGGTTTTTAGGTAATTATTTTTAATTTTTGATTTGTATTAGGTCATTATAGATCATATTTACAGAGGAGAAAAAAAAAAAAAAAGGAAAAAAGGAAAAAAAAAAATTAAAATATAGATGAATGATAATTATAATTTAATATAAATATTTGAAAGTACTCTGTTTTACTAAATACTGAAGTATTTTTTCTCATCCAGATTGAATAATCCAAATTGAGTGTTTTGGAAATTATTCAGATATTGAGTTCCTAATATATAGTTCATAGCTAAAAGAAATTAAAACCATTTGCTACATTCAGAACAACAATTAAGCATTGAATTTTTTTCCAGATGATAGAAAAGATAAAGGTAAAATTGCTGAAGTTGAGTGGGAAGATGTAGGATGTGTTGATAAACTTAAAAGGGAAGTTTTGGGATCATTGATGTCTTCAAAATTCATCCCCGGGCTGGAAAGGCGAGGACTCCTTCTGCATGGACCACCAGGAACTGGCAAGACATTGTTGGCGAGAGCAGTTGCTTCTCAGTGTAATCGAACTTTTATACCAGTCAAAGGTCCAGAGCTTCTGAACATGTATGTTGGCCAAAGTGAAGCTAATCTTAGGCAAGGTTACTATAAGACTTTTTATATTAAAAATAATTGTGTAATTTTATATTGGGTTGCTTCACATGAAGTGTCCATATGTATGGTGTTGGAAATTGCTAAAGTATTTATTGATCTGATACTACAAACATGATTAGTGATCATGGTTGACAGTGAATGGATGAATACTCTGTTTTTGTTGGTATTTGTTTTCTTCCCCAATTTGTTATTTATCGACTATGAAGAGTTCAAGCTTCTAAATGAAAACTTTCAAGTTGTTAGAGAACTCTCAGTATAAGCCACAAATTATACCAAAATCAAATTTATATCCAGAAAACTAATGGCGACTATCTGTTCTTAAACTAATGGTTGGAATCATTCATATTGTCAAAATCAAGTATGACTGATAAATATGATTTCAATGAATTATAAAAATTAATATAATTAAAAAAAAGTATTAAATCAGTCATGGAAAGTCTTTATTGAATGAAATTCATGTTTCTTTGTTTTATTGTCAGTAAATACAATGCACTAATAATAATCAACTTATATAATGATACATAGCTCTTGTAATTTATTTTTGTTTTGAAAACATTGTTAAACTTAGTTACTTTCTCTATGAAGTTTATTTTTAAAAAATATTATTGACTCAGATAGCTATAATTAATATAATTACAAATTATGATTGGTATAAATACTTTCAGGTTTTTATTACACCATATTTACTTACTAAAAATACTGTGTTTAATTTTCTTTCAGTATTTGCTAGAGCACGTGAAGCATCTCCATCCATTCTATTTTTTGATGAACTAGATTCCTTAGCCCCTAATAGGGGTAATAAATCTGATTCTGGTGGAGTGATGGACAGGTATCATTTATTATATTCTCTAATTTCTTATATAAATCTAAATATTAGGTATAGTTTTATTTTTCTATTTTTATTTTATACCGAGTTATTAAAGTCGTGAATGAAAATATTATCGCACATGATCAATACCACCTAGCCCTCTTCTTTATTATTAATACTGTTAGCTGTTAAACAAATAATGTGAAAACATTATTGAATTTGGAATAACATCTTTATTTGGTTATTTTAATTATTCAACTTTTATCCTAGTCTTAATGAAATAGATTAGGATATAAGTTGTCAATGATGCATTTCATATGCCATTTGGTGAAAGATCATTTTCAGAACTTGAATAAATAAATATTTTGTCTTCCTCACCTTTGAGTCACCTTTGTCATATAGTTTGGCTAGGATATTTTTAATTTAATGTTTTATTCTTTAATTTATTGAAAGGGTTACAAAAGTTAAAAAACTAGAAAGTGAGTTTTTCCTTGCACAAGAAACAAATAAAATCATATGCAAATTTAAGTGGTGTCTGAAAACTTGATGAAGGTGATATAAATCATAGAATATACTCTTACATTTTTCAGATGAATTTGATAAATAATATTACATATAACAATTTATTAACTATTGTGATTAATAATTTACTATTCTTTTTTTTTTTCTTTTTGTATCTGTTTATTGAGTAATAATACATTTTGCCACACTTAAGGACACTGAGTACTAAGGCTGAGTGAGGCACATTCATACCATATATACAATACCATAAAAAAAAAAAAAAAAAAAAAAAAAAATATATAAAAATCGATATAACAAAGGCAAAAACTATAATAAACTAGTCTTATTGGAGTCTTTATAGTTTACTCAAATACAATTATATTTGTAGTTTTCACAATATATGTAAAATAAATTCACATACAGTAAATCTCTTGTTGACAAAATTATTTATAAACAATTTAATCTTACATTGGTAGCTCACTCTTTTGATAAATTTGAATTTAATATGAATAGGCTAACTCTAAACTCAACTTTTCCTCTACATAGATTTTTTCATCTACAAGCGTACCATGACTGGACAGTTGGATTCCTCTAATGTTCTTATATCTTGTATATTGCTTTTTAGATTGTTTTACATTCACTATCTTTTCACTATAAAGAACCATATTAATATTAAATTTAATATTTTGTAAATTATAAATCTCAATTTTTTGTACTAATTTTCAGTCTGCATTAGTAAAATTATTACAATACTTTGTACACTATGAATATAAATATGTATATATATATATATATATATATATATATATATATATATATATATATATATATATTTTTTTTTTTTTTTTTTTTTTTTTCATGAAGAAATATAATTGTAAGAAAAAATTATTCTGAAAAGATTTTATTGAATCTTTGTTGTAGAATCGTTGTGTTGTTATGGGCTCATTTTGATCATAAGTAGGTGAAGAAAAGTATTTCTTAAAATATTATAAATAATAGTAAATTATCAAAAAATATCAAGTATTATTTTTTTTAATTGTTAAGTCTGTAATGAAATCTCAATTAATTATGCATTGCAATATGTATTGCTATATTTCATTATTTTTTGGTGGAACTAGGCTAAATTCTAGGTACGTTTCTCATCTTATTTTTAGTTTCTTGATGAAAATATTTTATTATTTTCTCTGATATTATATTATTACTTATTGACTTAAAAATAAATGTGATGATTCCTAGCAATTTTATTTGAATTAATTACTGAAAATTTTGTTTTTGATAGGGTGGTTTCGCAACTACTAGCAGAAATGGATGGTCTTGAAAATAATGCTGATGTATTCATTCTAGCAGCCACCAATAGACCTGACTTGATTGATCCTGCTCTTCTCCGTCCTGGCAGGTAAAATCTGATTGCTCCTGTACTTTTCATACAAAGTAAAATTATAGTAACAAAGTCTGTATTTATAAAGTAAATTTAATCCTTCATTTATAAAAATGATTAAGACCAACAATTTTTGTACTTTTTTAATGATTTGTAGGATATTTTAATCTTATTTATTTGTATTTATAACCTACACAGTTAATGCGTCATTTTTTTAAAGAGGTTTCGGGGTCCTCATTCTATCATCAGCTGACACATTTAAACTTCCCTAATAAATGGTGAAGTAACTGTGTAATTAATGAATATAAAAAAAAAAAATATCACTATAAATCATTAAAAATTCCAGACAAATATTGCTTCGAGCTTCATGTCTGTTTATCCGGAGGACTGTTCTCCCAAATCTTGTAATTTTTTTTTTAGTGTGCTGGTTAGAGTTCAGGTCTCACTGGTATATATTAGCACTGACTTTATCATAGTATTGTATATAAGAACCCTCAATTTGAGATTTCTTGGAATCTCAGTATGTTTGTGAGAAGAAAGCTTTATTTGGTATCCCTATATCTTAATATACAAAAGGTTGGAATTTTTTTGTGGTTATTATAGAGCCAAGGTATTTGAATCTCTCCATTCTTGAGAATAATTTACTATCTATTGTAATATACACCTTAATTGGAAGTTGGTAAAAATGATTAAATAAATTAATGTTGAACAGTTAAAAGGCAAGCTAATCTAGTTTCACTAGTTCAGGGAAAAGAAAATAGCTGCTCTGTAGTTTCTTCAGAAAGGAAAATCCCAAAAAGAAAAGAGGACAAAGGAGTTTGTATTGGCAGCATTTGTTTGTTTGGCTGCAGTTGAAGAGGGAGGAGAAAAGGATCAGTGGGTAAAATCCCTGAAAAAAATAATCCATGTTTTTTGGAAAGTTGTTATTTGACTGAAGTCACTCGTTGTTCGGAATTCAAGAAGAGGATCTCCCAGACAGTTTAGTTGAGTAGAAGGAAAGTGCACATTTTGGAAGATGTGATGTTAGGAGAGTTATGGGAAAAATGTTAGAGACAATTGAATTTAGTAAACATGAAAGAAACAGTACTATTGAAAAGGTTAGCTTGCCGATCCATACTTGACATTATTTTAAAATCGATTTTATTTTAGAATAATAGTGTTAAATAATAATAGTTGTCGGTGGAGTGCTTTGATATGATTGTCAGTAACCCATACCTGAGATAAAATATATTATAAATTTCAATTAATATATTTAATACTCTTTTTAATTTGTTTATATTCTAACAACCTCTTATTTCTGTTGGAAGTATCCCAACAGTATAAAGTGATCTTCCACGAGGTTACATGATTAGTTAAAAAATATAAGAGATGTTACACTATAGCGATCCATTTTCATTATTAACATCCTATTGGTTCATCTTTAACTATTGGTAGTACTCCAACAGCAATTTTGTTATATAATGTCCTCAGATTCGACTATTGAGAACCAAATGGGAAGGTAGGCTAGAACTAATAGGCTTGATATAGGATTTCCATCTTTTTCTGCCCGTAATATATCACTTATAAGTCATGAATTATTTAATTGTGATGTAATAAGGAGATTCTACAATGGATTTTAAATTTTTATAAATCTCAAAAAGCTCCAAACTGAACTCCATATGTCTAAATTTCCAATGAGCCAGTTGTTTTTTTTTTCTTCCTCACTACGGAAGGTAGGGAAGCATTGTATTGGTGCGAAAGGTTAAAACAAATTTTGTGCTCATAATCGAAAATTTTCTTTCGCGTTTTATGTTTCAGACATCAAGCATCAAATTTGGTTCGGTATCTGTCTGTAGTAAAATCCATGTGACAGGTATATCACCTACTGTTTGTCCAATTTTAATGAAATTTTCAGAGATTGTGCGGGTTGGAGCCTAGATGGTCCCTTATCAATTTTTCTTAGGAAATTAGGGATTGGTAAACAGATAATCAAGTATATATGAATTTTATCAAATTATATCCACATTTCCAAAAAAACATACTTCCCCTTGCAGATCAGGAAATGTATTATTTGACACGCCTATAGTTTGTAACCTACGCGCTCGATTTGACCCAAACTTGGAGGAAATTCAAAGAATAGTATAGAAATTTTTTAGTATCAATTTCATTGAATTCCATTTAATAATTAAAATTAATATAAATAATTATTATGCTCTCCTGTAAAACACTCAAGTTTTATATACGACTTTTTGCACTAACAGAAGTGATACACATGTTCAATATGCACCCAGTAATGGCTTCTCCTAGAGATTTTATTCTCATTCGAAAAATTTATACTTTGTAATATAGATATTTTTTAGGCAATGAAAACGGCGAGGAAGCTATTCTGATCTTACTTGGCAAATGTTTTTTTAAATAACCTCTGAATTTGATTCAAACTGCTTTATTGGGTTCTTGAATGTTACCTTAATCAGCTTATGGTTAAATAAGTGATTAATTTATAATTATATTTATTTATTATATAAATTATATTATATTTATTATTTTGATATTTGTAGGTTTGACAAAATGTTATATATTGGACCTTGCGAAGACAACAATTCTAAAGAAAAAGTAATGAAAGCAATTACTAGAAAGTAAGTTAAAAGTTTTTTTTTTTTTTTTTTTTTTTTTTTCAATTATCATTTATTGTCAACTGTCCTTTGAATTTTAGGTTTATTCTCAGTGATGATGTCGAAATTACTGATTTGATTTACATGCTACCAAAACAGATTACAGGTGCTAGTATGTACGGTATTTGTTCTTCCGCCTGGATGGAAGCAGCTAGAGAAATAATAAGTAATTTTTTTACTTTTTTATAAGGAAGCATTTATTTGTCATAAAAATTATTATTTTTGTACAACTCCTCTCTCTACCTTTCTTATTCACATAATGTTTCTGTTTATATTATGATTTATCTCATATACTTAGTTGACATGATTTTTTTTTAAAGATTTTTTCATTGCCAACAGCTTTGCTAATTTATCAATTGAATAGATTTAAATAAATAAATGAGATTTATTTTTATTTTTTCTGACATTTCAGCCCAAAGTTCTAGCCTATAACACGGCTGATCTCACGGAAGGTTCCTGTAAGATGAATAAATAAAACTATATTTAATTTTATTTTTTATTTTAATGTCTGAACACCCCAACCAACTTCTCTTCAATTAATCTGATCTTATAGGAACTTTTTGAACCTTATATCCTTACGGGAAACTTCCCATGCTATCAGTCCTGATAATGGCCTGAACTTTGGACCGAAACGTCGGAAAAAACAAAAATAAACATAATTTATTTATTTTTACTTTTTATTTTTTTGACTGAACACATCTTACCAACTTCCCTTCAATTTTCACTACAGTCAACTATAAATCCATTATTATAAACGGATTTAAAATTCTGAACTTTAATTTATTCTAAGACTAACTTGGAACCCACATACCAGACTTAAAAGACAAGAACTTAACCGACGATTTGGCCAGCTATACAGACTACTTAACAGAAAATCCAATCTCTCAATAGAAAACAAACTATTAATATACAAGACCATACTCAAACCCATCTGGACCTACGGACTTGAACTGTGGGGGACAACTAAATTTTCGAACATCAAACGCATCCAATCCTTTCAGTCTAAAGTCCTCCGTATAATAGTCAATGCTCCTTATTATGTTACAAACAAAACCCTACATCATGACCTTTACATCCCTTATGTCCTTGACGTTATTCCATCTCGATTCTCAAATTTTCATTTGAACCTAATCCACCATCCTAACTCCTTAGCACAATCCTTATCCAGCTCCAGTCACCCCTACAACCATCCTCGAAGGTGGAAACGGCAGTGGCCTCGAGACCTTTTGTAAAGACTGTCACTGGAGTTCTGGCAATGGCCAGCCTCTCCACTCACGTCATGAGCGTCTGTTGCTTTAGTGCCCTCTCTCAGTTTCCACTGGACTCCTGCCGGTGACGCAGCTGAGAGAGAAGCGCTGGGATCTCTTAGAGTCTCGCTCCGTCCTTCAAACGTGGAGGAAAGTGCTGGACTCAGAGCTCCCTTGGCTGATTGTAAATAAAGTATGAATGTTTTTCTTTTTTATATATCAAGTATGAATGTTTTTCTTTTTTATATATCTATTTGTTTTACTTATTATTATTATTATTTTTTTTTAATTTGAATTCAAGTTACATTTTTTTAGTTTTATAGTTTTTACCTTTGTTATATAGATATATATTTTTTTATTGCATTGTATATATAGTATGAATGAGCCTCACTCAGCTTTAGTACTCAGTGCCCTTAAATGTGGCAAAAGGTATTATTTCTCAATAAAAAGATTTAAAAAAAAAAAATTTATTCTAAAATAAATATATAGTTGTCTTATGTGGTATTATATCATTGTATGGATTAAATTTATAAAATCAACCATTAAACTTAAATTTTTTTTTTTTTCTTTTAGATGATCCTAATTTACCTAAGGACTCAAGGGTAGTAGTAAGGAAACATCATTTTGAAAATGCAATATTAACTATGAAAAGCTAATTTTTTTTGTTTGATGAACAAATTTTTTAAATATTGTTAGTGTGAAAGAAAAGTATGATAATAAATTTCATCATTTTTTAAAATTTAAACTACATTTTGGACAGTGAACAACTTCAGTGAAAAGTTCAGCTGTGGAAAAACTATCACAATTTAAAAAAAATAACATTGGTCATAAATTGGGCAATTGTCAAATAATTTTTTACACTATTATAATTTAAAGTGAAAAATGAAATTTTGTATTTTGGATTGATGAAGGAATATATAACATTTAAGTTAATATAGTTATTTTATGTTAATATTTTCATTCCCATTGCCTTCCATGGAGATTGGAAAATAATGAAGAGTTTTAAGGAAATTTTGAAACCTATTTTCTGAAATGTATTTTTCATCCAATCTAGCAGTATATTTTTTGTAAATTATATTTTTATTGTTTTATTCCATTCCTTAGTAATTTTCAATAGCTGTTATTTTTTATAAAATTTATTTTTTAATAATAATAATAATAATATTTTATTAAATTTTTCTTTTATTTTTTCTACATTATCCTTTACCAGATCCAATATTGTTCATTTAAGCAATTCTCATTGTGTTAAATTTATGATAGTATATTTTACCTGATTTACTCCTTTTAAATCATCGATTCTAATTTTCTTTCATTAAAAATGCTTAGGTTTTGATTCCCTGTTCGAGCATCTACCACTCTTCAAAATCATCTGAATGATATTGCAGATTGGGCCACAAGATGGAAAATTAAGATGAATGAAAAAAAAGTGTGCATGTGGTATTCACTCTTAACCATAAACCTTCACCTGAAATATATTTTAATAACATTAAAATTCCAACATCAGACGTAATTAGGTATTTAGGTTTTTACCTGGACAAAAGACTTACTTGGAGGACTCACATCAGACAAAAACGAATATAACTAAACAGACGATACGGTCTTTTATCCAGATTACTTGACTGACGTTCAAAATTATCATTAACTAACAAACTGACCCTTTATAAAGTTTTACTTAAACCTATTTGGACTTACGGCATAAAACTGTGGGACTCTGCTAAAACTTCTAACATTAAAAAAGTTCAGTCCTTTCAGTCAAAAGTGTTGCGAAGGATAGTTGACGCACCGTTTTATGTCGCAAATGATACACTACATAAAGACTTAAACGTACCTACAATTTTAGATACTGCAAAAGAGAAATACAATAACTTTCACCAAAGACTGACATACAACATGAATCCCCAACAGAAATTCTTCATCGTACAAGAAACCCGTACAGCCCACTACGACGATTACGCAGACGTTGGCCAAGAGATCTGCTGATCTGATTTACATCCCGGACGTGATGGGAAGCTGCGAAGCTGACAAAAAATTTGCTCATTGCAAAGAAATTTGCAGATTGAAAATTTAATCAAATGTTCTACATTTTTGTTTCTTTAATAAATAAATAAGGTTTTGATTATTGCTATGAAAATCTTTTTCAATACTGTTAGTGCTGAAATATTTTATTTTATATAAGTAAGGATAGCTAATAGCTCCGAATGATATTCTCTAATGGAGATATATTAGACAACCCTTTTATTTCTTTGAGGGGGATGGACACACCTGGTGCAACAGGTGCGTTAAACAGGCTCACATTCGTTACTTTAACGTGGTATCGACAATATGTATATTCAAAGTAGGGTAGTTATTTGATACGTGTCCCACACCAGATCTTTTATAATTTATTTTAGACTGAAACAGGTTGATGCTGGCTGATTTTGGATCAATGATCCTACCGATAGTTTGTTATAGGCTATCTCAGCGATAATTTTTTTTCTACTGGTGTTCAGTTTATCTGTGCTTAGCGTCCTGATTGGTTTTGTTTGTGAGATCCCTAATTCAGAATAATCTGAATTGTACGAGGCATACGGAAGATTAGTTTATCCAGAACTTCATTATAAACTTCTGCAAGTCAACGTTATTATGTTTAAGGAAATATAAAAACTTCGTTTCACATAACAGAATATTTAAAAAGATGTATTATTATTATTTTATTTATTTATTTTAATCCTGCCGTGCTTTTTAGGCAATACGGTTGTCTGCAATAGTAAGATGTTAGGCAGGTCAGCTTAACATCTCACTACTGCAAGTAAAGCTTGAACTTCTGTTCTTACTTGTTTTTCTTGAGTGATTTTCCTATATTTTTCATATCAATGGTCCAGTAGCTCTTCCTACTCTTCTTAGATTGAAATGGGCTGTGCCCGCTGTGGCTTTCCACCCGTACACAATATCTGTAGTATGGGTAGCTTTCAGAAGTGAGTAACTGAGGGAAATCGTTCTCTGCGAGAATGTAGAGACCGGTTTTCCTCAGTAATTTAGCCCTTAGTTCGTTCTTCAAATACGGTGCAGTCGACTATGGACACTACAGCTAGGGCATTGGAGGTCAATGTCCATCCCATGGCAATGAAGCTTTCCTCGAAAGGCCCCATGGCCTGTGAGAAATTGTGAGAGCCTGTAGTCCAGGAGGACCCACTTCTAAACGTGACGAATGGGAAAGTACTTCCTTAAGGTAGATCCTTTTGTGGTTTTCACACACCACCGGTTATATTCTTCATTGTGTCCTCCAGTATAATGTATTTCCATTTGGGAGGTTTCTCGTCAATTCTCACCTTATGGTTTTTCGGCAGACCTGACGAGCCATTTTTTCTTAAATGTATGTTTCATCATGTCTTCACACAGGAGGATGTCGAGAGGTAACCCTCCTGCTAAGACCTGCAGCAAAGCTGTTCGCTGTATTGTCGTCAACTTACTCTTCTGTCGGTGCGAGGGGTCCTGGTTCCAGGCAGGGGCTGCATACTTCAAGATACCCATAATCACTCCCTTATAAATTGTTAATGTTGCTGGGTATCTGAGGTGCCATAAAGCGTCCCCAACACGATTGAGACCGTTTAGATATAGGGGCGCCCTGTTTCTAAGGTAGTCCAAGTGAGGGGTAACATTGAATCTTTTTCCAAATCTTACGGCTAGATAAGTGACAACCTCACTTGGGCGTATTCTCGATCCTTGAATCGTGATATTCATAAGAAGTACCCTATCAGTTTTTCCTTTCATGAGAATTGTCTGAGTCTTTGAAGCGGCCATTGACAACTTTTACCTCTCGCACCATTCTCTGACCAAGTTAGAGCATCGTTCCGCTTCTTGTGTTAAGCCGGCTCTGCTGTTGGAGTACACCACTACAGCCCAATCATCAATGTATCCAGTGGCAGGGAACCGCTGTTCTTCTAACTCTCGCAACAACTCATCAAAAACTAACTTCTATGAATTTGGACCAAGTACTGATCCTAGAAGACATCCCTTCTCTATGAAGGCTTCAGTTTTATAGGAACTACTATGAACCCTTACACGTCCATCCTGTAATTAGCTTCTTATCAAGGTATGCAAGTTGCTGTGAGCATCACATTTCTGTAGTTGCTGGAGCTCAAGAAGCCACCAGACGCTGTCGAAGGCGGGGGATATGTCAAAAAGCATCAACAAGACATAATGCTCTGTCCTCAATACAACTTCTTCACGCACTCTCAGCACGGCATCAGCGGTTCCATTCCCATTAGTGGAACCTTATGGTTGTGGATGACTTGCTCTTGTAAGAACTAGTATTAGGCTGATTAAGATAAGGTTCACCAGGACCTTGCTCATCACAGAGAGAAGACATATGAGCCTATAGGACTTGGGGAGCTGATTATCCCTGTTTTCTCCCTTGTAGAGGAGTCTTAAATCGGCGATCTTCCAGCTTTTGGGAAAGTATCTCCTATCCAGACAATCATTATATATTCCCAAAAGTCTCATCAATGTAGTGATTACTGTTTAGGATCTCCGCATCTATAGATCGAGTCCTGGAGCGCGACCTGTTTTGTGCTTATCCACGGCAAAACAGAAATCATAAATATCCCATCGTGAGCACAAGTCCGTACCAGGTGGGTATGCCGTTGTTCATCTCACGAAATTTTCCTCATCGCTGTCGAAACGGATCATTCCTAGGGTACGTTGTCGCAATGAAGATTTCGGCTGCTTCCTCGAAGTTGGTTGCCTGGACTTCTCCGTGCTTGAGGGCTGCCAATTTTTGCTGCGTACTAAACTCTCCCATGGCCACCCTATAATGAATGCCCAAAATTCTTCGTAGACTCTTCAACAATGAACTCGTCCTTTGGAAATATAATGACATGAAAAGATTTGTTGATAAGATACTCATGGTAGCACTTGAATATAATTTCATGATTATTTTAAATATCATAACTATTACTTTTATTTTTCAGTCCTTTCCATTCAGCATGAGATTACTGTCTCGAACAGAATTAAAATATTCAGTGGGCTTTTGACGAATCCAAAAAACTTGAAATCCATTAAATAATCATCAGTTTGAAAAACTGCGATGTTTCTCAAATCCAGGATTTAATTTTGGGGGAGGCTTCAGCCCGAAAGATTTTTTTTCGTATAAGTATAAAAATGATTAATTAAAAAAAAAAAGAAAGAAATTAACTACCTATACGAAATGATGTTTAAGTGGTTTTTGAAGTCCTATTAAATGTAATTAAACGAACAAGAATACTTTAAGAGATAGTTTTTTAGTATTTTTTTTTTTTTTTTTTTTATAAAACATGATCATATTTTACCATTTTGGGGGGGCTTCAGCCCGAAAGCCTCCCCCCCCCGTAGATCCGTCTGTGGTTTCTGTGCATCTAAAGCTAGTCAGTAGTCATCCGGTTAATGCCTTGAAAGAATAAAAATGAAATAATATACCTTAATTCAATGTTTATATTTCAAGATCTTTCGCCTGCTGTGGCAATTTCAAAGTTAATGATGCATTTTAAAAAACAAGAACCGTCTTGTATAGTACTTTGGCATGTATTTAACTTTAGAATGGCAGTCATTGCATGTATTAATAGTTTATCATCATATTCAGATTATTCTAGTTCCATATCGTTTATAATGCCATTAGGGAATTGTCGTGGTTTATAAAAATGAAACAGGTTATGTTGTTTTAGCACAAAGAAAGTAATTACGACCCATTAATCAAATACCAACAGGTTTTTTTATAAAAAAAAGTTCCTCCGGCTTTTAAATCTCCTCCCCTCCCCCTGCTACCTTTCGAGGTCCTGAATATGCTTTTGTTAGCAGTCTCCATTGTTGAGAATTTCTTTTTGAACCGTACTATTTTAAATTCTTCCCCTCTCCCACTTCCACTAAGGTTTTGTTGTTGATAGACCTATGAATGGAGCAGTAAAAATTAAATGACGTACAAGGTGAAAATAATTATGCTATAGAAAATATGGGCTATTAAGGAGTAATTTTGTGTTTGCTAAAATATGTCTTTATTTTTAGAGAAGTAGTCTAATAAAAAGCCTTACCAAGACAAAAAAGTACCTTCATCATACCGACTAATCAGCTTACTTTCTACCTATTTCAAAGTTTTTCAATACTCACTGTACAAAAAACTTGTAGACATACACAAAAATAATACCTGACACCAATTTGAATTTAGGACACTTCACTCAACTATACACCAACGACAAAAAGTGACGGACTACATATCCATGGAACTAGGACAGATACTGTATTTCTGGATGTTGCTCAATCGTCTGAGAGAGTTTGACATCAGGGTCTTATCTTTAAGCTCAAGCCGTACTATCTTATTCTACAATCCTTCCTTTCCGGCATGAATATGAACTATATTCTATTAGTTCAGTCTCAGCGACTAGAGTACATGGGTCAGGGGTACCCAGAAGGGCGTTCCATGGCGCAAGTTGAGCTATAAAAATTTTTGAGGGGGGCACAGTTCGATGAGGCTATGAATTTTCGGATAAGTTTCCAAAAGAGAACTTGGAAGAAGGAAGACAACATGGGACAAACCTTTGTATTTGATCATATACGTCATATATCATAAACAGTAATTGTATATGATCAACGATTTGTCTAACCCTACTTTCGCTTGCAGCGTTTTTAAGAAGAGGAGAGTAATACAATGTTTAGAGAGGGGGAGAGGGAGATGGTTCATGCGCCATCGATCTTGGGAGAGGGATAGGCACCACTACCAAGGTTCAATATTCGCTCCATTACTCTACATTATATACACACACGACATACCTTGCAGTTCAAACATTTTAATGGCGACACTGCTATTTTAGCAAGACAACTAACAGACTTTACAACAGTATTTAACATGAGTTACATGATTGGTTTAAACTACGGAAATTCGACTAAATCAAGACAAATCCCAGCAAAACACGTGGATTCCTCAAACAAATACCGTCCACTACCGTGGGCTAACATTTGGCCGAAAAATGGCATGTTACCCACATATCACGAAATAAAAAAACATTTGATCAAAGACCAAGATTTCTACATTCACTTCTCTGGAAACATTCAAAACTAAAACTTAGACAGAAATTGAATACATACACTTACTAACTAAAACCTATTTAAACTTATGCATCATAGATATTTGGAACAGCTACAAAGACTCACACTAACCAATCTCAAATCTTTCAAGAAAAAACACTCAGCACAATTACTAAAGCATCTTGGTACGTTAGGAACATAATCTTACACATTAACCTTCAAGTGCTGTTAACGAACCCCTTACAAACGATTCTATGAAAAATTACTATGAAAAGAGCATCCCAATACTCATAAATGACATGGCCACAAGACAAATATCAGGTAATGTTCGTAGAAATATAATAAAACAATTCTCAAATATGAACGACCAGTTCACAGTGTGTCAACTATGGTATATTACAGTTCCTTCGACATTTCTCTTTGGAATATGGTGGTAAAACCGATTCAAAAACTATTTCACAAAACATTGTGATTGCAAAGGATAAGAAATCGGAAAAGGGATCAAATTTGTAAAAGAATGTTAGTTTATTATTGAAAATACCAATTACAAAAAATGATGTATCTAAAGTGTAGGTAAAGAATAAAATAACCCGTAAACGTTTCGCCAATTCAGACGTCATCAGCTCAGAAAGAAAAACAAAGCCAACCCTATATCAGATTTTAATCTTCCTTAGCTGTGTTACTTCAACTTTGTTTCAGTACGCGATCAGATGTCATGTGATCTTGGATTATTTTCTAATTTTCTGTCCTCATGATGCCTGAATAAGGCAAACGTTAGCTGATAAATTTATTCTTTGTCTGCATTTTAGATACTCAAGACTGTGTGGTTGAGATTTTTCAATAATAAACTAACGTTTCTTTACTTATAAAATGGTCAAGATATAAATAGAAATATAAAATGAGAGATGTAACAGATGAGATATTGTCAAAGAAAAAAGGAGAAAGAAGATGTAGAATCTTACTTGATTTTTCATTGTTAGTAACAAAATAAGAGAACATACTAAAGTTAAATTATTCACATTAAAATTAAATTAACTTTTTATTTATATATTTATAATGAGAAATCAGTCTCTTATTTAAATCCCCTTATCTCGCAACTAATTCTCACGAATGTTTATTTTCACTTGATAAAATCCGATTTTAATGTTGTTTCAATTCCATAAAATTAAATGATCCACTTGAGATTCATTAAACTTCGTTTACTTTAAGAACTTTACTTGGGTTTTCTTAGGAAAGAAGGATTAGTTTCGAGGTTTGTAATTAATCCAGGAGGAACGGTTGTATGTTAATGGACAACAGAGCTTCAGTGTTTGAAAATGTTAAAAGTTTATATTATTTGCAAAAGCCTGCGTAAGCTAAGATCTCTACTCCGTCTGCATAAGTTTTAATTAATGATTAAGGATTTTTTTTTTACTATCACTTACAATATATCTATGTAATACTTAATAAGATAAAATATTGCAATGTTAAAATATTGTATGCTAATGGGCAACAGAGCTTCGTTGTTTGAAAATGTTAAAAGTTTATATTATTTGCAAAAGCTTGCGTAAGCTAAGAGCTCTACTCCTTCTGCATACGTTTTAATTAATGATGAAGGATTTTTTTACTTTCGCTTACAATATATCTATGTAATACTTGATAAGAGAAAATATTGCAATGTTAAAATATTGTATGTTAATGGACAACAGAGCTTCAGTGTTTGAAAATGTTAAAAGTTTACAATATATCTTTGTAATACTTTGTAAGAGAAAATATTGCGGTCGTGAAAAATTTCGAATCCGAGTTTTCAACAGAAATATACGTTTTAAGATCCCATGGGTCATATAACGACCATCACAAAACGGTCTATGTGTGAACAGTCTCGCTTAAAAACGAAAAGTCGTATTTAAGGTAGGCGTCTCTGATACCTGAGATTTTACAGTAACTTTTTCGCTAAAACCGACTATTCGGAAGTGGCACTTTATATCATTGATTTTTACAATTTTCGCGAAAATAGCTCTAACGATTTCGATTAAACTCGTTACGACAATACAATAAAATTATGAGTTATTTAATGTCAGGTAAGTATTATCTTCTTAATCTAACCAACAGGATTTAAATGCTGAATTTTCAAAAAATTTTCCTCTAAAACAACTTTGATTTTGTTTATTTAAATGTATTATCTATTTCGAATTATGATCAGGAATAAAATGTGGTTAAATATAAAATATGAAAGAATTTGATTATTAACTAAATGCGAAAAGAGGATGGTAATGAGAGACCGAAAAAACCCGACCACACGTCCGAACTTGTCCGAAAGATCAGGATTGATTACCGAACGTACCTCGTGCTTAATACAACAGTAACTCCTAATAATATAATATTCACGAGCGGTTTTCATAAATGCTATTGGTGGTATTATTTAAGATTTAATTGGATAGATTACAGCAATTTAAAAATGAAAATTTTTATATGTACAAAAATATAAGTAAATGTTGCGATTTCCTTTATAACTGGCTCTCGTCTCGGTCTTAAATAATTTGTGGCACTTAATTATTTATTTGTTCATAATTTCTAAGGGAATTTTTTTTCATACACCTTTATTATTTATTATACGCCGAGTCTTAAGGGAATCCTCCTTATCAATGATTATCAATGAGATTTTTGTTAAACTCATTAATAATAACAAAAATCTCACATGTCAACTGCTAGTCCAAATTTTTCTTCTGTTCTGGAATGTTCTCATATTTAAATCTTTCCCAATTCCTTTCATACGTTGAACAGCACCTTGATTTTTTTCCTCTGACATCTCATTAATCTCAAAGTCATTACTGCGCATATACTTATCGATGCCATCAAAGTGAACTTTTAAAATGTTTTCACCACCTCTTAACTTAATATTATGTTTTTTCACCTGGTAAACAATATTTATTAATGTATCACTTTTGTTGTTTTTTTTCTCTATGTTCTCCTTGAGATCTTGAATATCTTCGGCTCTAACATCTTCGGTATGATTCAAATAGCTTATTAATGTAGACCAATAGCTTGTTGAAAAATCGAATACCTTTTTTAAACCAAGTAATAATTCATCATTATTACATTTTAATAATATTCGGTTGAAATTATGAGCTACTCATCTATCACTATTAATATGGTCCTTAGATGTGAATAAAAAATGTATGAAGATGTGAAATAAAAAAATGACCGCTTTTTCAAATTCATGATTTCCAAAGACTGAAAAAATTTTAATTCTGTTTAATAGTTACCTATACTTTATAATCCTTTTAGAGCATTCTCTAAGTTTGATTAATCCCATTTGTCTACTTTAAAAAAAAGTATAGTTATTTGTTTCAAAGAAGAAATATGTCCTAAGAAGTAGATATAAAAGACCGATTCTGGCGCAGGGCTTTGGAGCAACATGGTTAGTATCATTTTTTATTGAAGGGGCAAAGGATTCATCTACCAGGACAGTAGTATGTATCACACATTGACTAATACTACATTTTATTTGATATAATTGTAGAATTTGGACATCACGGTGTATTTTTTTTTTTTAATCATCTTGATTTTATATGTACAAAAATATTATATAAAATAGAATTATATTTTACTGATTGTGTGCATCTCTCTTAGTTCAGCCTACTGCTTTAAGCCCTCTCACCACGGCAAGGTGAAGATGCATCGAGAGGGTGGTTTACGGGCGTTTATAGCCTCGCCAGTGACCAAATCAAACACACACACACACACACATACTTTTGGTTTACAGGTAAATCAATACCATGCCAGTGACCAAATCACACATACTTTTGGTTTACGGGCGTTTATAGCCTCTCCAGGGACCTAGCCTCTCCAGTAGATATAAAAGACCGATTCTGGCGCAGGGCTTTGGAGCAACATGGTTAGTATCATTTTTTATTGAAGGGGCAAAGGATTCATCTACCAGGACAGTAGTATGTATCACACATTGACTAATGCTACATTTTATTTGATATAATTGTAGAATTTGGATATCACGGTGTATTTTTTTTTTTTTTAATCATCTTGATTTTATATGTACAAAAATATTATATAAAATAGAATTATATTTTACTGATTGTGTGCATCTCTCTTAGTTCAGCCTACTGCTTTAAGCCCTCTCACCACGGCAAGGTGAAGATGCATCGAGAGGGTGGTTTACGGGCGTTTATAGCCTCGCCAGTGACCAAATCAAACACACACACACACACATACTTTTGGTTTACGAGTAAATCAATACCTCGCCAGTGACCAAATCACACATACTTTTGGTTTACGGGCGTTTATAGCCTCTCCAGGGACCTCCATTCACACTTCTAACTTTACCTACTGTCTAGAATATATTTTTAAATATATTTTTTTATTATTGTCTTTTTCACAAAAACTTCACAGACTAAAAAATATTACTAAATTTTCTTTCTATTTTTTCACCTCAGTCAATTTATAATGACCATAGGCCAAAGTATTGACCCCGTCTTCTTGTATATGTCTTTTATCGTCAAATGGTGAAAGAGAAACTTTATTAATCTCAGAGCTAAAAATATTATGTTGCTTCGATTGTATTAATCTCATAGGTGTATGCATGATTTCATTTTTCAATAGTACTTGTTCGTAATCTTCAAAACTAATATATTTTTTTAACGATGACGCTTTTACGCCCTTAGCACGTTTTTTTACATCACTTTCTGTCATAATCGCATACATTTTTGCTCGTAAGCCCACATATTTTAAAATTATCTTGGAATTTAGTTCATCTTTAAACTTTCCCAACTTTTTTTTGTTTTCTTCCGAGAAACAGCGATGAGTTCTAGGATAATCTGAGAAATCAAAATACTGATTCAGTTTGTTCATGTCTTCATAGACATCCTCCGTTAAAACTCTATAAATAAAGGAATCGGTATCGGTGTACATCATTTTTAAGGTATTACCGGAATATTTTTTTAACATAATGTCATAATGAAATTGGTACATAACAGTTTTAGATAAATCTAAAATGCTCATACCAATATATATAGGTTTGTTAAATATAACTTTAGATTTTCCCATATGCACTGCCGCTATATTCTCATTGTAGATTGTACGGTCTATAAAATTTGGTTTAGCAATGAGTTTCATCAACTTTTTCACGTCAGTTACTAGTTGAATATTTTGATGATTCCTGATATTTTCCATTGTCTTACCGAAAACTGCGTTGTTTAGTAACTTATAAAAATCCTTTTCAAAGTCGTTGGAAGCTCCTTTTCTCAATTCTGTATTGTATTCTATATACGAGCGAAGCCAAGGTGATTGTTTAAACTTTAATGCACGGTGAATTTTTTCTAATTTTAATCCATGTTTTACGGCTTGCATCAAATTTTTATAATGTAGAACGTAGCGGGTTCTTTTTCCGAAATGGGTTATTAATTTTTTCGAATTACAATTGGCTTCCGGTGATACAATTGTTTCAGGTAGGAAGGGCAAATCATTATGAATATGATGCAGTTCTTGAGGATAGCTAATGTCAATTTCGAAAATATATCCAATTTCATCCTCGTCCTCAAGATCGAAGATGTTTATAGATTCCGGATTTTTAACCCACTCAAATCCTCCATACGGTAAATACATACTCATCGATTGACCGTAAAGATTGTTTGCATCTAAATAAATTATGTAACTGGATTCTTCGTTTGAATTGAAGCTACTTATATGTTTATTATTTGCTTCTGCATACCGGTGCGATACCTGACACAACCCTCCACGAATTCCATGCTCTATCATTAAAATCATGTCATAATCCTGTAACAGCTCTATGTTCATTTTTGTATATTTTAACATCGCATCCCACGTCAAACCGGGAACGGTAAAATAATGAGCTGGATCAAGTTTATGCGTCTTCAACATAACATTGCGAAAAGATTCGAAGACGTCACAAAGTAGAAGAACGTCAGTTTTAACGTAAACATCTGCATAGTCTCCTAAAGATTGACATTTGAATTGTTTCCATATGTTTCGAGCATGTTTATAATCTTCAACGCTGATATCAGTTTCACATAATTTATTGTAAAAAGCTTCAATGGGTGGGAGCTCTGTTTCATTTAATTTTTCTGCATTATCTATATAATCGTATGGGAACACACCTTTTCTTGTAACCAATACTAATTCTTCATCTCGATAATATTTTGAAGTTTCCTTGAATTTATCCATTGATAGCGATTGTACAAGGTAATCTAAGCTTCGTGGCATGAATCTATAAGAATCTATGAATCTCAATTTTATTTTACCCACATGTTTAGTGAATGATATATATTTTTCTTCGTTGTTTGGTATAACCTCAATATCTCCAGGAATATTTCCCAATTCCTTAACTATGAAATGTGCGTCATAATTGCTCAAGTTATGCATTATAACAGGTACAAACGAGGGGTTCACACGTTTTAAATTACAATTATTACAAGATGGTCCTAAGTAAGTTCCTGTTAGGTGACAGTGGTCTCTTACTTTTATATTGTTTTCATTAAATACGTTTTGACACATGTAGCAGGTGTTAGTTTTAGACCAATCTTCCTCTTCTTCTGATGAGATCCGCATCGGTTTGTTTATCATATAAATTTCTTGTATTTTGTTTGCTATTTTTACAATACATTCCATAAAGTGAGAAGCGGCATTTGCTCCCCTATAAACGTACGGTTCGGTTACCTGAGTTTCTACTCCTTCAATTCCTTTTACATATATACAAAACGATATCGGATCATGCCTCTGATATTTGGTCGTATTTAATGACGACTCGTTTATAGGAACTAATACGGATTCAAAGTCAGCATAAATGACAAACGGTACTTTACTTTGTCGCTCAACATTTGAGAATCTGATAAAGGGATCTTTCGGTAGCTCAATTCTTACCGGTTTATTTTCAGAGCAATATATTTTATGTTCTTCAAGTTTATCACCTGATTTTTTCCCATACCGGTTGTCAAAATGTGTAAAACAACGCTTACAAAATGTTACTTTATGTCCGTATTGGGTAATTTGGTTTCCGACTAATCTTTCAAAATTCTTTATGTAAACATAGTGGGAAGTTTGATCATCAGACAGGAGTAAAAGATCGCGATGGTCTTTCAATTCCGTTTTACAGACTTTTAGAGGGTATATCTTTTCTTTTTCATCCAGACCATAAACATTGATGGAAATGTCATTTATTTTTTCGAATTTCGTTATTTCGTTGAGAGAAGTTGGGGATGAAACGCAATTAAAGTCATACAAATGTTCTAAATTGACGTACTTAGTGACACGATGAGCATCCTTTTTCACAAATTTTGCTAAAATAGAATACCTAAAACAGTGCATGTCATTATTCCGTACATTAATGCAAGCTTTCTTCGATTCTATAGATGCCGGGAGAGGAAGATATGTAGATCCCCTTAACGGTAAATATTTGTTGATTCTTAATCTAATCCCGTCAACCGCACTCAGTTTCCACCCACTTTTTTGAAATTGAGACTCCTCTGCTTCGGTTATAATTTTGATGAAACTTTTCTCAATAAATTTGACAAGATCGCTACTTTTAAATATACATTTGTTTCGTGTTTTGAAAGCTCTATCAGTCTTATCACCAATAGAATTTGTAAAAGTACATTCCAATAGAAAATTTACTTTTAATGCGCAATGTTGATGTAGTAAATCTCGAATTTTATCCGCTAAGAGGTTCTTAATACTTTCCAGAAACGAGTTAATATCCATACAATCGGGCGATCTAATGAAGAATGACGCCAAACGGTTTTGAAAAGCTGTTTCATACATATTAAGTCCATGCTCGTCTGGAACGAGTGTTAACACTTCATTCTTTTGTGGCTCAAATAATTTACATTTTTTTAAGAACGGTTCCTGGGTGCAAACATTTTCATGTCTCTTACCGTTATAAGTATTTGAAAAAATCCCTCTACATCTAGTACAAGTATATGCCGAATTACCGTTACAAGAATTTTGATGTTTTCGAAGGTTCTTCAAATACTCAAAAGAATTTCCACAAAGATTACATTTAAACTGATTCATTTTTGTAATATATTACAAAAAACCTATACAATTTATAAAGAGTGTGAACGATTTACGAACTTTGAAGAAAAAGATAGGTATAACCTATACAATATAACAATAAATATAACCTCTACAATATAACAAGAAACAATAAATATAAACTACAAAATTTAAAAAAAATATAACTTCTATAATTTAAAAAATAAAATAAATATAACCTCTATAATATATTTAAAAAAAAAATATAACCTCCACAATACAAAAATAAATAATAACCTATACAATATAACAATAACTATAACCTATGCAATTGATAACCTAAACAAAATACTATAACCTACAAAAACTGACTCAAACAAAATAATCTATACAACAAACAAAGATTTATATGACCACAAGACGATGTTCACACTACGATAGCAAAGACGCAAATGATGTCTCGCGAAACCGACATCTCTTATATACTCTTGAATGGCCAGTACTACCAACACAACCTACATAATTATCAATACTACCAACACAACCTAAATATTAATTAAATATAATGCAACATACGGGGGTGTGACGTCACTACCATCAGAATCACCGATGTTCATCTTAGGTATTGTCCACAGCCTCCTTGATTTTATGATACTGACGTATAGTTTTGTTATTTACACTCATGTTAACCTATATATCTTATTAATTATTTTCTGTTTTTTCCAATATTTTCTTATATATTTTATAAATCTAACATAATTATTTTAGTTAAATCCCTTCGTTCATTGCTAATTTTATATACAATTTCCAACATTTACGTACAATATTACATATTTTTATACCATTTTCAGCAATTTTCAATAAACTATACCATTTCTACCTATATTTCTTACCATTTTCATATATATATTTAGCATATATTTACGCTTTATACGACAATTTTAATTATTATGAACCCATTTATATTAGTTTCATAGGCACTGTTATAGTATATTTATCTTATATTTTACTCCATTTTCCGCTATTTTTATTAAAATTTAACATTTATGCATAAATTTCATAAACTTTTTGTCAACATTTAACATATATTCAAGCTTTATACTACATTTTAAAACCATTTACATAAAAGTTTTATACTATATTTGTCTAATATTTGACACTATTTTTTTTTTAATTATATTTTTACCCAATTCCCAATAAAATTTTGCCATTTTTACCTCTATTTATATTATTTTTCTTCTAAATTAACATCAAACAAGAAAACTCACACTTCATTTTCAATCTCATTCTACTTATTTTTAACAAATTCACTCTTTACATTACAGTTTTAAACCATATACATCAGTTAGTTAGACAATTGTATACTACATTTATCTCATATTTCAAATTATTTTTTCATGTTTTCATCCCATTTCCAATAAAATTTCTCAGTTTTACCCATAATTCTTATCATTTTCGTCTATTTATAACAAATATTCATGGTTTACTTTACAATTTTAAGTATTTTTATCTTATTTTAATCGATTACATAGACATTTTGATAGTATATTTATCTTATAATTGAACATATTTTTTGTATCTTTACCCCATTTCCAATAAAATTTGCCATTTTTACCTATTGTTCATCTAAATTAACATGAAACAAGAAAATTCACACTACATTTTCAATCTCATTCTACTTATTTTTAACAAATTCACTCTTTACATTACAGTTTTAAACCATATACATCAGTTAGTTAGACAATTTGATACTATATTTATCTCATATTTCAACTTTTTTTTTTTATGTTTTCACCCCATTTCCAATAAAATTTGCCATTTTTACCTATTTTTCATCTAAATTAACATGAAACAAGAAAATTCACACTACATTTTCAATCTCATTCTACTTATTTTTAACAAATTCACTCTTTACATTACAGTTTTAAACCATATACATCAGTTAGTTAGACAATTTGATACTATATTTATCTCATATTTCAACTTATTTTTTTAAGTTTTCACCCCATTTCCAATAAAATTTCTCAGTTTTACCGATAATACTTATCATTTTCGTCTATTTATAACATATATTCATGGCTTACTTTGCAATTTCAAGTATTTTTATCTTATTTCAATCGGTTACATAGGCATTTTGATAGTATATTTATCTTGTAATTGAACATATTTTTGTATTTTTATCCCATTCCCAACAATTTTCGATAAAATTTACCATTTTTATATATTTTTCATCTAAATTAACAACAGACATGAAAATTCACACCAGTTGCTTAGACAATTTATATAAATATATTTCTATAATATTGGAACCTATTTGTTTTATATTTATCTCATTTCCAGTAATGTTTATAAAATATATAAGGTTTATCTACAATTCTTATAATTTTCGATAAAATTTAACATGTATTCAAGCTTTTAGACTACAGTTTTAAATATTATATTAGTTACATATAAACATTTTTATATTATATTTATTTCGTATTGTCAATAAAATTGACTATTGTTAACTATAATGTTTTGTTTAAATTTATCATATATTTATGTTAAGCAATAGTTTAAAGTATTTTTACTCTATTTTCTACCATTTTCAACAATAATATTTAACATTTTTACCAATATTTCTTATAATTTCGGTCTATAATTACCATATATTCACGAATTTCCTTTCAATTCGATGTATGTTTACCTAGTTACATCATAACTATTCAGATAATTTTTATAAACATATTTATCTAATATTTGATAATATTACTATATTCTTTCATTAACAGTAGTCCATTTGTTGTATATTTACTCCATTTTCAGAAATTTTCAACAAAATTTACCATTTTTACTTAAATTTAACACATATTCACACTTTTACACTATAGTTTAAATATTTCAAATACATTTATATTAGTTACATATACAATTTTTATTGTTTATTTATTTCATATATGAACGTATTTTCACACCATTTTAAGAAATTTTTAACAAAATTTACTATATTTCTTATAATTTTCATCTAAATTTAACTGTGTTCTCCCACTTTGTTTAATTAATTATTATTTATTTTCAACATCTGTTGATATTATATGTAAGTAAAGCTTTCTTGTAATTTTTATTTTTCATTGTGATATTTCAACATTGTTTAATAACATCAACACATTTCACGTAATGTTCTTTAAAATATACACACTATTTATGATATATATCACTAAACCACAGTGCATTATTATAAATATTATCTTAAATATACGACATTCTTTATATTTTATGAAAGAAATTCACTAATGTTGTAATAATTTTCCCCTATAAGTAGAGTCTAATACAGCTATAAAACTAAAATTCAACATCCTAACACTAATTTCACTAGAAATATACGATATTATAAACAATTTTAAGAAGTTCACTAAGTGCGTAATATAATTATTCAAAGTATTTACATACATACAATTGCTTAAAAGTATTCAAATACGAAATTTCTAGAGCTTCTACACACTATTACTAGAAAAAATACATATATTTTTCAAATAATACATATAATAATGTAATACAAAGGGTAGGGAGGTTACACTGAGGTTATAACATATGGGAAGGCCTGTAGAGTAGCACGAGGAACCCTATGATGAAATAAAAAAAAGTAGAGAGGTTATTGTTAGGTTATAAGCAGTAGGGGGGAAATGGCGATTCTAGTGGTGTACAGGTGGTTAAGGTAAGAATAGCCCAGGGTCCAAAGTCCAAAAGTGCTCCCCAAATTCTGGGATTAAAGTGGCCCAGAACCGCCATTTCCCCCCTACTGCTTATAACCTAACAATAACCTCTCTACTTTTGTATAGGTTATACCTATCTTTTTCTTCAAAGTTCGTAAATCGTTCACACTCTTTATAAATTGTATAGGTTTTTTGTAATATATTACAAAAATGAATCAGTTTAAATGTAATCTTTGTGGAAATTCTTTTGAGTATTTGAAGAACCTTCGAAAACATCAAAATTCTTGTAACGGTAATTCGGCATATACTTGTACTAGATGTAGAGGGATTTTTTCAAATACTTATAACGGTAAGAGACATGAAAATGTTTGCACCCAGGAACCGTTCTTAAAAAAATGTAAATTATTTGAGCCACAAAAGAATGAAGTGTTAACACTCGTTCCAGACGAGCATGGACTTAATATGTATGAAACAGCTTTTCAAAACCGTTTGGCGTCATTCTTCATTAGATCACCCGATTGTATGGATATTAACTCGTTTTTGGAAAGTATTAAGAACCTCTTAGCTGATAAAATTCGAGATTTACTACATCAACATTGCGCATTAAAAGTAAATTTTCTATTGGAATGTACTTTTACAAATTCTATTGGTGATAAGACTGATAGAGCTTTCAAAACACGAAACAAATGTATATTCAAAAGTAGCGATCTTGTCAAATTTATTGAGAAAAGTTTCATCAAAATTATAACCGAAGCAGAGGAGTCTCAATTTCAAAAAAGTGGGTGGAAACTGAGTGCGGTTGACGGGATTAGATTAAGAATCAACAAATATTTACCGTTAAGGGGATCTACATATCTTCCTCTCCCGGCATCTATAGAATCGAAGAAAGCTTGCATTAATGTACGGAATAATGACATGCACTGTTTTAGGTATTCTATTTTAGCAAAATTTGTGAAAAAGGATGCTCATCGTGTCACTAAGTACGTCAATTCAGAACATTTGTATGACTTTAATTGCGTTTCATCCCCAACTTCTCTCAACGAAATAACGAAATTCGAAAAAATAAATGACATTTCCATCAATGTTTATGGTCTGGATGAAAAAGAAAAGATATACCCTCTAAAAGTCTGTAAAACGGAATTGAAAGACCATCGCGATCTTTTACTCCTGTCTGATGATCAAACTTCCCACTATGTTTACATAAAGAATTTTGAAAGATTAGTCGGAAACCAAATTACCCAATACGGACATAAAGTAACATTTTGTAAGCGTTGTTTTACACATTTTGACAACCGGTATGGGAAAAAATCAGGTGATAAACTTGAAGAACATAAAATATATTGCTCTGAAAATAAACCGGTAAGAATTGAGCTACCGAAAGATCCCTTTATCAGATTCTCAAATGTTGAGCGACAAAGTAAAGTACCGTTTGTCATTTATGCTGACTTTGAATCCGTATTAGTTCCTATAAACGAGTCGTCATTAAATACGACCAAATATCAGAGGCATGATCCGATATCGTTTTGTATATATGTAAAAGGAATTGAAGGAGTAGACACTCAGGTAACCGAACCGTACGTTTATAGGGGAGCAAATGCCGCTTCTCACTTTATGGAATGTATTGTAAAAATAGCAAACAAAATACAAGAAATTTATATGATAAACAAACCGATGCGGATCTCATCAGAAGAAGAGGAAGATTGGTCTAAAACTAACACCTGCTACATGTGTCAAAACGTATTTAATGAAAACAATATAAAAGTAAGAGACCACTGCCACCTAACAGGAACTTACTTAGGACCATCTTGTAATAATTGTAATTTAAAACGTGTGAACCCCTCGTTTGTACCTGTTATAATGCATAACTTGAGCAATTATGACGCACATTTCATAGTTAAGGAATTGGGAAATATTCCTGGAGATATTGAGGTTATACCAAACAACGAAGAAAAATATATATCATTCACTAAACATGTGGGTAAAATAAAATTGAGATTCATAGACTCTTATAGATTCATGCCACGAAGCTTAGATTACCTTGTACAATCGCTATCAATGGATAAATTCAAGGAAACTTCAAAATATTATCGAGATGAAGAATTAGTATTGGTTACAAGGAAAGGTGTGTTCCCATACGATTATATAGATAATGCAGAAAAATTAAATGAAACAGAGCTCCCACCCATTGAAGCTTTTTACAATAAATTATGTGAAACTGATGTTAAAATTATTATGTGTGGGATGCGATGTTAAAATATACAAAAATGAACATAGAGCTTTTACAGGATTATGACATGATTTTAATGATAGAGCATGGAATTCGTGGAGGGTTGTGTCAGGTATCGCACCGGTATGCAGAAGCAAATAATAAACATATAAGTAGCTTCAATTCAAACGAAGAATCCAGTTACATAATTTATTTAGATGCAAACAATCTTTACGGTCAATCGATGAGTATGTATTTACCGTATGGAGGATTTGAGTGGGTTAAAAATCCGGAATCTATAAACATCTTCGATCTTGAGGACGAGGATGAAATTGGATATATTTTCGAAATTGACATTAGCTATCCTCAAGAACTGCATCATATTCATAATGATTTGCCCTTTTTACCTGAAACAATTGTATCACCGGAAGCCAATTGTAATTCAAAAAAATTAATAACCCATTTCGGAAAAAGAACCCGCTACGTTCTACATTATAAAAATTTGATGCAAGCCGTAAAACATGGATTAAAATTAGAAAAAATTCACCGTGCATTAAAGTTTAAACAATCACCTTGGCTTCGCTCGTATATAGAATACAATACAGAATTGAGAAAAGGAGCTTCCAACGACTTTGAAAAGGATTTTTATAAGTTACTAAACAACGCAGTTTTTGGTAAGACAATGGAAAATATCAGGAATCATCAAAATATTCAACTAGTAACTGACGTGAAAAAGTTGATGAAACTCATTGCTAAACCAAATTTTATAGACCGTACAATCTACAATGAGAATATAGCGGCAGTGCCTATGGGAAAATCTAAAGTTATATTTAACAAACCTATATATATCGGTATGAGCATTTTAGATTTATCTAAAACTGTTATGTACCAATTTCATTATGACATTATGTTAAAAAAATATTCCGGTAATACCTTAAAAATGATGTACACCGATACCGATTCCTTTATTTATAGAGTTTTAACGGAGGATGTCTATGAAGACATGAACAAACTGAATCAGTATTTTGATTTCTCAGATTATCCTAGAACTCATCGCTGTTTCTCGGAAGAAAACAAAAAAAGGTTGGGAAAATTTAAGGATGAACTAAATTCCAAGATAATTTTAAAATATGTGGGCTTACGAGCAAAAATGTATGCGATTATGACAGAAAGTGATGTAAAAAAGCGTGCTAAGGGTGTAAAAGCGTCATCGTTAAAAAAATATATTAGTTTTGAAGATTACGAACAAGTACTATTGAAAAATGAAATCATGCATACACCTATGAGATTAATACAATCGAAGCAACATAATATTTTTAGCTCTGAGATTAATAAAGTTTCTCTTTCACCATTTGACGATAAAAGACATATACAAGAAGACGGGGTCAATACTTTGGCCTATGGTCATTATAAATTGACTGAGGTGAAAAAATAGAAAGAAAATTTAGTAATATTTTTTAGTCTGTGAAGTTTTTGTGAAAAAGAAAATAATAAAAAAATATATTTAAAAATATATTCTAGACAGTAGGAAAATTTATAAGTGTGAATGGAGGTCCCTGGAGAGGCTATAAACGCCCGTAAACCAATGCGTGTGTTTTTGGTCACTGGCGAGGCTATAAACGCCCGTAAACCTGTATGTTATGGTCACTGGCGAGGCTATAAACGCCCGTAAACCTGTATGTTATGGTCACTGGCGAGGCTATAAACGCCCGTAAACCACCCTCTCGATGCATCTTCACCTTGCCGTGGTGAGAGGGCTTAAAGCAGTAGGCTGAACTAAGAGAGATGCACACAATCAGTAAAATATACACAGATAATTCTATTTTATATAATATTTTTTTGTACATATAAAATCAATATGATTTGAAAAAAAAAAAATACAAATTCTACAATTATATCAAATAAAATGTACTATTAGTCAATGTGTGATACATACTACTGTCCTGGTAGATGAATCCTTTGCCCCTTCAATAAAAAATGATACTAACCATCATGCACCGAGGACCTGTGCCAGAATCGGTCTTTTCTATCTACTTTTTTTAATTATATTTTTACCCAATTCCCAATAAAATTTTGCCATTTTTACCTCTATTTATATTATTTTTCTTCTAAATTAACATCAAACAAGAAAACTCACACTTCATTTTCAATCTCATTCTACTTATTTTTAACAAATTCACTCTTTACATTACAGTTTTAAACCATATACATCAGTTAGTTAGACAATTGTATACTACATTTATCTCATATTTCAAATTATTTTTTCATGTTTTCATCCCATTTCCAATAAAATTTCTCAGTTTTACCCATAATTCTTATCATTTTCGTCTATTTATAACAAATATTCATGGTTTACTTTACAATTTTAAGTATTTTTATCTTATTTTAATCGATTACATAGACATTTTGATAGTATATTTATCTTATAATTGAACATATTTTTTGTATCTTTACCCCATTTCCAATAAAATTTGCCATTTTTACCTATTGTTCATCTAAATTAACATGAAACAAGAAAATTCACACTACATTTTCAATCTCATTCTACTTATTTTTAACAAATTCACTCTTTACATTACAGTTTTAAACCATATACATCAGTTAGTTAGACAATTTGATACTATATTTATCTCATATTTCAACTTTTTTTTTTTATGTTTTCACCCCATTTCCAATAAAATTTGCCATTTTTACCTATTTTTCATCTAAATTAACATGAAACAAGAAAATTCACACTACATTTTCAATCTCATTCTACTTATTTTTAACAAATTCACTCTTTACATTACAGTTTTAAACCATATACATCAGTTAGTTAGACAATTTGATACTATATTTATCTCATATTTCAACTTATTTTTTTAAGTTTTCACCCCATTTCCAATAAAATTTCTCAGTTTTACCGATAATACTTATCATTTTCGTCTATTTATAACATATATTCATGGCTTACTTTGCAATTTCAAGTATTTTTATCTTATTTCAATCGGTTACATAGGCATTTTGATAGTATATTTATCTTGTAATTGAACATATTTTTGTATTTTTATCCCATTCCCAACAATTTTCGATAAAATTTACCATTTTTATATATTTTTCATCTAAATTAACAACAGACATGAAAATTCACACCAGTTGCTTAGACAATTTATATAAATATATTTCTATAATATTGGAACCTATTTGTTTTATATTTATCTCATTTCCAGTAATGTTTATAAAATATATAAGGTTTATCTACAATTCTTATAATTTTCGATAAAATTTAACATGTATTCAAGCTTTTAGACTACAGTTTTAAATATTATATTAGTTACATATAAACATTTTTATATTATATTTATTTCGTATTGTCAATAAAATTGACTATTGTTAACTATAATGTTTTGTTTAAATTTATCATATATTTATGTTAAGCAATAGTTTAAAGTATTTTTACTCTATTTTCTACCATTTTCAACAATAATATTTAACATTTTTACCAATATTTCTTATAATTTCGGTCTATAATTACCATATATTCACGAATTTCCTTTCAATTCGATGTATGTTTACCTAGTTACATCATAACTATTCAGATAATTTTTATAAACATATTTATCTAATATTTGATAATATTACTATATTCTTTCATTAACAGTAGTCCATTTGTTGTATATTTACTCCATTTTCAGAAATTTTCAACAAAATTTACCATTTTTACTTAAATTTAACACATATTCACACTTTTACACTATAGTTTAAATATTTCAAATACATTTATATTAGTTACATATACAATTTTTATTGTTTATTTATTTCATATATGAACGTATTTTCACACCATTTTAAGAAATTTTTAACAAAATTTACTATATTTCTTATAATTTTCATCTAAATTTAACTGTGTTCTCCCACTTTGTTTAATTAATTATTATTTATTTTCAACATCTGTTGATATTATATGTAAGTAAAGCTTTCTTGTAATTTTTATTTTTCATTGTGATATTTCAACATTGTTTAATAACATCAACACATTTCACGTAATGTTCTTTAAAATATACACACTATTTATGATATATATCACTAAACCACAGTGCATTATTATAAATATTATCTTAAATATACGACATTCTTTATATTTTATGAAAGAAATTCACTAATGTTGTAATAATTTTCCCCTATAAGTAGAGTCTAATACAGCTATAAAACTAAAATTCAACATCCTAACACTAATTTCACTAGAAATATACGATATTATAAACAATTTTAAGAAGTTCACTAAGTGCGTAATATAATTATTCAAAGTATTTACATACATACAATTGCTTAAAAGTATTCAAATACGAAATTTCTAGAGCTTCTACACACTATTACTAGAAAAAATACATATATTTTTCAAATAATACATATAATAATGTAATACAAAGGGTAGGGAGGTTACACTGAGGTTATAACATATGGGAAGGCCTGTAGAGTAGCACGAGGAACCCTATGATGAAATAAAAAAAAGTAGAGAGGTTATTGTTAGGTTATAAGCAGTAGGGGGGAAATGGCGATTCTAGTGGTGTACAGGTGGTTAAGGTAAGAATAGCCCAGGGTCCAAAGTCCAAAAGTGCTCCCCAAATTCTGGGATTAAAGTGGCCCAGAACCGCCATTTCCCCCCTACTGCTTATAACCTAACAATAACCTCTCTACTTTTGTATAGGTTATACCTATCTTTTTCTTCAAAGTTCGTAAATCGTTCACACTCTTTATAAATTGTATAGGTTTTTTGTAATATATTACAAAAATGAATCAGTTTAAATGTAATCTTTGTGGAAATTCTTTTGAGTATTTGAAGAACCTTCGAAAACATCAAAATTCTTGTAACGGTAATTCGGCATATACTTGTACTAGATGTAGAGGGATTTTTTCAAATACTTATAACGGTAAGAGACATGAAAATGTTTGCACCCAGGAACCGTTCTTAAAAAAATGTAAATTATTTGAGCCACAAAAGAATGAAGTGTTAACACTCGTTCCAGACGAGCATGGACTTAATATGTATGAAACAGCTTTTCAAAACCGTTTGGCGTCATTCTTCATTAGATCACCCGATTGTATGGATATTAACTCGTTTTTGGAAAGTATTAAGAACCTCTTAGCTGATAAAATTCGAGATTTACTACATCAACATTGCGCATTAAAAGTAAATTTTCTATTGGAATGTACTTTTACAAATTCTATTGGTGATAAGACTGATAGAGCTTTCAAAACACGAAACAAATGTATATTCAAAAGTAGCGATCTTGTCAAATTTATTGAGAAAAGTTTCATCAAAATTATAACCGAAGCAGAGGAGTCTCAATTTCAAAAAAGTGGGTGGAAACTGAGTGCGGTTGACGGGATTAGATTAAGAATCAACAAATATTTACCGTTAAGGGGATCTACATATCTTCCTCTCCCGGCATCTATAGAATCGAAGAAAGCTTGCATTAATGTACGGAATAATGACATGCACTGTTTTAGGTATTCTATTTTAGCAAAATTTGTGAAAAAGGATGCTCATCGTGTCACTAAGTACGTCAATTCAGAACATTTGTATGACTTTAATTGCGTTTCATCCCCAACTTCTCTCAACGAAATAACGAAATTCGAAAAAATAAATGACATTTCCATCAATGTTTATGGTCTGGATGAAAAAGAAAAGATATACCCTCTAAAAGTCTGTAAAACGGAATTGAAAGACCATCGCGATCTTTTACTCCTGTCTGATGATCAAACTTCCCACTATGTTTACATAAAGAATTTTGAAAGATTAGTCGGAAACCAAATTACCCAATACGGACATAAAGTAACATTTTGTAAGCGTTGTTTTACACATTTTGACAACCGGTATGGGAAAAAATCAGGTGATAAACTTGAAGAACATAAAATATATTGCTCTGAAAATAAACCGGTAAGAATTGAGCTACCGAAAGATCCCTTTATCAGATTCTCAAATGTTGAGCGACAAAGTAAAGTACCGTTTGTCATTTATGCTGACTTTGAATCCGTATTAGTTCCTATAAACGAGTCGTCATTAAATACGACCAAATATCAGAGGCATGATCCGATATCGTTTTGTATATATGTAAAAGGAATTGAAGGAGTAGACACTCAGGTAACCGAACCGTACGTTTATAGGGGAGCAAATGCCGCTTCTCACTTTATGGAATGTATTGTAAAAATAGCAAACAAAATACAAGAAATTTATATGATAAACAAACCGATGCGGATCTCATCAGAAGAAGAGGAAGATTGGTCTAAAACTAACACCTGCTACATGTGTCAAAACGTATTTAATGAAAACAATATAAAAGTAAGAGACCACTGCCACCTAACAGGAACTTACTTAGGACCATCTTGTAATAATTGTAATTTAAAACGTGTGAACCCCTCGTTTGTACCTGTTATAATGCATAACTTGAGCAATTATGACGCACATTTCATAGTTAAGGAATTGGGAAATATTCCTGGAGATATTGAGGTTATACCAAACAACGAAGAAAAATATATATCATTCACTAAACATGTGGGTAAAATAAAATTGAGATTCATAGACTCTTATAGATTCATGCCACGAAGCTTAGATTACCTTGTACAATCGCTATCAATGGATAAATTCAAGGAAACTTCAAAATATTATCGAGATGAAGAATTAGTATTGGTTACAAGGAAAGGTGTGTTCCCATACGATTATATAGATAATGCAGAAAAATTAAATGAAACAGAGCTCCCACCCATTGAAGCTTTTTACAATAAATTATGTGAAACTGATGTTAAAATTATTATGTGTGGGATGCGATGTTAAAATATACAAAAATGAACATAGAGCTTTTACAGGATTATGACATGATTTTAATGATAGAGCATGGAATTCGTGGAGGGTTGTGTCAGGTATCGCACCGGTATGCAGAAGCAAATAATAAACATATAAGTAGCTTCAATTCAAACGAAGAATCCAGTTACATAATTTATTTAGATGCAAACAATCTTTACGGTCAATCGATGAGTATGTATTTACCGTATGGAGGATTTGAGTGGGTTAAAAATCCGGAATCTATAAACATCTTCGATCTTGAGGACGAGGATGAAATTGGATATATTTTCGAAATTGACATTAGCTATCCTCAAGAACTGCATCATATTCATAATGATTTGCCCTTTTTACCTGAAACAATTGTATCACCGGAAGCCAATTGTAATTCAAAAAAATTAATAACCCATTTCGGAAAAAGAACCCGCTACGTTCTACATTATAAAAATTTGATGCAAGCCGTAAAACATGGATTAAAATTAGAAAAAATTCACCGTGCATTAAAGTTTAAACAATCACCTTGGCTTCGCTCGTATATAGAATACAATACAGAATTGAGAAAAGGAGCTTCCAACGACTTTGAAAAGGATTTTTATAAGTTACTAAACAACGCAGTTTTTGGTAAGACAATGGAAAATATCAGGAATCATCAAAATATTCAACTAGTAACTGACGTGAAAAAGTTGATGAAACTCATTGCTAAACCAAATTTTATAGACCGTACAATCTACAATGAGAATATAGCGGCAGTGCCTATGGGAAAATCTAAAGTTATATTTAACAAACCTATATATATCGGTATGAGCATTTTAGATTTATCTAAAACTGTTATGTACCAATTTCATTATGACATTATGTTAAAAAAATATTCCGGTAATACCTTAAAAATGATGTACACCGATACCGATTCCTTTATTTATAGAGTTTTAACGGAGGATGTCTATGAAGACATGAACAAACTGAATCAGTATTTTGATTTCTCAGATTATCCTAGAACTCATCGCTGTTTCTCGGAAGAAAACAAAAAAAGGTTGGGAAAATTTAAGGATGAACTAAATTCCAAGATAATTTTAAAATATGTGGGCTTACGAGCAAAAATGTATGCGATTATGACAGAAAGTGATGTAAAAAAGCGTGCTAAGGGTGTAAAAGCGTCATCGTTAAAAAAATATATTAGTTTTGAAGATTACGAACAAGTACTATTGAAAAATGAAATCATGCATACACCTATGAGATTAATACAATCGAAGCAACATAATATTTTTAGCTCTGAGATTAATAAAGTTTCTCTTTCACCATTTGACGATAAAAGACATATACAAGAAGACGGGGTCAATACTTTGGCCTATGGTCATTATAAATTGACTGAGGTGAAAAAATAGAAAGAAAATTTAGTAATATTTTTTAGTCTGTGAAGTTTTTGTGAAAAAGAAAATAATAAAAAAATATATTTAAAAATATATTCTAGACAGTAGGAAAATTTATAAGTGTGAATGGAGGTCCCTGGAGAGGCTATAAACGCCCGTAAACCAATGCGTGTGTTTTTGGTCACTGGCGAGGCTATAAACGCCCGTAAACCTGTATGTTATGGTCACTGGCGAGGCTATAAACGCCCGTAAACCTGTATGTTATGGTCACTGGCGAGGCTATAAACGCCCGTAAACCACCCTCTCGATGCATCTTCACCTTGCCGTGGTGAGAGGGCTTAAAGCAGTAGGCTGAACTAAGAGAGATGCACACAATCAGTAAAATATACACAGATAATTCTATTTTATATAATATTTTTTTGTACATATAAAATCAATATGATTTGAAAAAAAAAAAATACAAATTCTACAATTATATCAAATAAAATGTACTATTAGTCAATGTGTGATACATACTACTGTCCTGGTAGATGAATCCTTTGCCCCTTCAATAAAAAATGATACTAACCATCATGCACCGAGGACCTGTGCCAGAATCGGTCTTTTCTATCTACTTTTTTTAATTATATTTTTACCCAATTCCCAATAAAATTTTGCCATTTTTACCTCTATTTATATTATTTTTCTTCTAAATTAACATCAAACAAGAAAACTCACACTTCATTTTCAATCTCATTCTACTTATTTTTAACAAATTCACTCTTTACATTACAGTTTTAAACCATATACATCAGTTAGTTAGACAATTGTATACTACATTTATCTCATATTTCAAATTATTTTTTCATGTTTTCATCCCATTTCCAATAAAATTTCTCAGTTTTACCCATAATTCTTATCATTTTCGTCTATTTATAACAAATATTCATGGTTTACTTTACAATTTTAAGTATTTTTATCTTATTTTAATCGATTACATAGACATTTTGATAGTATATTTATCTTATAATTGAACATATTTTTTGTATCTTTACCCCATTTCCAATAAAATTTGCCATTTTTACCTATTGTTCATCTAAATTAACATGAAACAAGAAAATTCACACTACATTTTCAATCTCATTCTACTTATTTTTAACAAATTCACTCTTTACATTACAGTTTTAAACCATATACATCAGTTAGTTAGACAATTTGATACTATATTTATCTCATATTTCAACTTTTTTTTTTTATGTTTTCACCCCATTTCCAATAAAATTTGCCATTTTTACCTATTTTTCATCTAAATTAACATGAAACAAGAAAATTCACACTACATTTTCAATCTCATTCTACTTATTTTTAACAAATTCACTCTTTACATTACAGTTTTAAACCATATACATCAGTTAGTTAGACAATTTGATACTATATTTATCTCATATTTCAACTTATTTTTTTAAGTTTTCACCCCATTTCCAATAAAATTTCTCAGTTTTACCGATAATACTTATCATTTTCGTCTATTTATAACATATATTCATGGCTTACTTTGCAATTTCAAGTATTTTTATCTTATTTCAATCGGTTACATAGGCATTTTGATAGTATATTTATCTTGTAATTGAACATATTTTTGTATTTTTATCCCATTCCCAACAATTTTCGATAAAATTTACCATTTTTATATATTTTTCATCTAAATTAACAACAGACATGAAAATTCACACCAGTTGCTTAGACAATTTATATAAATATATTTCTATAATATTGGAACCTATTTGTTTTATATTTATCTCATTTCCAGTAATGTTTATAAAATATATAAGGTTTATCTACAATTCTTATAATTTTCGATAAAATTTAACATGTATTCAAGCTTTTAGACTACAGTTTTAAATATTATATTAGTTACATATAAACATTTTTATATTATATTTATTTCGTATTGTCAATAAAATTGACTATTGTTAACTATAATGTTTTGTTTAAATTTATCATATATTTATGTTAAGCAATAGTTTAAAGTATTTTTACTCTATTTTCTACCATTTTCAACAATAATATTTAACATTTTTACCAATATTTCTTATAATTTCGGTCTATAATTACCATATATTCACGAATTTCCTTTCAATTCGATGTATGTTTACCTAGTTACATCATAACTATTCAGATAATTTTTATAAACATATTTATCTAATATTTGATAATATTACTATATTCTTTCATTAACAGTAGTCCATTTGTTGTATATTTACTCCATTTTCAGAAATTTTCAACAAAATTTACCATTTTTACTTAAATTTAACACATATTCACACTTTTACACTATAGTTTAAATATTTCAAATACATTTATATTAGTTACATATACAATTTTTATTGTTTATTTATTTCATATATGAACGTATTTTCACACCATTTTAAGAAATTTTTAACAAAATTTACTATATTTCTTATAATTTTCATCTAAATTTAACTGTGTTCTCCCACTTTGTTTAATTAATTATTATTTATTTTCAACATCTGTTGATATTATATGTAAGTAAAGCTTTCTTGTAATTTTTATTTTTCATTGTGATATTTCAACATTGTTTAATAACATCAACACATTTCACGTAATGTTCTTTAAAATATACACACTATTTATGATATATATCACTAAACCACAGTGCATTATTATAAATATTATCTTAAATATACGACATTCTTTATATTTTATGAAAGAAATTCACTAATGTTGTAATAATTTTCCCCTATAAGTAGAGTCTAATACAGCTATAAAACTAAAATTCAACATCCTAACACTAATTTCACTAGAAATATACGATATTATAAACAATTTTAAGAAGTTCACTAAGTGCGTAATATAATTATTCAAAGTATTTACATACATACAATTGCTTAAAAGTATTCAAATACGAAATTTCTAGAGCTTCTACACACTATTACTAGAAAAAATACATATATTTTTCAAATAATACATATAATAATGTAATACAAAGGGTAGGGAGGTTACACTGAGGTTATAACATATGGGAAGGCCTGTAGAGTAGCACGAGGAACCCTATGATGAAATAAAAAAAAGTAGAGAGGTTATTGTTAGGTTATAAGCAGTAGGGGGGAAATGGCGATTCTAGTGGTGTACAGGTGGTTAAGGTAAGAATAGCCCAGGGTCCAAAGTCCAAAAGTGCTCCCCAAATTCTGGGATTAAAGTGGCCCAGAACCGCCATTTCCCCCCTACTGCTTATAACCTAACAATAACCTCTCTACTTTTGTATAGGTTATACCTATCTTTTTCTTCAAAGTTCGTAAATCGTTCACACTCTTTATAAATTGTATAGGTTTTTTGTAATATATTACAAAAATGAATCAGTTTAAATGTAATCTTTGTGGAAATTCTTTTGAGTATTTGAAGAACCTTCGAAAACATCAAAATTCTTGTAACGGTAATTCGGCATATACTTGTACTAGATGTAGAGGGATTTTTTCAAATACTTATAACGGTAAGAGACATGAAAATGTTTGCACCCAGGAACCGTTCTTAAAAAAATGTAAATTATTTGAGCCACAAAAGAATGAAGTGTTAACACTCGTTCCAGACGAGCATGGACTTAATATGTATGAAACAGCTTTTCAAAACCGTTTGGCGTCATTCTTCATTAGATCACCCGATTGTATGGATATTAACTCGTTTTTGGAAAGTATTAAGAACCTCTTAGCTGATAAAATTCGAGATTTACTACATCAACATTGCGCATTAAAAGTAAATTTTCTATTGGAATGTACTTTTACAAATTCTATTGGTGATAAGACTGATAGAGCTTTCAAAACACGAAACAAATGTATATTCAAAAGTAGCGATCTTGTCAAATTTATTGAGAAAAGTTTCATCAAAATTATAACCGAAGCAGAGGAGTCTCAATTTCAAAAAAGTGGGTGGAAACTGAGTGCGGTTGACGGGATTAGATTAAGAATCAACAAATATTTACCGTTAAGGGGATCTACATATCTTCCTCTCCCGGCATCTATAGAATCGAAGAAAGCTTGCATTAATGTACGGAATAATGACATGCACTGTTTTAGGTATTCTATTTTAGCAAAATTTGTGAAAAAGGATGCTCATCGTGTCACTAAGTACGTCAATTCAGAACATTTGTATGACTTTAATTGCGTTTCATCCCCAACTTCTCTCAACGAAATAACGAAATTCGAAAAAATAAATGACATTTCCATCAATGTTTATGGTCTGGATGAAAAAGAAAAGATATACCCTCTAAAAGTCTGTAAAACGGAATTGAAAGACCATCGCGATCTTTTACTCCTGTCTGATGATCAAACTTCCCACTATGTTTACATAAAGAATTTTGAAAGATTAGTCGGAAACCAAATTACCCAATACGGACATAAAGTAACATTTTGTAAGCGTTGTTTTACACATTTTGACAACCGGTATGGGAAAAAATCAGGTGATAAACTTGAAGAACATAAAATATATTGCTCTGAAAATAAACCGGTAAGAATTGAGCTACCGAAAGATCCCTTTATCAGATTCTCAAATGTTGAGCGACAAAGTAAAGTACCGTTTGTCATTTATGCTGACTTTGAATCCGTATTAGTTCCTATAAACGAGTCGTCATTAAATACGACCAAATATCAGAGGCATGATCCGATATCGTTTTGTATATATGTAAAAGGAATTGAAGGAGTAGACACTCAGGTAACCGAACCGTACGTTTATAGGGGAGCAAATGCCGCTTCTCACTTTATGGAATGTATTGTAAAAATAGCAAACAAAATACAAGAAATTTATATGATAAACAAACCGATGCGGATCTCATCAGAAGAAGAGGAAGATTGGTCTAAAACTAACACCTGCTACATGTGTCAAAACGTATTTAATGAAAACAATATAAAAGTAAGAGACCACTGCCACCTAACAGGAACTTACTTAGGACCATCTTGTAATAATTGTAATTTAAAACGTGTGAACCCCTCGTTTGTACCTGTTATAATGCATAACTTGAGCAATTATGACGCACATTTCATAGTTAAGGAATTGGGAAATATTCCTGGAGATATTGAGGTTATACCAAACAACGAAGAAAAATATATATCATTCACTAAACATGTGGGTAAAATAAAATTGAGATTCATAGATTCTTATAGATTCATGCCACGAAGCTTAGATTACCTTGTACAATCGCTATCAATGGATAAATTCAAGGAAACTTCAAAATATTATCGAGATGAAGAATTAGTATTGGTTACAAGGAAAGGTGTGTTCCCATACGATTATATAGATAATGCAGAAAAATTAAATGAAACAGAGCTCCCACCCATTGAAGCTTTTTACAATAAATTATGTGAAACTGATATCAGCGTTGAAGATTATAAACATGCTCGAAACATATGGAAACAATTCAAATGTCAATCTTTAGGAGACTATGCAGATGTTTACGTTAAAACTGACGTTCTTCTACTTTGTGACGTCTTCGAATCTTTTCGCAATGTTATGTTGAAGACGTATAAACTTGATCCAGCTCATTATTTTACCGTTCCCGGTTTGACGTGGGATGCGATGTTAAAATATACAAAAATGAACATAGAGCTTTTACAGGATTATGACATGATTTTAATGATAGAGCATGGAATTCGTGGAGGGTTGTGTCAGGTATCGCACCGGTATGCAGAAGCAAATAATAAACATATAAGTAGCTTCAATTCAAACGAAGAATCCAGTTACATAATTTATTTAGATGCAAACAATCTTTACGGTCAATCGATGAGTATGTATTTACCGTATGGAGGATTTGAGTGGGTTAAAAATCCGGAATCTATAAACATCTTCGATCTTGAGGACGAGGATGAAATTGGATATATTTTCGAAATTGACATTAGCTATCCTCAAGAACTGCATCATATTCATAATGATTTGCCCTTTTTACCTGAAACAATTGTATCACCGGAAGCCAATTGTAATTCAAAAAAATTAATAACCCATTTCGGAAAAAGAACCCGCTACGTTCTACATTATAAAAATTTGATGCAAGCCGTAAAACATGGATTAAAATTAGAAAAAATTCACCGTGCATTAAAGTTTAAACAATCACCTTGGCTTCGCTCGTATATAGAATACAATACAGAATTGAGAAAAGGAGCTTCCAACGACTTTGAAAAGGATTTTTATAAGTTACTAAACAACGCAGTTTTCGGTAAGACAATGGAAAATATCAGGAATCATCAAAATATTCAACTAGTAACTGACGTGAAAAAGTTGATGAAACTCATTGCTAAACCAAATTTTATAGACCGTACAATCTACAATGAGAATATAGCGGCAGTGCCTATGGGAAAATCTAAAGTTATATTTAACAAACCTATATATATCGGTATGAGCATTTTAGATTTATCTAAAACTGTTATGTACCAATTTCATTATGACATTATGTTAAAAAAATATTCCGGTAATACCTTAAAAATGATGTACACCGATACCGATTCCTTTATTTATAGAGTTTTAACGGAGGATGTCTATGAAGACATGAACAAACTGAATCAGTATTTTGATTTCTCAGATTATCCTAGAACTCATCGCTGTTTCTGAAGAAAACAAAAAAAGGTTGGGAAAATTTAAGGATGAACTAAATTCCAAGATAATTTTAAAATATGTGGGCTTACGAGCAAAAATGTATGCGATTATGACAGAAAGTGATGTAAAAAAGCGTGCTAAGGGTGTAAAAGCGTCATCGTTAAAAAAATATATTAGTTTTGAAGATTACGAACAAGTACTATTGAAAAATGAAATCATGCATACACCTATGAGATTAATACAATCGAAGCAACATAATATTTTTAGCTCTGAGATTAATAAAGTTTCTCTTTCACCATTTGACGATAAAAGACATATACAAGAAGACGGGGTCAATACTTTGGCCTATGGTCATTATAAATTGACTGAGGTGAAAAAATAGAAAGAAAATTTAGTAATATTTTTTAGTCTGTGAAGTTTTTGTGAAAAAGAAAATAATAAAAAAATATATTTAAAAATATATTCTAGACAGTAGGAAAATTTATAAGTGTGAATGGAGGTCCCTGGAGAGGCTATAAACGCCCGTAAACCAATGCGTGTGTTTTTGGTCACTGGCGAGGCTATAAACGCCCGTAAACCTGTATGTTATGGTCACTGGCGAGGCTATAAACGCCCGTAAACCTGTATGTTATGGTCACTGGCGAGGCTATAAACGCCCGTAAACCACCCTCTCGATGCATCTTCACCTTGCCGTGGTGAGAGGGCTTAAAGCAGTAGGCTGAACTAAGAGAGATGCACACAATCAGTAAAATATACACAGATAATTCTATTTTATATAATATTTTTTTGTACATATAAAATCAATATGATTTGAAAAAAAAAAAATACAAATTCTACAATTATATCAAATAAAATGTACTATTAGTCAATGTGTGATACATACTACTGTCCTGGTAGATGAATCCTTTGCCCCTTCAATAAAAAATGATACTAACCATCATGCACCGAGGACCTGTGCCAGAATCGGTCTTTTCTATCTACTTTTTTTAATTATATTTTTACCCAATTCCCAATAAAATTTTGCCATTTTTACCCGTTGAACCAAAGAAAAGTTTAAAGAACTTAATGGGTTCGAAATCCTGCCTCATCCACCATATAGTCCAGACCTCGTACCATCGGATTAATACTTATGTAGATCCATGGGCCATTTTCTTCAAGGGAAAAAATTGACAATTATGCGGAAGTTGAAGTTGCAATCCAAGAGTTCTTTGACAGCCATCCCAAAGAATATCAGCGTGGGATCGAGCTATTGGCTATCAGATGGCTAATGATGGTAGATAGCAATGAGTCCATTGTAAATTGTACATTGAGTATTAATTTTGTTTTATATCAAAGAAATAACAATAAAAATATTTAATTGAAAAACTGTTAGTATTTTTTTTTAAACACCCTATTAGTTCTCAATAAAGAATTGAAATTAAAACTGTATTAGATACCCCTCCCCCCTTATTTACTCCTTTATGTGATATTGTGTGAAGGAATGAGAAGGAATCTATAGTAATGTGAGGTTGCTCGATGAATTGTACTCAATTGTGCAGTGGACAAATTATTCATTGAAAAGTTTCATATCGATAAACAATCGATGGAGGAAGAAGGTTGGAATAGGACAGAGCAGGTATCAGCAGCTGGAGAAGGAGGCTGGAGAGAAGAGAAGGCACTCTAGGCCTGGACAGGAAGAAACGAGGTTATCAGAAGAGAGAGGCACGACACTGAAGACTAAGAATATCAAGCCTACGGTTATAAGACGTTAATAGATTACTTTATTATCAGTTGTCAAAATAAATAGTTCTGTTATATAGGAGTGAAGAGTCATTTTATTTAGTTGTCCTATAGGCCTCACAATTGAAGAATAACAAACCAGGTGAGTCAATTCATTCAAAGTGTGTTTATTAAGTCACACATTTCATATCTATATTCATATTGTTTCTTCTCACTCAGTGTCACAAAAGTATTAGGTTCCCGAATTCTCAAAAACAGTTAAACACCCTCAAAAAGTCTATATCCAGTGCCGGGGTTTTGTTTAATATTCACGAGTGTAAATAATCTAGTCCCCTGATAGAAACGGAAGGCTATTCGCTATTCCCGCCAAATAGAATATTTAAAATTAACCTTTAACATGTTATTGACAAAACAATCAAATAGACAGAAGAAGAGACAGTACAAAAAGTGTACATATTTTAGTAAAAACAGATATCTGTCAGCAGGACGGTTAGTATTACATCCTCACTTCTAGACATAAGAGCTAAGACTTATAAGACAGAAGATAATTCTGAAATAGAAGTTATGTTACGAAATAATTAGACTAAAATTAACCATCGTTGAAATTAATAATAAATACAGTTATTTCTACTATTAACTAGCATTCATTATATATTTACTTAATGTGGACAAAGTTGATAAATAAACTAATCTGGACTATAATATACAGTATTATATAATAACATGCATGTATATGTGGTAGTATATTTGTACATAAAATGTTTATTATAAAATAGGTCACGTTTAATAGACCAAAACAAAAAAAGGGATATTACATTAAGTAAACTCCTCTTTATTGTTAATGAAGATGCTATCAATTTATGAAGATCAATATTTGACGATGCTATCATTGGCCTCCGGTTCCATTCTGCACGCGGCCTCCATGCTGAGCACCAGACGACTCGGTTTCACTAGACTCTTTAGAATCATCTTTTCGCTTTCCGTCGTCCATGGATCCAGTGCCATGGATTACACCTTCAGGTTCTCCCGATGCATTTACTGCTACTGCCTGATTCTGGGCATCTACTCTCTCCTCCAAGACAGCTTTTGGGCCATCAATAATATACAGGAGGGGACGTTGTCACCTGGGTTTATCGTTGACATGTTGAGCTACGTACTAGCTTATGTGATGTGGATGGTAATGGTTATTGAACTGATCCGGCAGAAGAAAGGTTTCGAACAAGTAATTAGAGAGTTAGAAAAAGTTGACACTTTTTTACAAAATCCAAAATATAACGCTACATACTACCTCATCGCTTTCAGTTTTGCAGTTCTCACGAATTTGATCGAAAAAGTGATCGTCGGAATTGAATATAATAGTTTTCTCATTGGCCTTGGATACTATTTGTACATGTCACCGATTGTGGTGTTCTCCAGCCAATATTTCTTCTTCATGGCCGTCGCCAGTGACCAGTTCTCATATTTAACTGCCCAGTTACGTTCGACATACAGACCGTGGTACTTAAATGATTTGATTACAATCCATAAAAGCCTTTGCGATACTTCGAAAAAAATCAACTCCATCTATGGTCTTCATCTGCTCATCATAACATCTGTCCCTTTCATTATCAACACGTTGAAGATCTACAGTGCAATTATGTGCGTCATAAGGCCGGACGACTATGATGATAGTTTCCTTCTTGTTGAAAATATATTTCATATAATTATGAATTGCATTATTTTTTGGTGTCTTGTGGACAGCTCATCAAGAGTCCAATGGAAGGTAATATTTATATTAATCACTAATTTTAACATATGCGTTATGGAACATTTTATTTTAGAAATCGCCTTTCGTTCTCTCTTCCCACCTCCTATTCTCGAACAGGGCATCACTTCCAACTAAAACTAATATCTTATTATTATTAAATATCATTTCTGAAAAAAACTAAGCCCCCCAATGACTTATATTATTTTCATGAAAACATAACTATAAGAATTAGGAACATTTACTTGGTAATTTTATTCAATATGAATATTTTTTTAGTTGTCGCTTCTATCAAACGTGACACATATATAAAAAAAAAAGATTAGTAAATTTCCATCTTTTCTACGAAGAACCGGACCATGATTTACATAAGCTTTTTTTCAAAAGACATTGTTTAAAAGAAAAGAAATTTCATGTAAAATTGACGAATCCCAATTCGTTTTTTTAAAATCTGTACATGTTTTCTGGATATCTGGGGTAGTTTGGTCCTTTTACTTTTTTAAAATTCTTTTAATTGTATATTATCTAATTTATTAATAATATTCTATATTAGTATATTATACTATATTGTATTTTGCTTGTTTTATTTAATTTACATATTTTCAGTAAATATGGTGTGAATGGACTCTTTTATCCCTAAAACAATTGTCCCATACTATGACAGAATGTTATATTTCTCAATAAAATAGTTTTTTTTTTTTTTAAATAAGTAGATTACGGCATTGAGAAGAAGAAATAATGTTCCATTTCGATTTGTACGCTTTTCCTTACTTTGCTAATGTAAGGTTAATAAAACATGTGTTTACTCAAACCGTTTATTTTTTGCTGCCTTTCTTCGGTAAATATCACAACTATTCTAAACATCACCTATTCTTTCAAGCTTTAAGAGAAAAACGAAACAAAAAAACAAACAAAAAAAAACTTATTTATATATTTGTTAAATCGTTTACTGCCACTTCAAAACTATCACACATACACACGCACACACACACACACATATATATATATTAATCACCGCAAAAACTATATTGGGAAATTCTCAAATATATTTTGACAATAGAGCTTTAGAAGTTGATTAGAATTATGGCATATTACTGATTGAAGAAAATAAGATCACCCAAATAAGTCTTGATACAGAATATAATAAATCGAGTATAATAAAAATAGAATTTCTAGGAGAAACTAATTTAGAACTTCACAGTAAATGTTATTTGACAGAATTCCGCTCAAACACGTGGAACTCCATAATGCATCGAATTTCTTGTTTACGTGTTAGATTATTTTTTTCTCGTTTGTTATTAACTTTATTATTTTAATTTTAAATATGTACAATGTTTGTTGAATAAAGATGGGCCATATGTAGATGTACTCCAAATATGTAAAAATACGTAATATCCTTTAAATATGTTAAGTTATGTAAAATAAAAAAGGATTTATTTTCAATTGAATTGTATGAAACATAAAATCAGCTATCGAAAAAGGGCCAACGAGGATTAGAAAAAATATGTAAATGTATATAAACACAGAGCTGTGTTAGGAACTATTGAATATATTTTTATTCGAATAATTTATTCTATAAATTTGTATAGACTAATCATTTTAGTGATGAGCGAATCAATAAATAAAAGCATTGATTTATTTTTAGAGTTATTCATTATTTTAATGATAGAAAAGTTCTCCAAATAAATCTCTTCATTACATAAAAAAGTTTTTAGTGACCGTGTAATATTTTTTTATTCCAACCTTAACAAATTGAAATGCTCAGATTCTCTCTCTCTATTATATAAAAATGTTTTTATTGACCAAGTAATATTTTATTTTTCTATCTCAACAAATTACAATGCTGGATGAAGACTTGAAATTTATTTTTTTCCTGCTTACACTATATTGAAAAAAAATAATACAATCTAAACCACAGAATAAATAAAAATTACAGTTATATATTCGTTCTTCTTTAGTTGGGAAATATTGGTGTATTAATTAAGATATTGGCAATAACAAACATTGTAACGAAATTTATTCCTTTTTATTTATTTATTTTTTCTAGCTATTCATTATAAGTAAATGCAAGAAAAAGTTCTGAAGAGAAGAAAGATTTCCCGAAAAAAAAAGAAAGAAAGAAAATGTATATCTGTATAATTAATACAGTTATTTAATTTGAGCAACGAGTACTACTATTAATACAGCTGTATGGTTTGTAAAATGGGGGTTGGTCCGCCTTCAAATGAACAGTGGGAATTGACGCAGACTTTTTATTTTGATTGGGGAGAGGGGAGAGGAGATAGACCCAACACACACACACAAAAAAAAACAAATAAATAAAACACTCCGAAGTTTATATTAAGTACAAAAATGATGAGTGGCAATTAATTGCTTATTGATGTTAACATAATCATCTCAATTACTGTAAAACGAACATTATAATACTATATAAGTGTGTGTATGTTCATACAATATATTTGTTTGTTTTTTTTTGCGTATGAGCTATGGGTTATTCCAAGAAATGTAAAGAAAGTAATTGAATATAGTTCATCTTTTTAATTTTCATTTGAAGGCTTGAGGCAGTGAGGTGAGCTGTAAATTCTACGATGCTTGTAAATTGTCCGCAGAAAAGATGATATAATATTCACGTATAAACCTTTATCTTCGAATATAATTTTTTTTATTTCCCTCTCCCTTCCTTCGTCTTTTTTTTTTTTTAATACCACAATGAGTTGGCTTGTTATATTTCTATCTTGGAGTCACACCAGATTGAGACTGTGGAAGTCTCCGTCTAACTCCCATATTGAAATGGGCGGCGACTATTTGTTCCTTCCACCCATACACGACTGCCTCGTAAAATGGGTATTTATCTGCAGCGACGAGAAGATGCAAATCTTCTTCGTTGATACTGTAGATATTTGTGCTCCTTATTAGCTTAGCTCACAGTGCCTAAAACGCAGTGCACAGTTGGTGATCACATGCTCAGCAGTTTCCGGGATACCACAACTGGAGCATAGGGGACCAAGACGGATCTACGGGAGGGGGGGAGGGGGCTTTCGGGCTGAAGCCCCCCCCCCCCTCCAAAATGGTAAAATATAACCATGTTTTATGGAAAAAAATGTTAAAAATGCCTCTTAAAGTATTATTGTTCGTGTTTGTGTGTGTGTTGTTACATTTAAAAGGACTTAAGGAATCACTTACACACCATTTTATATAGGTAGTCAGTTTCTTTCTATTTTTCCAAAGTGATTATCGTTATTTTTATGAAAAAAAAGCTTTCGGGCTGAAGCCCCCCCCCAAAAAAAAATTAAATCTTGGATCCGCCTAGTGTAGGGGATCAATGTCTTGTTCAAGATTGTGTAACTTGGTACGAAAACCCTCATTTCCAGTGCGATATTGAAAGACACAATAGTCTGCTTTGATCCATCTGACTGCTAGTCAAGACTGTACGATGGGAAAATAGTTCCTTAGGGTAGCTCCCTTAGTGGCAATGATCCACTGATTCTCTCAATATTGATTTCCATCTATTGGGCCGTTCCTCAAACCTCAGTCGAAGGTCTTCTGAAATTCCTGCCAAGACTTCTCTCCTAAAGGCATATTTGATCAAGTCTTCTTGCAGGAGGAGATCGAGAGGTATCTCCCCTGCTAATATATGCACTGCCTCCTGAGACACTGTCTTTTATGCTCTAGTGACCCACAGCAGAGCCGTCCTCTGGATAGATGCTAACTTGTTCTTCTTTCGCTGGGAGTGGTTCAGATACCATGAGGGGGATGCATATCTCAATATACCCAGCTCCCCTCCTTTGTAGATAGTCTTGGCCGTTGGGTATCTAAGGTCCCAGAAAGCTCCACTAACACGACTGAGACCATTTAGGGCGACTGTCGCTCTGTTTGTCAAGTAGTCCAAGTGAGTCATTATATAAAACTTTCTTCCAAATCTTACGCCGAGGTAGGTTACCACCTTTATATAGGGATATAGGGATATAGGGCGCGACAAAATACTCCTATGCCTTAGCTTAGCCGTCTCGTCAAGTTTTCCTATTTTCTTAATTGATTTTAGATTACATACTTTATTCATTCAGATAGCTTAATTGATATAAATGTTTATTAAATTTCCGTTCTTCGAAATATTGGGGGGCGAACCTATATTCTCGCCCCTCTCTATTTTTATTGGGGAAGGGCAACCGCCCCTCTCCCTCTCCCGAAGTCTGCTCAAACGGCAGGGGGTACCCATAGTATTTAATAATTAAAAATATCCGCAAATTTAAAATGTATTCAGTATAAATAATTTCTGAATATACATTTAATCAAAGAATAATCATTCCAAAAATAAATTTATTTTTTCTTCAAAACTAGGATCCATTAAAAAGTTCTAAAATGAGCATTTAATGAAAATAAAAACAATTTTAAGATAGAGAAATCACCTGTAGGGTTTTTTTTTCTGATTTCTGCGGTACAGATTCCATTCAAATTTTATCGGCACTGCTTTTCTGAAAATAAACAATTTTAAGGTTGCGTCATCGTACGTCGGAGTTTTTTTTTCGGTACAAGGATCTATTATTAAGTTATCGCAATGACCTTTTCTGGTTACCAATTTTTAGATTGTGCTATGGCGTATCACGTTTTTGTAACATCTTCGATTTCTTCTATAACGGACCATTATTGAACATTTAGCGGCAGTTTTTATGAAAATAGTATCGATTTTTAGATTGCGTGTTATTGTAGCCTTTTGATTTTTCGAACACGAAAGGACTCTATAACTCTCAATAGTATAAAATAAGTTCTATCTATATCAATAGATGAAATATTTAACGTAATTATTTCTATAGCACTGCTCGGCCGAATAACCGCAAATCCGATCCATGTCAGATTGAACTGTCATTCAGCCCGGTTCGATTGACGAAGAGATTGTAATAGACGACCTCTTACGTTTTGCCCACTTGGCAGATCATTTGGCCATAAACGGGCACTGGGCGACTGATCTCAAATTTCGCCAGTGTGTTGAATAACATAACATTGTTTGCTCTATTATGATCTTACAGGTCATAAATTATATTCGTTAATTATTGGGCTCACTCGTGCAATATTTGTTAACCAGATGACGAAATAACGGACTGACTTGGCAGGTTCCCTTGAATAGCTAACCAACCTGAATTAATTTGACGTGTTGGTTCATTTGATAATTAATTTTAGTCATGTGGTTACTGTTAAGTCAACGCAATATGTATCAATATGTATTTGGCTGATTTCTCGTCGTCATCTTATTCTGTCGCGACCAAGCAAGCATCTTCACGTCGCAGTTGGTTGAACTGTGAATTGACGACGGAAAAAAAAAAAAGAAGAGATTTCTGAATATTTAATGTTTAAATGGAAATTGTTTGTATCCTATTTTATTCCATTATTATTATGATTAAAGGGATATTATATATATATATATATATATATATATATATATATATATATATATATATATATATATATATATATATATATATATATATATATATATATATACTAGTAGGCCCGTGCGAAAATTTCGCAGAAAATTTTGTTTAGTGAAGAAATAGCAAAACAATATGGAAATAAGTACTTCCGATGTATTATGTAAGGAAGGAATTAATATTTTTTCCTTGGTCGATTACTATATTCCATTAAAAATATTTGTGCAAATTGCTTTGCTAGAACCTATTTTTAAACGCTGACTGGAAAGATAATAAAAGTAATAAACACTAAATAATGCCCCGATTATGGGATATTCTAAATTATTAAAAAAATAAATAAAATGCAAGAACAACCAAATGTCTTTAAGAAATAATAAAGTTAATATATCAGCCAGGAAAAATGTAGTAGACTATTCTCCTAAATGCAATATCTTTACACAGGAAGACATTATTAAGTATACCAAAACTAATGGACTTTGTTAATAAGTGTCCGATTTGTACGATTTTTTGATCGTTTTATAGGTAATTTAGTAATCTTAGTAATTATCATGGATACAATCAACATCATTTTGCATACTTTTTGAGTTATTCACAAATTAAGTTTCTTTTCCTTCATAACTTTCTTTCCAGAAATTTCGGGGGGGGGGGAGGGGGAGAGATAGTACTATTTTTCGCATGTGAAGGAGAAGAACATCTTCAAAATGAGTGGTGAATCATTGGATTTGATGAAGAATTGAGGAATTTATGGCGTACCAACAAAAAAACACCTTTTTATTTTTGTAACCACAATTTTTATTATTTATTTTACTCATTGCCAACTTTTTGTGTTTGGCTTTTTTCTATACCTACTTCGTAATTTAGTTTTTCAATAAAAAAATAGCTAAAATCATAATTTAAATTTTCTCGAGCTAAATAATTTCATAATAATTTGGTCCACTGAACTTCGATCTGAACGAATGAAATAAGTAATGACATACATAAAGAATTAATCACTTACTTAATTTTAGGGAACTTGTCATATCCTTTTCTGAGTCATATACTCATAAATCAATAAGACAGTTTTATTATATATTTTTAATTTAACATTTTCAATTTAACATTCAGCAAAAAAAAACTCACAAAAACTACAATCCTTTCAATCTAAAATTTTAAGACTAATAACTGCAGCTCTCTGGTACGTCAACAACAAGACTTTACATACCGACCTAAGACAACCAACCATTGACCAACACATATAGCCCTGGGAGCCAGGGCCCAAAAATCGACCTGATCGCAGGCGAAGGTTTGATTGTAAATTATGAAAGTGTATGTTATTCTGAGTAAAAAAAACCATGTCTGCCGTTCCAGAGCCGCTGCTTTCAAAAATGGCGGCTAATTTAAAATACATTAGGCCAATAATTTGAGGATCGTAACGGGAAATCCATTGCAAAAAATGTGAGAAACGTTTTTATTTTTTTAACATGTATATATGGGTTTAGACACGTAAAAAACAAAATTGCTAACGCGGGCCACCAAGGGAAAACTTTTTACAGCCAAAAAAGTCAGATTTTTTCGATATTTTTTTGTTTTTTCACCTATAACTCCTAAACAATGCATCAAAACGAAAAATGTATTCTTTAACAAATTAAAGGAGGTTAAATTTTGCGTCAAACGATTACATAAACATTAAAATTTGGTTACGCCGTAAGGTATAAAACCACTGTCAACCAAAGCTGAGTTTTACCAAATTCGTCAAAATCTGAGAAAAATGATTATAAATGGTCCTGTAACTTGGAAATGAGTTCCCTGAGTGGAAGAACCCATAGAATCAAAGTTGTAGAGCATCAAATTTTGCGTCAACTGAGTACAAATTAATTTAATGTAGATCACTGGCTGCGAAAAAAATCGGTAATCTATCGATGGTTAGAAATTGGTAATGAAGGTAAACCTGATTTTCAATATTTCAACAGTATGAGTGTCTTTTCTAATGAGTTAGTTTTGTTTAAAGTCTGTTACATGCAGTATAAGCTTCTTTTCCACCTCTCAACAGCAAAAGGTTTTGGTAAACGATATGCCGAAAGATTCCGAATTTTATAAAGGACTAACGAATCCCGATTCAAGATACATAATTGGCCAAAAATAAAAATGTCAGTACTCAATGGACGAAAAATTTGATGCTCTACAACTTTAATTCTATGGGTTTTTCCTCTTAGGGAACTCATTTAAAAGTTACATGGCCATTTATAGTAATTTGTCTCAGTTTTTGACAAATTTGGTGAATTTCAGCGTTGGTTGACCGTGGTTTTAAACCTTACCGCGTTACCAAATTATAAAGTTTATGTACTCGTTTGACGCAAAATTAAACTTCCTTTAATTTATTTAAGAATACATTTTTCGCTTTGATGCATTGTTCAGGAGTTATAGGTGAAAAACCCCAAAAATATCGAAAAAAACTGACTTTTTTGGCTGTAAACAGTTTTCCCTTGGTGGCCCGCGTTAGAAATTTTGTTTTTTACATGTCTAAACCCATATATACAACCCATATCTACTCTCGATTTCATTCTAAACTACACGGACATCATAATGGACTTATCAACGACATGGCCACGGCTGAAATGCTCATCAGAAGGCGACTGAAAAGGAGATTGATGAGAGATCTCCTTTCCTGATTTTAGGATGTAAACAGACCAGGGAAGAGGTGCTGCTGGGTTCCATTCTTCGTCATGCCTATCATGCCATTTTCTACCTGACCACAAATCTGCTAATTGTCACTACCATGACAGGTGCGGATGAAAAATTGAAGAAAAAAAAAAAACATTTTCAAGAAATATTGTAAAATTAGGTATATTCGTCATACTGTTTTTCCGATCTTAAAAAAATAATTTTTCAAACTCCGCTATTTTAAAAGACTTCCAAAATACTGTTTTTTTTTTGTGTTTTTTTTTTTGGCTATTTACGATATCACGTTAAACTTTCAACTCAAATAGTTTTTAGTGGGAGATTTAAAACAGAAAAAAAAATCAAAAAATCAATTTTCACATAAAAACTGGTAGGAACGGAATTTAGGGAGATAACTTCCCCTTTGCCAATGAGTTTATCAATACTAATGTATGTATTAATAATTAATTATTGATAATTAATAACTGTATTAATCAAGAATTCAATAATTTATAGTTAAATTTACAATTCAAAAATTCTAGGCTCGGCAGTTCAACATTGAACTTCTTATCATCTTGCTAAACGGTAACAATATCGGCGATGAGGTAAATAAAATCAATATATCTTCAGCTATATTTTAAATTAAAAAAAAAACGAATCTGGAATGAATTTTGTTAAATCGTTTTATTCCAGAGTGATTTTCAGCAGTACTTATCTATGGACTGGAGCGTGAATCCAACGGCTTGTGGTTTTTACAGCATTGATTATCCGCTGTTAACATCTGTAAGAAATTAGTGAAAATTTACGAATTTAAATTAAACTTCAAAGTATTTATTATTTTATTTTTATTTTGGATGAAACAAAATTGTCAGGATTTACAGTCAAGTATTTTTATTAGGATAGCCTAAGTTTCGACACAAACATCCTCTCAGGGTTCAGTTCTTGTATGTACAATATATTTAAGTGGCAAATTGTACCTTAAATTCCACAGAATTTGCCACACTTTGCTGATACTTATCAACACACACCAGTATCTCCATAACATTCTGTCTTTCCTTCTTCACCACAGGCTTCTTTATCATATTTTGTATCCTGAAATATACATTCAAGAACTGAGCCATGATGATGACCCGCATGTTTGAGTCGAAACGTCGGCTAACCTAATAAAAATTCTTGACTGTAAATTCTGACAATTTCGTTTCCTCCTAATTATTGATCAGTCGACTAATTACCAATTTCTCTTATTTTCATTTTAGACACTCACTGGTTATCTTACATTGAATACCTACTTGTTGCAATTGACAGGTAAATATGTCTCTGGTTTTAATACGTATTCATAGATTATATTCATATGTTTTCTTTACTGGTTACTTAAATCATTGAAATATGAGGAAATTACCAATTTTCATAATCGACAATGAAAAATAACGTCATAGAGTTTTAGCAAACAATTGAGAAATCGCTGAAATATAAAAAATAAAATATTTATTTGGGAATAAGTGATTACAATTTTTCCTTAAAGAGTTCTTTAATAGGATTTTTTTTAAAAATATTTACGATGTTTCGATCAATGGCTCCATCTTCAAGTAGTAAGCTACATATGCTTGGCCAGGACGTACATCACCAATCCACCAATTGTTCGGGCACCAATCGTCGAGCCGTGGCCAGGAATAAGGGATCTGTGTTCAATTTCCTCTCCGGCGGCTCGTTAAGAAATTCATTTATAGGCTGGAAGGAAACAGTGGGTAAAGCCCACTTCAACATTGGAGCCTGGAGAAGAGGACCAGCACTAAGGAGACCACCAGAAGACGGCATTCACCCTTGACCAAAAGTCACCGAAGAAATAACAACCTAGAAACTAGTATAGCGTTTTAATTACAGTAGTGTGTTATACAGTCATGCATAACATCCCACTACTGCAAACATCAATTTTGCTTAATAGGCAAGGGAAGGTGTCAAATAAATAAAATCTTCAAATGATTTATCTGCAATACAAATATCATATAACCGATACAACATACGCACATTACTATCAATATACCATTTAAATAAAGTTTTTTTAAATTATTATTATAGAAATTTACAACTGTATTAAATGACAAATACAACAAGCAAATATGAACAAGCAACATGACATGCACAACATGAAGAGAAACTACCCATAGGTAGCACTCCAATTATGTTTCTATATTAGAAGGTCCCGAGGCCATCTTCTTTTCAGACGCCTCGAAGGGTTATCAGGAATAGAAGAAGAAGCAAGGTCGAAACAAGAGGGTTCGGATGGTTCAGAAGTTTATTATGAAAGGACTGGTATTGAGCTAAATTGGAAACATATGGTACATTAAGGTCATTATGGATGATTTTATTTGTGACAAAGTAGGGATCATTTTACGAAGGATTTTGGATTGAAGGGATTGGATATGAGAGTAATTTAATGGTTTAGTATAGCTCCAAAGCTCGATCCCGATTTCCATAAAGTAAAACAATATTTTTGAGCTGCACACTGATTCGAGTTTTTTTTTTTTAATACATACATTACCTATTTGTCATAATATACATAACTTGATATAGCTTGTTAAGATAGACATTTTAACATAAATGAAAGCATATTTCACTTCATTGACATTGTGGGGCTCGATTCAGTGCATTTACCTGCATATTCAGTTTTATTTAACTTGTTCCTTTCTTTTATCGTGTTCAACATTATTTTTTCTTTTTTTAACTTTATTACTTTATTTCTTCCGTGAGTAAGCTGTCAGGAAGAAGATTAGTAAGAATATATTGATTTGCGTGAATTAGAGGAATGCTCAGTGGCATCCCTTCCTATCTTGATTATAGTATTATATTTAAGCGAGATCTCCACGTTTTATTGAGTCTCCTATTAATGCTATTGGTCATGATGACTGGCCATTCCTTGAATGATTAGACGTTCATGTATGCTCGTGTAAGTTATCGTGAAAGTTTTTGTTAAGGTGTCCTTATGCGGTCGTTAAATTTTTGTACAAGAAGTTCTTTATGCAAAATAATGTTGTTATCCTACCATGTAAACTTTTAAAAACTTTTTATGAATGTTTTCTTTTGCATAAAATTTAATTATATGAATGCTAATCACTTATTGCCAAATAAATAAACAACTATGTTGAATACTTAATAGTTGTATTATAGACCGTTGCATTATTAAGGAACGAGATGGTCCGAGGTGGCAGTCATAAATAGACTAAATAGTGGCAAAACCATTTTATTAAAAGCCAACGTTTCCACACGACTTTGCAGGTCTTCTTCAGGGCTACAACAGACAAGAAACAAAAAGATATATAAATTTCTTAATTATGTTTTATATGTATATATTTAAAATTTACTATATTATAGATATAGTATTTTCCCTTGTATCCATCCATCTCTTCAAATTTTATATACTGTAATTTTCCAGATTTTTTTACTTTTACTACTTAGCCCCTCACCATTACCCAAGCTGGTCAACAAGTTTCCCCAATGCTTACATTTACCCTGGTTTTCCAGTCCTAAGTGAAACTCCTTGCTGAACACACCTGTAAGTCTCTATTTTTATTCTACTAATTTATTTACTGATTTTTCGTTCTTCTTCTTCTTTTATCTTTCTCCACATCCCTTTATGTTCATTATCTCATATTATATCATTTTTCATTTTCTTTTCATTTCATCTCTCCGGTAGATCTGTAGGAGTATATTCATAATTGCATATATTATTTTTTATTATGCTACAACAATTGTTACCATCTATTTACTTCAGTTTAGGATCTTGTTACTTAGCTTTACCGGAATTCTCTATATCTATATCTAAAGTCGGGTCGAAACATTGGCTTCTAATAAAATAGTTTTGCCCCTATCTAGTCTATTTATGAGCGCCACCCCAGACCATCTATTTCTTTAATAAACAACTATGCTTCCAGAAATTGACTGATTATAAAATTAAAATAAATAAGTAATTTTATATATTATTAGCATTTCATGGTCACCATGATATAATTAGAACCAAAATTATAAGTCTAACATATTAAATATATTTCAGGATCAACTTTAAAGTGACGAAAACGGCTTTTGAAGATTTATTTAAATTATTACCAGCATGCCAAGTTATGTTATGGATTTGTACATGTATATTTTTCTGTAAATAAATTAAAATACAAATAAATTTTCAGATTTTTTTTCTTTCATGCTAAAATACGTGTCCTAATAAATTTTCCTTATAATTTTTTAAAAAACCTAAAATATTATTTTAAATACGTTTTAAATTACAATCAATTGAAAAACAGTTTCGATTACAAAATGTTACATTTTATCTTAATCAAGGACAATTGTATTTGTAATGAAAGAGTTCATTAAAATATATAAATAGAATAGTGAGGAAGGCACTGGGCTGCTATGTGCAAAGCGCCATGTTCGAGTCCGGCTGTGAAAGGTAATTATTTCGTCTGTTACATCAGACTTGGAAAAACAGGAGATAACGTTCTGGAGTGCACTCTTTTTTTAAAGCGGTTACTCTTAATCAAATAATTAATTAAGTGGATAAATCTCACGGTTGAGAGTTATCTCAGGCTATTCACCTCCCAGCACAACTGTTGAGATTGAAACAGTATTTCCTTACAAATTACTTAACCCAAGACCCTCTCGTTTTTTCTTTTTTAAAGTTGTTCGTTAGAAAAAACAGCTTTCTTCCAAATCGACTTCAACTCCAGATAGATCAAAATCAGGAAGGATCACTCTACTTATGGATGTGAAGATGCAGGACAGGGAACCGAGTCCGACGCCATTCGATCAACTTCCGTTAATGGGATAGTACTAATAGGTAGTGCAAATGGGTAGCACTAATAGGAGGGGGCTGGGTGGCCGAGGGGGCTAACGCGTGTGTATTGTATGTATATTTTCTATATCTAGATAGAATCTTCGGGAGCGGGTTAGCTCAATGGTAGGGCACTGCTCAATGCTCAAGGTCCCAGGGTCACATCCCGGCTCATGGCAGAAAATTTATTTATTCTGTTTTATTGTCCTTGGGGTGATCCTGGGGTAGGGAGACCCTTCTAGGGCACACCCAGTCTCTACAAAGTGAGTACCCTTAATTAAATAATTGATTAAGAGGAAAATCCTAGAGGTTGAGCGTGATCCTGGGTCGATCCCCTCCCTGCACAACCGTTGGCATTTTAATAGTACTTTCTCTAAATAGTACTGAACCCAAGACCCTTCAAAGGTGGTAGTGGTACAGATTTTTATTTTTTTATTATTTTTATTTTATTCATCTAACCGTTTTTACTCTACTGTTTTTAGGAACAGGTCAATCAATATCTCATGGTATGAAGGTAAAGAGGTTATGTTGTTCAAGGCATTTCGATAGATCGGAGCAATAAATTAGAAATCCTATTCTCAACAATGAATGTTTCAGTATTCGGTAAGGGATCACAAGGAAGGCCAAAAACCTGATGGATAGATCGAATCAACATAGATACTGTTGTGTTTCTTGTAGAAAACTAGAAAAAAAAAATAGCCCAATGTAGGCAGAAATGACGAGGACTGGTCCGATTTAAATCTCTGTACTTGTGTCGGATGTATCGTATATTGCAATAGACGTTTTGCTTGAAAACATGTCGCTGTGATCCATAGGAACGGAGAACCGTTTCTGGTCACTGCAAAAAAGCTGAGGGACAAACGTTTCATGGGAGATCCACCGTTATCTCAAAAATGCCATAACTGGCAAATTACGGGTTAGGCCACAAACAATCCTATCCTACACATCCTCCTACACATCCCCACCCTACACATTCTCTTAGATAAAACAAAGACATAACAGGATTCCTATACATCAGCTGTTCATAGATTTTTAACAGGTACATGTTTCTATAAATATACTTCAGGTATAGAAAGCGATGGTAGACTTCAAGTTCCTCTGAAAATTGGTTTGCCTTTTCGCGACGACGCATAGTGGTCCCAAACTCACCAGATTTCCTTTTCTCTTGGTTTTATAGCACCACTACTCACTAGCGGATCCAGGATTTAATTTTGGGGGGGGCTTCAGCCCGAAAGATTTGTTTTTTCATAAAAATAACGATAATTACTTCGGAAAAAATGAAAGAAACTAACTACCTATATGAAATGGTGTTTAAGTGATTCCTAAAGCCCTTTTAAATGTAATTACACAAACAATAGTACTTTGAAAGATAATTTTCAATGTTTTTTTCGATAAAACATGGTTATATTTTCCCATTTTGGGAGGGGGAGGGGCTTCAGCTCGACGTTTATTGTTAATCTAGTCAGAGTAGTTATTATCATGTTTACCGCCACAGGTATTGAGAAATCGAACAAAGAGAGATCGCATAAGAAACTCCATAATACGGACAAATTTAAACCTAAGAGCAGCCGAAACGGTAATGGAGGAAAATCGTTTGAGATGGTCATGTCTCTCGAATGCCAGAAAATCGAATGGCCAGGATAGCGTTGGAAAGAAAGTTGACGGAAGAAGACCTCAGGGAAGGCCCGGGAAGACCTGGGAGGCTAGTGTCAAAGAGGCTTTTGACAGAAGGATATTGACTGGAGGAGGAGGCGGCAGTTGGCTCAGGATCGAGAATTGTGAATTCGGCTCTACAAGATGGCTCCTCACACCGCTCAGCGGTAGAAGAGGAAATGATTAAGAAGAAGAAGAAGAAGAAGAAGAAGAAGGTATTGAGAAACGTCGACAAATATTAATTCCAAAGAGCCTTTGTTCATTGTTGATGTAGACATCTCAATGAAGGATTTCGAGGAATTATCGAACAGTTGGAAGGATTCGAAAAACTTTCAGTTGAGCAAATGCACAGTTTTCTCCAAGAACTTCCAAAATTACCTGAAATTTGAAATGATTCCCGATGAGTAAAATGCATTTTTTTTTCTCAATCGGTGCGTATTTCTATCCTCTAAAATATATAAAAGCATTTAAATTGATATAAACAAAGATTTTATTACAATTTAGTGAACACTGAAATTATCAGTTATGGAAATACAACCTCTATTGTACATGTTTTTTTAATACTTCAATTAGATTCACTATACAATTTACTTTAGCTCCTTGAAAATTTAGCCTTAGACATCCAGCTATTGAAATTGTAAAGATGAAAAACCGGTCAGGATGTGCAGTAAATAAATTGCGTTTATTGAGTTTTCCGACATTTCATAAAACAAAAGAAAATAATTTTTCGACTGCACTTTCTGACTATTTTTCATCCTACCTTTATTATTTTCTATAATATATATAACCAGTAATACTGAATTATATTAAAATTTATTGTTAGTTTGGTCATTAAAGTTATTATTACTTTTACCTTCACGCCACAGGTATTGAGAAACTTAAACAAATATTAATTCCTAAGGGTTTCAAGTCAACGGTGGCAGCTTGTGGCAGCTTTCAATTGTTTTCAAACAATTTTCAAACGATGGGAAAAAATTTGAATAATTGTAGTTGTATTTCTATCCTCTAAAAAAAATGGGAAAAGCAGTTAAGTCGAAGTAAAATATGATTTAATAATAATTTAGTGAAAACTTAAATTATTAGCGCCCTTTTGTTCATGTTTTTCATTACTTCAATTAGATTCACGAACTTACAAATTGTTTTAGCTCTCTGAAAATCTGGCTCTGGATAACTTAGTCTTGTCGCTTCGAATGGGTATAGGTAGTTTTAGTCCAGAGAAGAACGTAAAAAATAGTATTATGTCCACTTTTTCACAATTTGGAACCACTGTGGGACGGAGGAGGGCTTATTGCCAAAATAAACATATATTATGTATCGTAAGGATAAACGTTAATCTTGAGATAGAATTTTTAATTGAAAGATAAGTTAGACAGAACGATAGCCTTACATGTCTGGTGTTCAACCTGTTTCTCGACAAAGCACTCAGTGATTTTGGTATTCGGGTAACATTAATAAAATTGTCAATACAGGTTCTTGGATATACAGAAGCATAGCATGATTCTTGCGTGAAAATCCTCCGACGCATTAAAACTTGCTTTTCATGCGTTTTGGAAGAGGTGGTTTTTGAAATCACTATCAATTTTAAGATTAATCCCTTATCGATTTATTTTAACTTTCTGCGATATAAAGGTGCATTATATTTTTTTCACTAGTTGAAAATATTATCTATTTTAAGGTATCTAAGGATGCTAATTCTGAGTTTACTACAGAATATTTAATTGAGTACGCGCGATTATATTTACTGCTATCACAGGTTATTGAAAATAAACACAGAATTAATAAGGTATAAAAAACTTTCTAACAAAGATCGTATGATATGTAAACTTGATAATTAAGAAAACGAGTAAAAAAGTCAGTTAAATCAATATTATTTTAGTAAAATCACCTTATATATATATATGTTAGTAATAAAAAATTCAACCATGGATATCAATTTCTAAGAAAATCGGAACGTTAAAAAAATCTATTTACGATTACAATAATAAAATTGACAGTATTTTCTAAAACTACGTCTAAAAAAACATAATAACGGATGATCGCATCAGAAAAATGTAAATAGTTAATTTTAATCGATAAGCGATTGTGAAATCTAAAAAAAAAAGTAATTTCATTTAATAAGGTTTAGTTAGTTCTTTTATTTTAATAATGATGATATCGTGACTCTAGTTCATATTGTTTATAAATAAAGGAATTTTGGTGCAAAAATTCATATAATTGCCAGGAATTTGCCTTTTCTGTTATAATAACTCGTTGCTAAGCTTAAGGAGATCCTTATAAATGAGTGGAGGTACAGAAATAGACAAATAGGATGAAAGATCCGATACCTCTCAATAGGGGCCATTAAGAGCGACAAAGGAGACGTCAAAATAGAACTGCAAATGAAAGGAACCTGATGACGCTATCGAATTCGATCATCCTTTCATTTATTTAACCCCAATGTAAGTTAATATACCTTGTTGCTTACTTAAGAAGATGTTGGTTGAGGTCAATAGACAAATACTATAGATTGTAAAGCGACTATTTGCCAACGTTTCAATCTGCATTGTAGTATTTCATTAAGGCTAAAAGAACACGATACATAAAAAAATAAAAATTTGTACAATGTACAAATAAATAAAATATTAGATAATATTAGGCAAAGCCGAAAATTCTACCCAAATAACAGGATCTGCGTTGAAGGAAAATTGTTCATGAGGGTAAAAAATATTCAAATACGGTAACAATAATCTCAGTGACTGACAATCGGTCGGAAATAGAACAGCGTATAACATGCGCAAACAGAGCTTTATTCTGCCTTTCAAATACATTGAAATCCCAAAAATCTTAAATTAAGGTCAGTTTTGATAAAAGGCCGTGAGACGTAGGCATTGACTAGCGCCTAAATATTGAAATATTTGAAATAAAAATCCTCCGCACGATAATCAGAGCGACTGCTTACAGAAACTGGTCAATCAATATCTCATGATATGAAGGCGAGGAGGTTAAAATGAGCGGGTCATGTAGGGGTAATCCATCTGGAAGCCTCTACACGACCATGAATGCCTCAATGGTATGTAAAAGATCAAGCGGAAGGCCAAAAAGCAGATGGATAAATGGAATTAACAAAGACTGGAGCTGTATGCAGATATTTGGAAAGAAATAGCCCAAGATATGCAGAGGTGGAGTGTTAAGTAATACAGTGAGTGGCTTGTTAAGGCGGCTGACGATCTACGAGATCTGTAATACTATCAGAAATAAAATCGGATAATTTTAAATTAGCACAATGTTCCGTCACTTTTAAAGTTAACTTTCATCCACGCATGTTCCATTTTTTACTCACTTCATTTTTTTTTGTACATTTTATTTTACCCAATTAATGCTACTTGTCATTTTCTACCCCCCTATGATAGATCTGTGGACGCTTCTAATAATTATATCTTCAACTTTTAGCTTTGGTGAAGACCCACAACGTACGTCGAAAGGTTGGTAATTAAAATAAATATTTCTACACTTTGCAGTATGTGACCTATTGACCTCATACCCGACCGAATTGTGGTCGACAACTCCCATACCACCTTATTACTTATTATATAATAAATAGTCGGAAATTCTGGACAATTTACTTTTGCAACACGTGTTTAATATTCTTACTTACTATATACATTATGGAATTCTCATGAGTCTTAAAAGGGTATTGCAGGGTATCGCTTCATAGCTGTTAATAAAATGTGCAATAATGATATAAGAGCTATGAGAAAAAGAAACAATTCATCTCTAAAGTGCAGAGAGGTATATTCGCGATATAAAACACTGTTTACGATTCTAACTCCATCGACTAATGGCATCCTGCTTTTCAAAGAGTGCTTTAAAGGGGTCATAAAATGCTTAACCGGACCCTGCTAGGGTTTTCAACGCTTTTTCCTGAAAGCAATTTTTAAACCAAATCCGTAGATGCATTCTGTATTAATGTTCAGAAATAAATAACTGATGCTGGATGGAAATGTTTCTTTTGCCGACATTTTTTAGTGTTATATCTCGAGCGAAAAGAATGAGATCGTTTTAAACGAGGCTTCTAAAATTGAATAAATTAATGTAAAAGTTTAAATTTTTGGAGCATACAGGATGCCAAGTGAGTAAAGGAAAATATCTGGAGTTATGATAGCAGATATCAGGAGCTACTAAAAATTATTTGTTTTTTTTAATATGCCACGGATTCAATTGAATTGGAAATGATAACTAAAAAATATTTAAAGATTCTTCCCTTGACACTTAAGGCGAAAGCCCTGATGAAGGTCTGAACTTCAGGTCGAAACGTCGGCATATGTAAAAAATAAATATTATAATTTATTTTTTACCTTCCTTTTTGACTGAGCACCCCAACTATTCTTCTCTTCATTATCCACGACAGTCAACCAATTACCAATTATAAAAAATATTTAATTTAAGCAATTAAAATTTGTTTTGTATTAAACTAGATAAAATTTACTTTTAATTAAAATAGAATGTGTCATTGTTAAACCATTCACCACAAAAGTGAATTTTAAGTGGTTAAACTACAGTGTTCTGTTTTCCAAACTATTGTGGGTTATTCATATTATTTATATTTTTTTAACACCCTCCAGCTGGTCTACAGAAATCCCACATATAGAGAAACGTTTTTGTTTAATATGCTTCATTTTCATACTAATGAAGCTAAAGTTTGTTATGGAAAAAAATTGAGATTCACCTATATTACTATATACCAAAGATTTTGGAAAGAAATGGGAGTATGCTAATAGGTCTGCAGGAAGTCATGCTGTTAGGAGGTTTGCCTAGTTTTGGGTATAGGATAATTGTAGAATGTTTCCATAATAGAGGGAAATGAGTTGTGCGTAGGATTAATTATACATGTAAGGAAGAATGTAATTATATATGTAAGGAATATGACTGCTTTGGATAGAAGTTGTCGAAGGATCTGGGCGGTAAGGAGATCATATCCAGGAGATTTATAATTGAAATTTCACTTCGGAAGGATGAATCGCTTTAAGAGACAGGGAGAGTGGGATAGGTGATGTAAGGGATTCCTCGACTGTTACGGTGTGGGTAGGATGGAATTCCGGAAGGGTAATAAATGTATTGGGGAGATGTTCTGCGATCTCCTCGGCTTTATCTTCTTCACATGCTGTCCAGGAGTCGTCATCTCGCCGGAGGGGATGGGAAATCAGGTGAGGTTTTAGGATTCTCTTGGTTGTTTTCCAAAGGGAATTTTCATGAACAGAGAGGCAGGATAGGTATGAATTAAAGGATTAGAATCTATAGGATGCTAATTCCCGCTTTATTTTTTTACATTGGTAATTATAGGAACGGCGATCAAGGTGTTTGGTATATTGCCATATTCATCTGGGACGTCGTTTCATATGGATGAGATCTAAGAGGTATTGAGGTGAATTGTTCTGCTTAGGATTTCCTGGGGAGTTATTTGGGTAGGAGACTGTCTAGGCGGCCTGTTGAATTGAGTTAGTAAAGGAATTGACATCATTGTCAAGGTCGTCTCTAGTTTTGAGGGATAAATTAAGATCTATTTTGTCGGAGAGGATTTGGCGGAATAGGTTCCAGTTAATGGGGCCTCTTATGAATGACGGTGGAGCAGGTTTTAGGACGGGTTCTAGGGTAACATTAAGAATTAATGGAATATGGTCTTCGTTCGAAGGAAAGTTCGTTTTTTTGGTGTGTAATGGATGAATGCAGGGGACTTAAGCCGCTGTGGATCAAGAAATCGAGTATATCAGGATTACGGTTTGGATCTGTGGGTCAGTTTCAGTAGGTAGAAGAGTTGGGGAAAATAAGGTGAAAATGTTGGGGATCGAGTGCATGCAACAATGTTTGGCCACGATAATTAGTCGTTCTTGAACCCCATTGTTGGTGTTTGGCATTCAAGTCTGCACCCAAGATGAAGTGATGTTCTAAGAAGTCGAGGAGAGAACTGAATTGGGCATTAGATATGGATTAGTTATGAAGGCACGATGCTGATGCAAGAGTAACCGGAAAGGAGAAGATTTTGATTATGATAGCGGTGGATTGTAGTAAGTCTTGTGTAGGTAATGGGAGTAAGTGATGAGGGACAGGGTTTGGTGTACAATGACCACAGTACCGGCATGTGCTCTTCCGTCACGGTGGTCAGTACGGTATGTCAAGTATTATGGTATTTTGAAGAGCTATTTGTGGCTAGTCGAGTTTTAGTAATCAATGCCACGTCAATTTTTCTGTCAAGTAATCAGCAGATAGTTCGTCTGTATATTGGTTTATTAGAAGTAATTTAGGGATTTTTGGGAGGGAGATAAAATGTGATACAAGATTGGTGAGAAGGAATATCACAGGAGTAACAAGAGATCTGAATTCGGAGAGAAAGTATGTAAGTAAATTGGTGAGATCTGTGATATTTGATGGCGGAGGAATGTGAGGGATTTGGTGTTTATAAAATTGTTGACGATTAGACAAAATTTGAGTAATAGGAAGTTGAATGTGGGATTGAGGATCTTGAGGTGTGTATCGTTGTTGAGACAGGGTTTTACAATTAGTTATTTCACTCTTACTTTCTCGTAGGTGTGCAAAAGAAACCATCGGATCTATGATTTCGGAAGGTTCTCTTCTTGATCTTTCTGTTTCTTCTTTGTTCTGGTATTTCTGATATCTTGACTTAATTTTTTTTTATATCTGGCAGCCTTTGTAGTTTGCTGAATGTCCTTTAAGGAACGAATCATACCGCAGGATCTCGTTTCGGTTTTGTGCACTCACCAGATTTTTGCTGCTCTTCACACTTTACACAACTCGGCAAATGATGGCAGTATGGCCATATGCCTGGCAATCGTGGCACTAGACGATTTCCCTAGTAGGATATGGGTTCTGTACTACCACACTTGTATAATACATTCTTCTTATTTCGTATACTTTTTCGATCCCTTGAGTTGGTTCGAAGTCTACGAAAAATAATTATAGTTATAACATCTAGGGATAGCTTTGTCCTTTTATCTTTGAGTTATGAGAATTGTCAATACAATACATGATTCACCAATTGCCGTATCTAACAAACTCGATTATTAAAATAAAAATTAAATTGATATTATTATTGAATACTTAATTGTTGACTGTTGTATTATTAAGGAAGGAGATACAAAATTTGTGGCATTCATAAATAGACTATGGCACATTGTGGCGTTCATAAATAGAATAAATAGCGGCAAAACTATTTTACTAAAATCCAACTTTCCGACCCGACTTTGCAGGTCTTCTTCAGGGCTAGAACGGACAAGATACAATATCAATAATACTATCAAAATGATCAAGATAATCAAAACTACATGAAATTTTATCAAGATGATATAAGTACATTGATGATTAAATGTACTCTGCAAGTGATGGAGAAAATATGTTAATTTGTCGACCAGAAACTTTATTTAACGATTAAGAACATTCATCGACAACTTTAACGACCGAAGTTTGAATATAAAGGAATATTCATTCATTACCTGTAAAAGCGTCCATACTTCACGATCTACTGGGAGTTCTTTGGACTTGCTTGAGAATGCTCATAAGTTTTAAGCAAGAAGAGGTAGCGCGCAGCAGACGATTAGTGTGCTTTAAGCATACTTCATCAGTTTGTTAGGAATATTGACCCTTTAGTCCAACCTACTTCCCTCCCCTTGAGAAAGTTGAAAACTATCACTACAAACTATTTAATATTTTAGTTATAAGTTTCCACTAATCATTTCAGTCCTTAAAAGTTTCATTATATTTCAGAAATAAGATATCGATTAGCGAAAAATTTATGGTAAATTTATTAAAGAAAGATATACTGAACTTTCAATCGAATAATTTTCTTTTTCTTTTACAAAATACTTCATTTTTTTCTACTTGAAATTTTAATATATGAGTAAGAAAAAGTAAGATTAAAAAACAAAATCTTGTATTAAATTTAATACTTTAATACGCACAATCATAAATATCACATTATCATGAACGTAACATCACATGTATCGTCGGCACCATTTCAAAGTAAAGAACGTGCAACGTTGGATAACTTCCCATTCGTTAGTATAACATGGTTCTGACGATATAATCTCTCTGGCATGTTTTTTATGATGTTGTATCCTGTCTTTAAGATATCTTAAATGTATATTTTAAACTTTTAATGTTCTCTGGAATAATTAAACCTGATAATATTCAAAACACGCTCACGAGGCGAGATTGTATCGAAACGAGATTCTGATCATGCATTAATATTACATTAAGTGATACATTCAGTCAGACCAGGATATAAAATAATGGTAGCATGTTGATATTGGTGTTTTCTAGATGTATTTCATCAAATAGCAACGTATTTATTTGTTGTAAGGCTAAATTGGATGGTTCTGCAACAATGAAATTGGGCTGTTTCTTAAATCCCTCTTTTCTATTTCAACTAAAAAAATTATGAATATTGACAACTGGCTAGTGGCAGTTTATGTTGCCCAGAAACGCGTTGCTCGAATGCAGCTTTATTGCTCTCCTCTTCTCAAAAACAGTGCAAACGATAGTAGAATTTAAAAAAAATCATACATCAAATACAGTTTTATTTGCTGTGCTCTATTCCATGTTACCCTCTAATCCTCTGGTTTGAAAAATTTCATTTCGAAAATGCAAAACCCCGTCACAATGTGCTCTCCTCAAAAGTTTTAACTCCCTTCTCGGCACTACTGTCAAAACGTAACTAATTTCTGATTTAGTTTATATTTGCTGGTGTTGGTGCATCTTTCATTATTATAGCTTTGGACGTAAAAAAAAAGAAAAGAAAAATGGTGGCAAAGAGACCTTTTAAAAATGGAACGATCCATAACGAATTATTTTTAATAGATGGTAACTCGTTCCTCAGTATTAATTTAAAAAAAAAATATTTTATTGAATGATAATGCTATCTGCCTCATGAAGCGTAACAAGTATTAGTGCTACAAGAGTTCATTCATACTATACATACAACAAAAAAAAAAAAAAAAGGAAGCAAATATAAATAATAATAAAAAAATATACATAAATAAATAAAAGTAATCTTCGTATACACATTCATACCAATATCTACATTCGCCTTGGGAACTCCCAATCAAGCTTTATCCTCTACATGTCAGAAACAAAGCAAAACTCAAGAGATCCCAGGCTTAGGGATGACTGGAATTGGATAAGGATTGTGCTAAGAGATTATGATGATGGATTAGATTCTGACGAAAATTAGAGAATCGGGATGGAATAACGTCAAGAACATACGGGATGTTAAGGTCATGATGGAAGGTTTTGTTCGTAACATAATAAGGAGCATTGACTATTATACGGAGGACTTTAGACTGGAAGGATTGGATGCGTTTGAGTTTTAATTTAATAAATTTAATGAGTTTAAATTTAAGTTTTGTGTGTGAATTCCAAGCCAGTCTTTTGTCTAAAAGGAAGCCAAGGTACCGGACAGTGTCTGAGATGGGAAGTGGAATAGAGTTAAATAGGATTGACGGACAGGATCTGCGTCGAAGGGTGAAGGTGACATGTTTACATTTTGATGCGTCAATTGTCGCACCACTGCTCAATCAGTAAGAGGTGTTGTGAGAGGTCGGGGTCTGAGTGGGAGGATAGAATGGCGGTATCATCAGCAAATGTTGCTGGGTAGGTTTCGGGATCTGTAGGGATATCTACAGTGAAAACAATATAGAGAATAGGACCCAAGAAGCTGCCTTGTGGGACCCGAGCCTCTGGGTAACAATAAGAAGATTCTGAGCCAGTCAGTATTAATTAAATTTAAAATTTCATTATAATTCAAATCTGTCTCCCTATATTTCTAGCGTTTGACTCCCCACTAGAGCAGTTCTGAGCTTTTCTATTAGCACTAATGTCAGCTTCTTTGTTCTTTATTTAAAACTTGTCAATTAAATATACGCTGAATTTTCTTTAGCTTGATATAACTGCTGGAGGTCAAGTCCAAAGAGCTGAATCTCAGAGGAGACAACTTAGTCCCGTGTTGCATCAAAGTTAAAGTTAAAAGAGTTATTGGTTGAAGTGAGGTTACAAAAGTCTTGGAATATGACTTACAATGATTTGGTGATAGTTACCGTAGTGAGAAAGATGTTTAAAATGTGCAATTGAAGAGATGAGAGAGACATATAGTCCGTGGTACAGAACCCTTTTTATCGACTTATTTACATCCGCTTGAAACTTTGTAAATCGTTTAATCTCACCGTAACCTACAACTATTTTATTTACGAAAACTCTTAGAATTGTAGGGTTTTAAATCTGGAGGGGGGCAAACTTTGTCTATTGAATTAGGTACTGAAAACTCGTAATTACCCATTTCCTTTCTACTTGGGACGTAAGATAATTTGGTCACAAAATCGATAAAAAAGGTGGCCTACAAAAATATTGGGCCGTTTGCTCTATATAACCTCGTTATTTTGACAATTGTGTGTAGGTCATGTGGAGGTCACGCCAAACAGCTTAATTAAATAGACAAAGTTTGCATCCCTCCAGATTGAAAACGCCCCAATTCCAAGAGTTTTCGTAAATAAAATAGTTGTAGGTTACGATGAGATGAAACTATTTACGAAGTTCCAGGCGGATGTTAATAATTCGATAAAAAGGGGTCTGTACCACGGACTAATTTCATTGGTATCAAAGGGTGAAAAGAAGGGATCAGAGAGTGGGTCCGTTCTTAGGTTGTATTATTTGTTAGAAAATGTGTGAAAATATTTTATATATGTAGTAACTCTATTTGAAAAATACTGATGAACTTTCTATTTCAAAAATAAAACACGTTTTCACGGAAAATTATTTGTACTAAAATAAAATTAAAAAATTATTTGTAACAATTTGTACTATATTGCTCACACCCTTATTTCGAGCAAAACTCTCGATTTTCAAATTTTTAAAGTTCTTACTGTTCAAGTCTCTCGTTTCGAGTTCGATTCTCTTTTGCTTCGAATTAGTTGCCCCTCGTTGGGAATAAAGGTATTAGATACATATTAAGTTGAGCGGAGGATATAAATCGTCAGTTGTTGACAGAAATTTTTTTTTCGTAATACAATAAATTTACTCGTTGTTTCCTGTAATCACAAGCTAAGTCGCAAATTCGTGCCAGTTAAGTAATTTCGAGTATTACTTGACTTGACTTTCCTCAAATCAATTTAATTTTGGCTTAGTGCAAAGTTCGAGCGTGAGACTAAGCGGATAATAACGGAACTGTGAGTGTGATAATCGTTAGCTAAGGTGCCTTAATAGGGCCTAATGAAAGTGCTTGACGGCGGTCTTTCATTCATCAATAAATTTGTTTAAAGATAATTTAATCAGCGAGTGGGGATGGGGGAGTGGGTAAATTCAGTTAAAGTTGAGATAAAAGTGATAATGTAAGCGAAACTAATGAGCGAATGGAGGGGACTTTAATCGACTGAGTGGAAAGTTACACTTGGTGTCCGGTCAAGCCCAAAGGCCAGAAAATAATGATCGGATATTAGATGGTTATCACTTTATTATAACGGTATTATAATTAGAGTTAATATACTTATAATTTAGATGTTTTAATTTATAATTGTGTCAGTTTTTAATCTGAAAAATATAATTGCATAATTTCTATATGTATACCTTATTTTGGTTTGCTAAAACAAGACTTCACTATTTTATGTGTTTTACATTTTATTCCTTTACTTATTTATTTCTCTAATATGAAATACTTCAACGAAAAGTGGCTGGGAAAAAGTTACGAGGGATGTTAAAATTAGATTCCGAATAACTCAAAAAGTATACACTTTTTTGTTTATTTTCTTTTTGTGAATTTCTAAATAAACAGAAAAAAAAAATGTTCAAATCGGACCATTGGGAGCAAAGATGTTTTTTATATTTTCTACTGCAAAGGGTATATCCTTTGTTTTGGTTTTTGATTTTTGAATGTATTACTGAAGTAATGCTAATTCTTTATTTATTTTGCTAATACCTTTTATTTATTTTTCTTTGTCACCAGGAAGGTAATGTTAGTTTAGATGTATAATTGTTTGGAAATAATAAACCATTGTGAAATAATTGGCCGCGTTTTTCCATTTCATTGCTTATAGCCCAGTAACCTTGTTCATCGTAAGTTGCATTAAATGGGGGTAGAAGGTTTCTTTTCATTTTCATGTATAAGAAACGAGTGAGATGCAAAATCAAAGTTTTCGACTTTGGCTCCTTCCCTCATCCCCCGGATTACTCTCATCAAGGAGTTTTCTCTCATTTTATCCATGAAGGAGCACGTTTTCGACAAAAAAACATGCCGTATGTTTTTAAACAAGATTAAATATTCCACAATCTAATACCGAAACAAGATCAGTAAATTAAATAGTTTACGAGATACAGATTTTCAAATTTTATTTTTCATGTTTGATCATATGCTATTGTCTTTTATCATTAATAATCTGTCTGATATGTGTCAGCGAAATAAATATTTATTCATTTTAATATTTTGAAGAAGGTGTAATAGAAGGGGAGGGGAGAAAGAGTGGAAGAGGATAGTCAGTGGGACCAGCCTTCCATGCACATTCCCTTCACATCACTATATTTTGTATATTGTTGTGTTCCTTGTATATACATAGTAAATAAAATGTAATTTCCTTCCCTCCCCCTACAAAAAAGTGGCCGAAATGTCTCAAAATGGTGTCCAAACATGGCTGAGTGCCGACTTTGACTTGAGTTAGTTTTTCAATCACTCAGATTCAGCAGTTGGCTTAATTTCGTGTCATATTTGGTCTTTTATAAAATACAACCAATATTAAATTAAATACCAAAGACAAAGGCCTCCTGTTTGCCCTCTGACTCGAGCTTTTTTGGCATTAGTGTGTTAATCTTAATTAGACTGTTTTTAATTTTCAAACCTTCTGCAGCTGACAACGTGGTTAATTCTTCGGTAGATCCTGGACTAATAACCCTTGTATCGCTTCGCTTAGTTTGGTAAAAATAATTTTAATCTGAATTATCATTAATAACTATTAAAGAATGAATGATCAGTTTTGTAATTAAATTTGTAACGATTAATTATGAAGTTATTGTAAATGGTATTTGTTTATTAAATGGTGCTATTTATAAAGGGATCAGATTATGTTGTTCATATATAATTGTATAACCTATTAGGGTTTTATTTGTTGATCTAATTAATCTAACGTTTCTTTAATTTAAATATAATATTTTATTTTCTCATTTCAGCTCTCCTATAGCCAACCTGATAAATATTTAATTAAATTAGTAATTGTTTCATATAAATTATTCTGATATATCTTCGTCGTCTTCAAAATTACTGTAAATAATATTTATATAGGGGGTCTGGCCTCTGACGCCCTGGTGTGTACATCGGTGTAATTCGTTCATATAATAGACTCAGTTTACTTTAATTTAATTTTCAGTTCAGTTAAGTTCAGTTTTTTTTTCTTCTCTTTTTTAAAAAAACACTATTATTATTCACGCTATTAAGTGTCGGATCTTCACAATAATCGGAGTAAAGAAAGCGCAGCGAGATTGATAGAATTCTGGGAGCAACGAGCTGGCAGGCGTCTACTAATCCTTACAGCATTAGACCAGCATTAGACGTTGTTTACTACCGTCAACAGTCCTGGTATTTATTTATATTTTAATTGCGAAGTAATTCTCATTAATAAATTTAAAAAATGGTGCAGTGTAATATTTGCAACAACTCTATCGCACGCGAAGATAAGAACAATATACACTGCGTTAAGTGTAAAATAATTTTTCATGGTAGGTGCGTCAACCTTACTGATAAAGACACCGAAGCATTAAAAATAATTAAAAAAACATGGGTTTGCTCTAACTGCGAACAGGTGAAAAAACAAAATACCGAGCCGTCCCCCTCAGAAATACTTGCGGCAGTAAATCGTTTAGACGCTACCGTGAACGAAGATATAAAAAACATGAAAACAGCACTAGATAAATACGGAGAGCTCAGTTTTGAACTAAACGAAAGACTGACGAAGATTGAAAAACATCTGGAAGGTCAAGCTAAAAAGTTTGAGGAGATATTATTAGAAAACAAAGCACTCAAATCCCGAGTGGGCGAATTAGAGGTTCGCTTGAATAACGCAGAGCAAGGACTATTGAGTAGATCACTGGAGATCCGCGGTATACCGGAGCGACCGGGCGAAACGCCCGCTGCTTTGGTGACCAGTATAGGAGCAAGCTTGGGGATCAGGCTTAGTGTGGAGGACCTGGACAACGTACATCGCCGCAGAAGCCGAAAAGATGACTCGCGACCACCGCCTGTTATCGCACGTTTTGTCAGGCAATCAATTAGAGATGATTTAATTACGAAAAGGAAAGTGAAGAGGGATTTCTCCACGCGGGATATCGGTTGGCAGGAAAATGACTGCCACCGAATTTATCTGGGTGAAGAGATGACTCGCACAAACAGACACCTCTATTGGCTAGCCCGGCAGAAGAGAGCGGCGGGAAAAATCAAATATACGTGGTTTGCTTCCGGAAAGGTGCGGTGTCGAAAAGAGGACGGACATAGAGTCATCCTGATAGAACAGGCCTCGGATCTAGATGTATTTGACTGACTACCTAGAAGCCGTCAACCCCTTAGCCTCATTAAAATAGTCTTACTTCTTCTCTTAGTGCTATCTCTACACCGTCACTCATCAATCTATTTATTTTCAAGTACATTCTCTTTATTTATTTTTAATGTTAATATTACTTTTTCTTCACTTAGTTTCATGTACGATAATCGCTTTTCTGTACTTTCTACTCGTTTTGTCTTCTCGCTACCAAACACTGACTGTTTCTCTCCAAATCCACTGTATGTCTAGTTCCCTAATCACATGTCAAGTTAACTCTCAATCACTTTCTGCCCATTATGACGAATTCCTGCAATACTTTACCCAAAACTTTTATCATATCATAGCAATATCCGAAACCTGGCTCAAACCTTATATTCCATCATCTTCAGTCTCCTTGCCTAATTACATCCTGCTCCGTCATGACCGGGTAAACCGGACTGGCGGTGGAGTAGCTATGTTTGTCCACAATAGCCTAAAGACCCGAATCCTCGATTGCTCCCCATCTTCCGATCATCCTCATGTAGAATACCTCTTAGTAGAAATTCTCAGTAATATTTCTCCTATCCTTTACGCCGTGGTATATCGCCCTCCTCTCGTGCCATTTGACCCGTCCTTCGAATCAACTCTATTCAACTTCGTTCCCCTCTATCCCAGAATAATTATCTCCGGTGACCTCAATACCAATTTCCTCTCAAAATCCAATGACAAATCCTATTTAGAAAATCTGTTTTTCTCACTTCACCTATTCATCGTTCCTTTTTCCTCCACCCACCACACCAGCAGATCTGACACTTGGCTAGACTACTACATCATCGACTCAGCACAAAACCTCCTCTCCGCCTCTCAATTGCAAGTATCCTTTCTTTCATCTCATGATCTGATACAAATAACGTATAATATCCGCACTCCTCCAATCCATCCTCGAACTATCACTTTCCGCCAACTGGATACCCTTACTCGAGAAAAAATAATACCTGATCTAGTAACATTGGATTTGAATGGAATATATCATTGCTCCTCTGTCGACACCATGGTTGATATTCTCACCACCAATCTTCTCAATATACTCAATACCCACGCTCCTCTCAAAACCTCCACTTTCCGTCATCGTCCTGCTCCTTGGATGTGTCAGGAAATTAAGGATCTGCAGAAGAGACGCGACGCTGCACGCAGACGCTTCAGACGGACTAGGCTTGCAGATGATTATCAAATATTCAGAGTGCTTCGTAACACGACACAGATAAGGATCCGACAAGCGAAAGCGAACTACTTTCACGAAGCCCTTTCCTCAGCTCCTGATATCAAATCAAAATGGCTTCTACTTCGTAAGCTTTCCCTCTGTGAACCTTCTAGATCCCCTTCCTCAGTTTTCCCAATATCACCTGATGACCTAAACTCCCACTTTATATCGGTTTCCACCTCTTCTTTACCATCCCCTTCCGGCTTTTCTCCAGAGGTACCTTTTAACGACAATAATTTTTATTTTTCCGACATTTCTCCCACAGACCTTATTACCGTTATAATGAAATCCCGTTCCAATTCCGTAGGCCCAGATGGCATTCCTATCAAACTAATAAAATTATGTCTCCCTGAAATCCTCCCAGCACTCCTTTTCATCTACAATTTCTCCCTGCAGAATTCAATATTCCCGACCTCTTGGAAAAAAGCCATTGTCCTTCCTTTAAACAAAAAGCCTAATCCATCCTCTCCCGAAGATTTCCGCCCAATATCAATCCTTTCCAATCTTTCTAAACCCCTAGAAAAGTTAGTGCAATCCCAAGTTTCCAACTACCTTGAACAATCCAACCAACTCGATCCTCTCCAATCTGGCTTCCGTCCTGGCTACTCTACACAATCTGCTCTGATTAAAATTACTAGTGATATCCAGACTGCAATAGATGACAAAAAACTAACCATACTTATACTGCTTGATTTCTCCAAAGCTTTCGATTCCATTATCCATTCCATCCTTTTCAACAAACTAAAATCATTATCCTTCTCCAATAGTTCCATCTCTTGGTTCCAGTCTTTCCTCTCACAACGAACCCAAGCAGTTTCCATACCTAATCAACCTCTATCTGCCTACCTTCCTTTATCCTCAGGAGTTGCACAGGGTTCAAGCATGTCTCCTCTTCTTTTCAGTTCTTATATTAATGACCTAAATGATTCAATTATCCATTGTTCCCACCACCTTTATGCCGACGATTCTCAAATCTATTTATCCTTTTCTCCCGCTGAGTTATTGGTGGCATTTGCCAAAATTCAAGAAGATTTAGATCGAATTAGTGCCTGGGCCAACTTAAATGGATTACGGCTAAATGCTGCCAAAACTCAGGCCATTCTCATTGGTTCCAAGCCCCTTCTTAGATCCCACACCAACTTTCCCTCACTCTATCTAAACAACCACCCCATCACCTTCTATCCCTTTGTTAAAAATTTAGGCTTTCTCATAGATCAAACCCTTTCCTGGAATCACCATATCTCTCATATATCCCGCCGTGCAATTTCTACCCTCAAACTATTCCATCACTTCCGCCATCTTCTACCCCAAAATACCCGTAGACTCCTAGTTTCCTCTCTCATCTTTCCCCACTTTGACTACAGCTGTGTGGTGTACGATGGCCTCTCGGTGGAACTGCGTGATAGACTCAAAAGACTTATGAATTGCTTCGTAAGATTTGTAATTGGAACCCCGAGACGCTCCCGTGTCTCCCACCACTACACTGAGTTAGGGTGGCTCTTCCCCTCCTTAAGAAGACAATATTTCCTTGGCACTTTCCTTTATCAAATCATTACCGATCATCGTCCTTCTTATGCCTACAACCTTCTCCAATTTAAGTCCTCAATCCATTCACTCACTACAAGATCCCGACCCTCTGACCTATACATCCCTTCTCATAGATCTGCCTCATTCCAAAATTCCTTTATAGCCCGCTCTGTCAACTTTTGGAATTCCCTCCCGATCAAAATTCGACATGCCCCTTCCCTGTATACATTCAAAAACCTCCTATTCCAATTCCTGTTCCAAAAACAGTCTGATACCAGCTAACCATTAATATTATATATGTATTGTGTAGCAATCATATAATCATAACACTTGGTAAGAGATAGTACATGCATTTCCTACTATCGACGTAGGAATTTCAATACATACATTTTTTTTTTATTTTTTTTTTATTCAATTATAAGTAACTGTTTATTTTTATATATATATTCAAGTAAAGTTTTTTTTTTTTTTTGTTTTTTTATGAAATGAACTCATTGTATCTCTTTTTCGTTCTTCATTTCTCAAAGTGTATGTTTATGTTGTTCAACCCTTAAATATAATTTTGTTCATAGTTCAAGTGATTCGTTCATAGTTTTAATTGTTTTGTTCATAATTTTAAATGCTCTGTACATAGTTTTATCTGTATTGTATATAGCTTGTGCACCTAAGGTTTTCTTTACTTTTTATTTTATTTTATCAATTTTATTTATTGTTTCAACATTCAGGCCAGTAATATTCTATTATTTTGTACATTATTGTTATTCTGAAGGGACTTAGTCCCAGAATAAAGTTTTTTTTTCTATCTATCTATCTATCTATCTTCTATATATATATATATATATATATATATATATAAAACCTATGTGTAATGTAAAGTATGTAAGGTACATTTTAAATTATTATGCCTTCATAGCGACTATTATTTTACTAAAAGGCCCTCTCACATATTGATTAATTAACAGTTCACTATAATTAGTGATTATATTACGCGGACGGTGTTATTTGTTAATTTGTGAGGGAGGTGGTGGGGCATGTTTGGAGGCCGCTAAAGTTAATAATGTAGTTAGGCTCCTATATCAATACCTCTCTTGATCATCTAGCCAAACAAGAGCTAATAACCTTAGCCGGTTCATCCTCATCGGCAAACAGGCTTGTCATATTTTTTATAGTAAACATTTCCCTAATATTAACAATATGTGGCAATATTTTATAAAAGCCGTCGTAATATAATCTACAACATATATAATATAGAGAGCATAGAGTATAGAGCATTCTTCCAGCTCTGAGGAGCGATAGATTTTGATGGATGAGGTATCGAACGAAAGGGATTTTCACGGAGAGGTGACTGATACCAATTTTGGTTCTTAAATTCTTTCAACAACTTTACTAAAATTCATTGAAACATAACGGAGTTTTCAGAACTAAGATATTTCAAAAATGGCTAATCGAGACGACATGCATTGTGTTTTAGAGGTTTCGACACGGTCATCAAGACGCGGTAAAGATTATTACTATTTTCTTTTTAATCTATTTATTGAATAATAATACAATCAGCCACTGCTGGAGGGCTATAAGCATTAGGGTTAAAAGTTCTCATTCATACAATATATACAAATAATAAAGAAATAAATACAAATATAAGAAGTAAATAAATAATACTGATGAAGAAGGTAAATAAAAAAAAATATATAAAAAATAAACTAATAAAATAAAATAAAAACTTCTAAACACAATCATAAATATATACAATATATAAATTCACCCGAATCTCCGGGCCAGACTTTTTCCCCCGCACGTGGAAGGCAAAGCAAGACTCCAGAAGATCCCAGCGCCACTTTTCCAGCCGCATCACTAGTATTAGAAGCCAGTGGAGACCGAAAGAGGGCACTAGAGCCACAGACGCTCAAGACATGAGTCGAGAAGCTGGCCAATGCCAGGACTCCAAAGGCATATTTACAAAAAATCTCGAGACCACTGCCGTTTCAACCTTCGTGGGGGATGGTATGGATGCTCGGAGCTAGATAGGGATTGCGCTAGAGGATTGGGATGATGAATGAGGTTCTGGTGAAAGTTGGAGAATATGGATGGGATGATGTCATCGACATATGGAAGGTTAAGGTCATGGTGTAGGATCTTGTTCGTGACATAATATGGAGCATTGACTATTGTTCGAAGGACTTTGGACTGGAAGGATTGGATGCGTTTGATATTCGATGATTTAGTTGTCCCCCACAGTTCAAGTCCTTAGGTCCAGATAGGTTTCAGTATGGTCTTGTAGATTAATAATTTGTTTTCTGTTGAGGGATGAGATGTTCTGTTTAGTAGTCTATATAGCTGACCAAATCGTCGGTTAAGCTATTGTCTTTCAAGTCTCGTATGTGGGTTCCAAGTCAGTCTTTTGTCCAGTAGGAAGCCAAGGTATTGGACTGTGTCTGAGTAGAGAAGAGGAATTGAATTAAAAAGGATTGACGGACAGGATCTGCGTCGAAGAGTAAAAGTTACATGTTTGCATTTTGATTCATTAATTTTGATGCGCCAGTTGTTGCACCACTGCTCAATGAAGGAAAGGTGTCTTTGCAGGTTCCGGGACGCTATTAGAGGATCCGAGAGGGAGGATAGGATGGCAGTATCATCAGCAAACGTTGCTAGGAAGGTATCAGGACTTGAAGGGATGTCAGCGGTGAAAAGGATGTAGAGAATTGGCCCAAGGCACTGCCTTGTGGAACACCAGCCTCAGTTGGATAATGTTTGGAGAGTTCAGTGCCGCAGCGGACTTGAAAGGAGCGATTTGAAAGGTAGGATTTGAGGACTAGGTACAAGGGTTGAGGTAAATGGGTTTTGAGCTTGAAAAGCAAGCCATCGTGGCACACCCGGTCGAAAGCTTGAGCTACGTCCAGAAAGGCACCAGTGCAATATTGCTTGTTTTCAAGTGCAGAGGATATGTGGTCCACAACGCGAAGGCCTTATGGGATAGTGGAGTGTCTTGAGCGGAATCCAAACTGATGGGAAGGGATATTGTGGGATTCGAGTAAGGGTAGGATGCGTTTGAGAAGGATTTTCTCAAAGATTTTGGAAAGTAAGCTTATCGGTCTATAGGATGATATATAATTAACAGGTTTACCTGGTGTAAAGATTCTAAAGGAACTATATGGGTTTGAGTTTTAAACCTTAGAAATGCCAGGTTTAAGAGATAAATCGTGATTCTTGCCGAATAGTTCTTTGGTTTATTGGTTCCATTATGATAGTCATCATGTGTTTAAGTTTTAAAAATTAAAATAATGCTTTTCATGTATGTTCTTCGACGAACTAAAAATCTAAATAGGTAGATGGAGGAGAATAGTTGTATTATCCCTTGGGTTCTTCGGATAATATTGGAAACAACGTTTTGATAATTTTTATATATTATATAAAGTTTTCAGTGGCCGATATTTTATTTTACATATACAAAGCGGGACGGATCGGAACGAACAATCCACACTTCTTATTCCTATAATAATTAATAATTATTATAGTTTTAATAATTATTAGAGTTTTAAAGAAATTAAAAATTTTTTCGAAACTGTGTGTAAGGGTGTGTGAAGATAAAATCATCACATAAATGCAGGAGGACTATGAATCACACACTATGCCCAATAAAATCAGACTATCACAGTGTACACTATTTCCACACTAATATGTGCTTTTATGAATGTTTGAAGATTTTTTATTCACTTTTTAAGCATTAAAGAACAATTACTATTCGATTAATTATTCGGTAGTTAGCATTTGTATCGAAGAAAAATATCTAGGTATAGATTCTATACTCTCAGTTATAGACTTCTATACTACTAGTGAGAAAACTATTAACCAAGGCTCTAATCCACCAAACAAATAGGTCTTGAGGAGGTACACCAAAGGATTAGTGTAAGTTCAGTTCTGTCTTATTACTTTGCTATTAAACTGGAGGGATGTATTCTAATGGAATAAGGTAATCACTTATTAGGTAAATTTTTGTATTGAATAGACCATCTTTATAATATTGTATTGTATACAGTATATACTATATACTAATAAATATGTTTCGCTATTTCGATTGCATTCAGGAGAGGGATTGCAGTGAAATGAGTTCTTACTGGGGTATACTAGTTCTGTTTAATGCAACATACGAAACCAATTATAATCCGATTGTATTAGACCAGTTGGAAGTTAGAATTTTGATGATTTCATAGTTTTTAACTTTTTTTTTTTATAATCACGACTAAAAACCATCATCCCTCCAAACTATCAACGATAGCTTTGAAACTCCTGACATAAGTCGCATTGTGAAAATATTGAATAAGGAGAAATAAATTACGATAAATGGGACAACCCAGTCGATCAATACTGAGAATGGCAGAAATGTGGTGTTGAAAGCTGTACGATTTTGACACATGTCAAATCAGCAACCACCTACCAGGCGATTCAACAATAAATCAACATTTAAAATCTTTCAGTCGGGGTAAATAACTTTTTTCTTCTCATTTTTTAAATTTGCCATGATGTACTTATGCTGTAAATTTCAAATTAAAAATAGACGAACAAACCTAGTAATTATTATTATTCAGTTTTACGCAAGCCGATCCAGAGTGTTTTTCATAGTACATTTTTTTCAGCAACCAACACATAAGATTAAATAACATTAAAGTGTCGATACAGCAAACGGATATCGTATTTAACACAAAACAATTTTATGAAATCTAGCCTATTTTTAATTTGTTTTCAATTTTGACATTGAGCATACTTAGTTAAAAGTCGACCTATAGCACAGACACCACGGATTGTTTTAAGCACAACGAGAAATTGTTAGCGTCCTTTATATTCATTTTTTTTATTTATAATATTGGACAATCTATCTTCATTTTGTGATAAACCTAACTGTAAAAACTACCTAAGGTTGGTTATATAGTGGAAGTTTACTGTCTTTAAGGAATCCATAAAGATTTTTCTTAGAAGCCGAAAGTTTTATTGAAAACTATTTGGAATTAGAGGACCTTAAAACATCTTTCCCTTAAATTTTTGATTGACAGACTAAAAAAAAAAGCGCTACAAATTATTACACAATGGTTTATTGTTTTCAAATAATTATATATCAAAGGAACATTACTTTCCTTGTAACATAAAGAAATAGTAAATAAAAAGGGATTCCTAATGTTGCCCCAAATAATTTTCATTTCATCATTAGTAGTTTTTTAAGAAAAATGAAAAACATTACTTCAGTTGATGTAACACTTTCAGGATATTAAAAAACTAAAACAAATGAAATAAGCTTTGCAGTAGAACACATGAAAAATATTTTTAAAACCCATATATTTGCACCAAATTGTCCTATTTCAACGATTTTTACTTCTATTTACCTACATATAAAATATAGTATAGTATAGCGATCGTGAACATTTTTTAATCTGAGTTTTCAACGGAAATACACGTGTTGAAGTCCCCTGAGTCCAATAAGCTAGTCCCGCAAAATGGTCTGTGTGTATGTGAACAATCTATCTCAAAAATGAAAAGTCGTACGAATCTGAAATTACGTATTTAAGATAATTATATGCCTTAGATGTGACAGCAACTTTTTCCTTAAAATCGGCTTACCGATAAAACCTTATATCAACGGTGAATCACATTTTTACAATTTTCTAAAAAACGGCTCTAACGATTTTTATTAAACTCGGTGTATTATTGAATAATTAAGTGTTCTTTAATATCATTTAGGTCATATTCCTATGGATGTCACTTTAAGGGACTTAAATGCCCAATGTTCATAAACATCTTTCCCTACAGTACCTTTAATATGGCTTCTTTAAAAAAAAAAAAACTTCTATTGACAGTAACTGTAAAATTTGGCTAAAAACAAAGTTTGAAATAATATGATAATTGGAAACTCTAGAAAAAAAGAAAAATACTTATCCAAAATATTTTTTTTTTTTTTTTTTTTTTTTTTTTTTTTTTTTTTTTCTTACCCTCCAAAAAGTTTATTGAAACAATTACATATATAGTATACAATAATACAATATAAACATGTAATAAATTCCTTCCACTGCCCGAGGGCATTTTAAGGATTGGGGATAGCTAAAGGTTACATATGTGGCAGAAGGCCTTGTGACTTTGACATTGAACGGGGAAGGACCGTTCTGCTAATGTTTTATTATTTACAATATATACAAATTAATGAGTTTGGACCGCAGAGACCAGACCACATCCTTCGGCGAGTATGTCCACCAAAGGGAGTTTACCTTGCCACCTCCCAGGTCTGGGTGGTGGTGAGATCTCATTGAACAGTGGGTTTGCACAGGCCTTCAGCCCATCAAAAAATTTGATGTGCCTCCGGCCTATGAACTCAGGTACCGAGGGGAGCTGGAGCTCCTCGCGTATTGTTTGATTCTTAGCCCTTTGTAGGGTGGTGCCACGGACAATTCGCCGAAGGATAGAGTTCTGGAAGCCCTGTAGACTCGTAAGCGTGGATTTATATAGGTATCGCAGGAGAGGGGCCCCGTGGAGCAGTGTTGGTCTTATAACAGCTTTATAAATTTGGAGCTTGAGTCTCAGCGAGAGCTGCGGCGACGTCAGTAGGTGGTAGAGCCGGTGCGACTTCTTTCGTGCCAGCTTGATCCTCTGCCTAACGTGATTGGAGAAGGTCAAATGTCTATCTAGCGTGACGCCGAGGTAGACAATCGAGGTAGAAATTTTATGATAAACTCCTCCAACGGTGAATTGTGTGGGTAGATGCTTCTTTCCCTTCTGAAACGACATGACAATAGCATCAGTCTTCGCAGGATTCACTCTGATACCGATCTCTTCTAGCTCTTCAACAATTGTGGCTGAAGCATTCTGTGCCAGAGTGAGTGCAGTCTCCGCGTTGATGCTGGAAGCATATATGCCAATGTCGTCCGCATAGGCTGCTACCACCGCCTTTGGATGCTTGAGTGCCACCACTGGCGCCGTGAAAACGACGAACAGTATTGGCCCCAACACAGACCCTTGAGGTACTCCGCAGGTGGTATCGACTGGGTTTGAGTAGTCTGTACCAACTCGTACGACGAGAGATCTTCCGCTGAGGTAGCTTCGGATCAGTCGGCATAGAGTGGTAGGAAACCTGAACTCTTCCAGACGGCGAAGTAGATGCGTGTGTGACACGCAGTCAAAGGCCTGACTGCAGTCCAAAGAGATGAGCGCCGTAGCTCTGTTGAGACTCATTTCATCTATTGTGTGGGCCTGAAGTTTAGCTAGGTGGTGTTCACACGCGACCCCTCTCTGGAAACCAGTCTGCTCTGGTGGTATGATGCTCTCTTTCCAGCAGTGCTTCATAAGCTGATGGTGGATTAGCCTCTCGAAAATCTTGCTGATGTGCGAGAGGAGGCTGATCGGACGATAGTGCTCAGCTGAGTCCCCGTTCTTCGCCGGCTTGAGTAACGGTACAACGATCGCTTGTTTCCATGCGGTAGGAAAGTATGAGATTCGAAGACATGAGTTGAATATGTTCAGTAGAAAGGCTTTACCCTTCCTAGGGAGCATCTTCAACAGTACGTACGGAATCTCATCCAGTCCAGACGCTTTGTTTCCTTTGGTGCGTCGTAGCGTCGACTCCAGCTGGTTGAAGGTAGAGAAGACGGGTTCTTCGTTGGGACTGGGCAGTGGTCCTTCCGGCATTGGTGGTGCATTTCTCGTCCGCTCAGCATCCCTCGCTTCATAGCTTTTGGCCAGGAGTTCAGCCTGTTCCTTAGGTGTCAGCAGCTCATTCCCCGACGTCAGGTGGACAGTCCTCTTCTTGTTAACGAACGTTCGGACCAGTCTCCAGAACTGGCGGTGGTCATTATGAGTCCTCCGGAGCTGGTCATGCCAGAGTGAGGTCTTCCAGTCTCGCATGAGGCTGGCTATCTGCCGGGTCATCGCATTGATGGCCGGTTTCAAGCTGTAGTCACGCGTGCGCTGAAAGATGTTCCTCAGGTTGTTCCTCTGACTGATCAGGGCGAGGATGTGACGTGGTGGTCTCCTGATGGCGTTGGGCTGCGGAGCGAACCTAGGGATGTTCAGGTTGGCTGAATCCTGGATAGTGGTGGTGATGACATCCACCGCCTCGTTTACCTCTTCTACTGTCTGGCACGGCGTTACCGCCGGTAAAGTGGATTCAACGCTAGACCTGTATCCTTTCCAGTCGGCCTTGTGGAGTAAGTATTTACTCGCCGGTGGTTTGGCGGGTGTGCCCTCGATCGTGTAGAGCACAGGCCGGTGATCCGACGGTCCATACGGAAGCGCTTGGCAATCCGTAATGATGTGCAGATCCCTGGTTAATAGCAGGTCCAGCGTTGATGTCCAATCAGGTCGGGCTGAATGCCGGAAAGTGTGTACACCTGGGTGAAAGACGGCCAACCTAGTCTTGGTAATGTACTTCCCCAGTGGATTGTCGCTACCACACAGCCAGGAAGTGTGTCGAGCATTGAAGTCCCCAAGGACTACATGCCGACCCGTCACCTGGGCATGTTGTAGCAGCAGCTTAACAGATGTCAGTCCAGCCCTGGGTCTCCTATAGACACAAGTGAATGTGAACCGACTCTTAAGTCGCACGTCAACTGTGAGTAAGTGAGTTCCCTCGGTTGGTTCCACTGGGTTCGGGACGGATCTCGAAGGTACATCTTTTCTGACCAGGATGGCTACTCCCTCTCGAGACCCTGGTGCACACACCTCTCGGTATATAGTGTACCCCTGGAAGTATGGACGAGTCGAGGTGTGAAGCATGGTGTCTGTCAACGCCACCACTGAAGGTCTATGCTGCTGAAGAAGGAGCTCGATTTCAGCCTGCTTCTGGAAGAGGCCTCTGGTGTTGAAATTCATGACGAGATGATTAATCATGATGCTTCTTCGTCATAGCATCTAGCATGCGGGCAACTATATCCATCAGCTTGTCCATTCTTGTCAGCATCGTCATCACTAGAGACGTCAGGGAGGCATCGGTACTTGTTGAAGGCTGAGGCGATTGCGTTGGTGCAGTCTGTTCCTTGAACTGGGTGGCGTGCTGGTGGTGGGGATGAGACTGGTGGTGGGGAGAGGTTCCTTCTGATTGGACCGGCGCTCCTCCGCTTGCTGTGCTGTATGCCAGGCCCTCCTGGACCCACTTACTCTGTTTGCTGGTATTCGTTTTCGTCGGTGTTCCTTTGGTGATTTCCCTAATTTTCTTCACCAACTCCTGTCTCTTCAAGCATTCTTTGGAGGAGGTGGGGTGGGCACCTTTACAGTTTTTACACCAGGGAGTTACTGTCTTCGGGCACTGTTCAAGGGTATGGACACCTCCACACCAGGGGCACGCACATGTTCGGCCACAATATTTCATAGTGTGTCCGTATTCTTGACAATTTCGGCACTGTGCTGGGACCCCATCTTCTTTAAAGATGCTCACACGAAATTTACACTGCGATATATGATAAAGTTTAGCAATGTCTGTCAGCTTGACCGAGTCGTCTGTAATTATCTGGATCAGCTCGATAGGTTTTGGTGGTTCATTCGGGTTGTATCTCTTTGTGAGTCTTCGGGCGAGTCTGAATCCTGGTAATCTGGTTTTTAACTCCTCGACTATCTCCTCGACGGGGAAATCAATATCGAATCCGTGAAGCACATATTTTCGAGATCGCTTAGTGCCTCTGGGAGCAAAACTGTGGAATTGTACCCTATTGTCCTGGCGCAACAGTAAAGTGGCTTGAAAGTGGTCATTCTCGGAGTTGACATACAGCCGAGTTTCTTTTGATGATGAATTGATAGAGAATAATGTTATATTATTCTCGATCAGTATATTTTTCAGCGCTGCCTGGGCTATCGGAGGTGCTATGATGATTGGCGGCGGTCTGTTTTTCTCCGGTAGATTCACTCTCAACACGGAAAACTTGTTGGCAATTGGGATCTGGGAAGGCTTTTCCGGGACGGTACGGGCGGGAAACGTGTGTCGTTTGGCTACTGGGGCGTAGCCTTCAATATCCGATCCAAGGCCTTCGCTGTCAGTTTCGTGAATCCTCTTCCCACTTTTATCTTCGGAGGCCTCAGGCTCTGGAATCTCCATAGGAAGGTTCTCATTCTGGTTCGCCATCACGAATGAAGGAAGAAAGGAGGTCCGCTTGTCAGCGCGACGCTGCCCTCACTCGAGAGAGTAACTGCTGAGGTTTGGTCCAAGGGATAAGTATGGACCCCAACAGTATTAAAGGGCGCAAGCTTAACAAGCAGAGGAAGTTAATAGTGGTCTCACGTCACTATCAAAGATAGCAACGCCAAAAATATATAATCTGCGAGAACTTTAATTATATTATTAATTGTATAATGTATTCTCTGATATCCAAAATAAATCTTATATATTATATATATAATAATTAAATAATAATTAAATGATCTTATTCCCAATTAAATAGTTAAATATATATAAATTTAAACTTAACTATTTAATTGGGAATAAGATCATTTAATTATTATTTAATAAACTATTGAATGTTCATTTCTTCTGTTTATTGACGTTTCGATCCCGGTATTTTCTTTTTATTAGTCAACCATGGGATCCTCCTCAAAGCTAGAATTTTAAAAAATAGAGCTTCGGTCAGACCAGGGACACACCGACAGTCTCAGCACCGTCCACTAGCACATATATTAAGCTACTTTTCTTTTCGTAAAGTCGATTAAGGAAAAGTTGTAAAGATATATATATATATATATATATATATATATATATATATATATATATATATATATATATATATATATACATATATTTAAAGGGTATTGAAGGGAAGACTAGCCAATTTTCATTGAAATCGGTACATTCCTTTAGGCACTATAGTCTATAGCAACACTGATTTTTCAGCCGCTATCATGAAAGGGAAGAACGGATAGTAATGTCGAGGTAGGATGACCATCCTTGGGGGAGTTCTGATTACGTAAAAATTTTTTATTCGATTTTCGAGTTTTACGTATCCTCAAACATAAAAACTCAAATTTTGAGTGGGTGAGGGTGGTTAATTTTTGAATTTTTTGGACGATTACAATTGTTCATTGTTGAAAATAATAAACCAATTGAATAATAAAATACTGAATAAAAATTGATATATTATAAGAAAATTTTATTCAGTACGTTACTTGTGATTGATTCGATTATAGATTTAGCTAAATAACTTCTTTGTGCTTCTGCGTTCCTTGAAGGAGCGTTCACAAGTCAGAACTGTAAAACCTAACAGAATTTTAATCTCATACAGATTAGACGTGATTCTACGTTCCAATGTCCATGGTCTAAGTATTCTTAATGATTTTATTATTAAAGTATTATATATCATGTATAATGTAACATAAATATTTATTATACATATGTTATCAATATAAACAATAAAAACAAATATAACTATTTACGACCCACTTCAATTGACTGTCATGGGCATTTATCCATTAATTATTAATTGAGTGTTAACCGTCTACCAAATAATTATCTGGATTCCCAATGACCACAATTACGCTGTTAATTGTCTTCTTGCCGCTCCCATTAAATGGGATCAGTTAAAATGGTGCGTTAATGGAGTGAAAAATCAGATTACTAAAGAAGACCGCAGAAATAGGAGAAATCTCTTATAAAAAAACAAATCCATAAATTTGTAGAAAAAGGGTTTAATATACTATTAAAGTGCACAAAAAGTTAGATTAATTTCATTGCTGGAGTATTGTTGAAGTGAAAGAAAAAATGAAAAATAATTTCAAACAGGAAATTTAATTTTAAAAAAAAAATCTGTTTTTAAAAATCATTGTGTTGTTAGGGTGGAATTGGAAAATAAAGATAAAACTTAATTTCATTTTTCATACTTTCATTATTTTATTTTATTCTTCCCTTGCCTCTCGGTAATACAGATTTTTGGTAGAAGTAATTGATACTTCTACCACTTATCTTCTGGTTCTTCGGTCTTCGTTGGCGGAGGTTGCAGTGATCATAGCCCACTAATTCTTTCAATCCATACACGAATGCTCCGTAGTCCTTACTTACTAGCTGAGGGATACCGTCCTCCATAATGATGTAGTCCGGTTTCCCTCAGTATAGTTGATTTTTCATACTCAAACATGTCGGAAATATTAACAAGCTGTGAATTTTCTGGCATCTAGGTTTGGTGTTTTCTTTATAAGTGCGGTTAATGTAATTCTAAATAAGCTTTTTAGTACCCCATGTATTGTCAGATGCCAGTACAAAATATTGGACATTATTTCTGAGGAATTTGGAGATTGTTGAGGTAATTAAAAATAGTTTGCAGCAGTCATTCAATTTTATTAGAATATGTAGAGTGTATGAGGGGATGTTAGATTTTTACATCTTAAAATTCTTGTATCGTCCGCATAAGTTGCGGTCAGAGTTTCGTTCTAATCTATTCTGATAATAAAAAAATTCTGTGCCCTGGAGGACATAAGAAAATCAGTCAGAAAGAAAATACTGAATAATTACATATTAGATGGAAGGAAAAACATAAGTTTAAAATAATGGCGATCATTGGCAATTCAACTAGTTTTTTTTATAATAATAGTTTAAAAATACAAAATTTGATAGACAAAATAACAGATGATTGCATTTTTCTGACATTTTATTTTGTTGCCATTGTAAGCATACAATTCAAATCAATTATTTAGACAAAGTAAATTTATACAATTTATATTTCATATAACTCGATATGAGCGCAACAATTGGAAATGCGCAGACTCGGTGGAGCTGTTATGTATTTTATTATTAAGTCGATAATTATTTTATAATAAAGTATTGGTATGTATATTATGAAGTTGTATCAGTTACATAGTAACGCATATTTTTCGAATATATAGGAGTTTTTAAATGTCCAAGTATTTCAATTATCGATGTTAATCAACATCGTTCTTTCTGACTGATACTTGAGAACAGTGCGTAGCGTAAGGATCTTATATTTCCAGTTGATATTTACATCTTCTAAGTCATATAATTTGGTTTGGCTATTATGTGTGATGTTTCAAACTTTGGAACTAGTTTCGGTAGGTATCTTAGCTGCTGAAATAACTTAATTATTTTCTAAAAATTAATTGAAATACTTTCCTACAGTCCAATCTAAGTCCGCAGCGAAATGGGTCCTCCCTGATTGTTGGATGTCACAATACATGAAATGGGGGTTTTTGCGCCAAGCTTCTTGGCTTTGGGAAAGAAATTAATCCTCTATGTCTCTGTAGTGTTCCGGAAACTGATGAGCATATCGTAACGACTTTCACAGCTTTTAAAGAAATAAGGGCCAAACTACTGAGGGAAACTGGACTCAACAACATCACGGAGGACGTTTTCCCTTAGCTACTTAGTAAGGATAATTTGCCGTACTTGGAAACATTCGTATTCGGATGGAAGGAATTAGTGGGTTCACTTCAATCACTTCAACCTCCGCTAACGAAGACCGAAGCACCAGAACATAAGTGCTAAAAGTATCACGCTATTTCTACCAATAAAATAAATTTAAAATCCTTGAGAAACCATATCTGAAACGTAACCTGAGCTAGTACCTTCTGAACTGATGAGAACAAAATCGAAAAAAAAAATCGGTTCGAAATATAGAAAAAAAAATCGTAATTTATGCAGTTCATGCAATGCATTAAAACAAGGACACCTTGATACAAGTTTGTACATCAACATATGAATTCATGATAGGTCATGTTTTATTTGGACAATGGCGTGTCTACTATCGCCGCATCAGACAGATAATGTTTGTAATGTTGATATTTTATAGAGTGCTTGCGTGCAAATTAACGAGTTACGAGTGCGTGCGAAAAACTCTTCGGAGTTCGGTTGTTATTGACATAATAACGATGACATTGCAATCAAATGGGATTAATTGAAACAAATGATTCTTGAGCGATTATAGTGATCCACATTTGATAAAATAGCTTGAAGGTCTAATTTGCACATATAAGGTAATGCAATTATTCTTTATTCATTTCATTCTTCAATTCAAACAATCTTAAAAGACTGGTATAGAATTATTCGAAGAAAAAATGGATTAATTTCATACTAGGCAATTCCAGGCAAAATCATCCATGATGATTAATGAAAATCTTATAAAAGCAATGAAGTTATGGTGGTTAAACGGTATTAGATTTATAAACCAAAGAAATTTGAGACACCATAATAAGAATAAGTTTCCTCTAACGTTAACTTGAGCTCGGAAAAAGGATCCACTATTACTCGGCGTCATGTGGCAAAGGTTTCCAAGAAGATATATCTCTGGGAGTACTGTACTCAAAATATTTTCTTACAAGAATAAAAAATAAGTATCTGCAATACTAGACCGATGGAGGGTCTTGGGTTCAGTACTTTGTAAGGAAGTGTCGTTTCTTGGTCTACGGTTGATCAAAGAAATAATTTGACGAAGATCACACTCAACCGCCAGGTTTCCCCTCTCAATCAATTATTTAGTTCAGTGGATGTGCTTGAGGAGGGTCTCCTAATCCTATGGTCGATCCACGACCAACGATACAGAATAAATAATTTATCTGCCATCAGCCGGATTCAAACCTTGGATCTTGAGCATTAGAAATCCCAGTTTCCTCCTAATAAAAAAAGATGGTAAATTAACCATAAATCATCCGGAAAAGGATAATAGGAGAGAAATTCGTCGACATTATAAAGATAGGGCATTTATTCTCCTATTCCATATGATATCCGATAGCAATTTCATCAAAATTGATGAGACCAGAAAGGGTTCACCAAAAAAGAGAAGAGGAGTTCAATGAATTTATTTGTAGGATTTAAATAAAATCATGAAGAAAGCTATTGCAAAATGATTAACGATAATATCTGTTAAACCATATTTAGTTTTATTCATGAGACCAGTATTAAATATTCAATAATAAAAAAAACTTTAAATTAAAATTAAAGGTATTTTGTCGTGACAGAATATCAAATCACATAATTTTATTACAAAACTAGTGGCGAATCTCACCTTTTTCCATAATAAAGCTCAACTTAATCAATATGAACCTAAAGATTATTTTTTAAAATTTATTTATTTATTCAGAAATGTAATAATCTGTCAGACGGACAATAATTATTGTAAAATATGAGCACATTCACACCATATGTACATAAAACATCCATTAACAAAAGTAAAATAAAAGCTTATTAAACAAGGAAGAAGGTTTTTCTTAAAGTGGGTTAACTGTAGTCGAGCGGGATAGTGCTAATAAAAAAAGAAATATGTTGACAAAAAAAAAAAATGAAGAAGATCAATACGTTAGTCATATATTCATTTCTTTCATAAATTCATAAACTCATTATATTAATTTATTCTTTTGACTAAAATTCACTTTACGAAACTAGTTTAATATGTTTGAATGTATTATTCGAGCTATAGATAAGCCCAAATTATGAAAGGAGTCAGTACCAGTCGAAACAAGAAAGCCACCAACTGTCTGATATTGAATCTTTCAATCTTTTAGTTTAGTCTGATTGGATTGCTATTCCATCTTTTATAAAAGAATAAATTGAGGTTTCATATATTCGAGTGAGTTCAATAACATATTTCCATATCAATTTTATTTCTTAAAGGGTTGTATGAATACAAGTCAACCTTTTGATTGACATCTTGAAATTTGACATATAGCATTGATAATATTTTTTAAGATTTAGTTTAAACTTCAAAAACTATTCAATTAGTTTTATCATATATTCCACTTTACTACCACCTTCAAAAACTGTACGATATTTGAGTCTCCACTTGGACAAACGACTGACATGGATATACCATATAAAACAAAAAAGAAAAGAACTTAATCAGCGATACGGACTTCTTTCTAGGCTACTTGGCAGACGTTCTAAATTATCTGTGACTAACAAATTAACTATTTACAAAGTCCTCATTAAACCACTTTGGATATATAAGATCGAACTATGGGGAACCACAAATTATTAGCCACGTTAGCCAAATTATTAGTCACGTCACACGAAACTGTTCTCAAGGTGCACTTTTAGCGAATTGACGAAATGCAGTCTGTGGATTAATTGCAAGATCAAAAATCACATTTTTATTGTCATCTGTTCAGAATGTTATACAAGGGGCTACGTTAGACGCGTTGCGCAACGCTTTCCCGGAAGAAACCTTGAAACCTCTCTCCTGTTTTAACTACTTTTGTTGATTTAAAACTTTAGTTAATGTTGAATAGAATTGTATAACTTTATATAAGAATTCAAATTCATATTCCAAGTCATATTTATGTAAGAGCTCTACTACCATGATCCTGAAGAAGTTTCTATAATATATATTAATTTCAATGATTAATAATAAATTAATATTCGTTACAAACAAATTCAAGTTTTAAATCATTATGTTTATATGTATGCGAATAGTGAATTATAAAATCCTGAATATCATTTAGACATTATATCGATTCTAAATAGGTAATATATATATATATATATATATATATATATATATATATATATATATATATATATATATATATATATATATATATATATATATAATATATATATATAATTTTATATATTTATATATATATAAATATATTAAAAATATATATTTTATTTTATATATTTTTTTCAGTTAAAACTGTATACCCTGTAGGATCTTTGACCGCTCGATGTGGTCTTTATACCGAAGTATATTGCTTACAGAAGCACAGCTGGAGGGGGTCACTCAACCTCACTGATCTACGGACCGGCCAATATCTGATCTTTCTGGGGCCAATCTGGCAATCCCCTTCTCATCGACTCACTCGAGTTTAAGACAGTGACAAAGTCTAGATTATTATGACTGCTCAGAGTCATGCTAAATACTTGAGGTCGGCTATATAATAATATATTACATACTACTCTATAAATATTGTGACACTAAACTAGGTCCATCAACGATTCGTGCGCAATTACAGTTTTACAATGCTTACAGTTTCTGTAAGCAGTTCTTTATTGGTCTTTCTTCTGCATGTACTGTGATCCCAGATAGCTCCGGTTATCGTGCGAAGGATTTTTCTCTCAGATATTTTAATACTTTTTCTAAAGTTCTGGTCAGAGTCACAACCTTATATTATGAATGGCTTTTTCATGTTGGCTATAGACAGTTATTCTTATGCATTTGAGATATTCATAGGTGATAGTTAAATCTTTATGGTTTATTGATCTTTTTGTGAGTTATTTTGAATTAAGTTATTATTATGGTGGTGCTGGCCATCTTTCATAAAATATTGGATGAAGCGAGAAGAGAAAATAGACTATAAGCTACCGGCCATTTCGGAAGGACATATAACCAGAAACCATTTTAGTTTCTAGATAAAGTTCATCTGAACACAGAACTTCGGTCAGTCGATTGAAAGCCGTTGCTTTCTATGCGAAAATTTAAATTAAATAGGCGCAATTTGATGACAGAAAAATATAAGGCTGAAATTATGATACGATATCAAGAATGTCCCTAAAAGAGAATTCACCTCGACTGGCGATGCACTTTTGTTTTTTGGAATGCTGAATCTGAGTTTGATGTTCCTGAACGTAATTTGCATTATGTTCCGAGATATATGCTAAAAACTGTGATATTTCCGAACATTTTTTAGTTTTTTTACATAATTTCGAAATTATGCATTTTATCGAAATTATTATGATGTGCAAAGTTAAAGAAGATAAAATTTTCTATCAATTTTATAAATAGTTTTTTGATGTAGGCCCAACTGGCGAGAAGTTAGAGGATGTTGACTGTTTGCTTATTTCACAAGAAATATCTGTTTTTGTCCGTTTCCTCCCTCCTCCCCCCCAAAACTCATTATCTATGCATCTATCGAAGAAATTTATTATAATCAATTTGAAAGAATATTATATTTCCTATGTACCTCATGTAGACAAAAAAATTCCGTCCTATTTTCTTCCGTTAAATGAACCGTCAAATTCCCAATCTTTAATTTTAATTTTCGCTTAGAAAGCAACGGCTTTCAACCGACTGACCGAAGTATAAAGTTTATCCAGAACTTAAATTGTTCACTACATTTAATATGTTAATTAAATGGTCAATAGAAACAGAAAGTGAAGAAATTTTGACCTTTTCCAAAACATTCTATTGAGATGATCATGTAGGGCTGAGGTAGCAGTTTATAATTAGTAAATCAATAATTTAGGGTAAATGTTCAATTTTCATGTATCTAATATTTACATCTATAATACTCTCATTGATTAGTTATATCTAAGATGGAGTTAGATCAGTTTTCAGAACTCCTGGTCACTGACTCGTTGCAAGGTCTGCAAAATCACCGCTAACGAGCTCGACTGACGGGTCTTGAGTGATGATGTGCCTGACTAAGGGAGAACCTCGATAGTTGCCTGTCATCGGAACCAGTTGCTTGTGAGCAACCAAACGAATAGACTCATGTCCGGAACCAACCCTCCCAGGGAACATTATACGGGTCGGTGCATTTTATGCTAAACACTCAAGGGCGGATTTATAGCATCAAGTTCGGTCAAATATGTGATACTTTTTCTCCTTACTTTGAGATTTATATATACATAAATAGTAATAATAACTTCTTCGAAAATATAACATTATTATTTTTTCTACCAAAAAAAATATTGATCTATTTGGAATAGAAATATTTTTAATTTTTTATTTTTGCAAAACCAGAATGAAACATATTTGCTTAACCTAGCTACCATAGTGGTCGATTGTGATGACAAACAATAGCAGTCCAAATTATACCATAAAATCCTAAAATTGAAATGGATTATATACACCATAGATACGGGCCAAACTCCGTGTCTAAAAGATGTACATAATTAACCAATAAAGTATCTATCTATCTATCAATCTAATATACACCATAGAATTATCCTAAATTATGAATACAGTGACGTTATACAATTTTATTTAACCTAAATTTTCACAGCGATTTCTATATAATTAGAACAAAATAACTCAATAATGTCAATATGTGGGAGAGAATTTTTCAGCAACAGTTGGAACAAAATTTCCTAAGAAATTTAATAGAACAATATTTCCAGATTTATTTTAAAAACGCTACAAATTATTTCACAATGGTTTATTATTTCCAAACAATTATATATCTAACGTAACATTACCTTCCTAGTGACAAAGAAAAAGAAAAAAAGAAAAAGGTAATTCCAATTATTGGCATAAACGTTTTTGTTCATCATTAGTAATTTTATAAAAAAAATTATCATTACTTCTGTATCACATTTAAAAATAAAAAACCAAAACAAACGATATAACTTTTGCAGAATAGCATATAAAAAACATCTGGAGACCGTATCATTGCTCCAAATTGTCCGATTTTAAGGATTTTTTTTAATTTATTTTTTTGAAATTTCGTAAACTTTTAAATGAATTTCTTTTCGTTGAAATATGTAATATAGAAGACTTTAGACCGAGAAGAAGACTTTAGCCAAGTTTCGTTTAAATCGGTGCATTCGTTTAGGCGCTGCAGTCTATAGCAACGCTGGTTTTTAGGCCGTCATTTTGAAAGAAAAACGCGGATAGTAATGTCGATGAAAGAGGATCATCCTCGGGTGATCTCTAATTTTAAACCCAAATTTGAAAAAAAAAAACCGGTCCAGTAGTTTTGGAGAAGATGCGCGGACGGCGGATGTATTCGTTTTTCGAATTCTACGTATTCTGAAACGTAAAACCTCAAATTTTAAGAGGGGGTTAAGTTTTTGAATTTATGTTCGATTTCAGTGATCCATTATTGAAAATAATAAACCAAAATCTTCAAATCAAATACAACATTGTATAAATTCCTTCCACCAGTAGCAGTAACAGTATCATTGCTTATAAATAGACTCCTCGTTACTTTATCTCGTGATCCTAATATTAGTTGAATATTTTTTTTAACAGATACTTGAGTTCGTATCGTAGCAATATTAATTATATAGGCCCAAATTAATTAATGAAAACAATCCTTTTGAAAATTAATTTAAGATTCGTAATTGTGAAGTCTAAATATCTAATTAATTAAGAAGGAAGAGAAAAGAAGAATAAAAATGGATGTAGGTTTTTATTCTTCTATCGCATTTAAATTATTTCTATCTCAACATTTGCCATAATGCCATTTGGAAATTGTTATATTACTATAATGATAATAACATTGTTTATAATGCTGTGAAATGTGACCACCAACATTGAACAAAGAACTCCATAAAGATGTTTAAAATAAATATTTTCGTATAAATAAATAATTATTATCACAATAAAAATAACGATTTACTTTAAGAAAAAAAAACCAACAAATTAAGGTAATTAGATCGTATGAAGGGATTGAAAAAGGTGTGGAATTCGATGGTTTAAACCTAGATGTTAATAGTAGAATTCACTACGATCTTATCTAGCGAATTTAGATTTTGTTATAGTTCATATCGCAATAAGAACGTTCAACTTTTTCATTCGCATGTTAAATAATTGTTATATAGATACTATAACTTCCTGAAGACACTCCAGCGAGCCGAGAATGAAATCAGTTTGAGATAATCAAGATTCCGTTCTATTTTCTAATACAAACAAAACTAAATCATGGCTTTGCTCGAACAAACAATCCGGCAAATTAGAAGCAAAATTTACTTAACAAACACTAATTAAATAAGATAATCCATTCTCAACAAATTGACAAGAAACCAGGGAAAAGCATTTCTGATAATTTCACCAAGCGTATATAAACTTAATACGATGAAGTTTCCTGATGGTACAACTGAACCTACTAGTTTATAAACATGTTTTTATTTTATTTCTAAAAATACGCCGCAATCTCTTGTAATTTGTTCTATTTTTAATCAGCTCTATTTGTATTAGTACCGTCAAGGGGCTTCAGATATTTTCATGTGTTACATTATACGTTTAACATTAAAATGTTTCGTTATGCTTAATAGAACTAATACATCTCAGAAGTTAAATCGAATTCTTAAAATTATACATACATGCTACACATCATATTAAGAATATATGTGACATTAATAATTATAATAATAATGACACTATGTAATATTGGGTAGTGATATAAATAGTAGTGATAAAAAAATAATGTGTTTAATTTTTTAACATGAAACTAAGAAACTTACAATATACCTTTCATATACACAATTCACGGATTTTAGACTTTATGTAGAGTAGATTTATAAATCTTAACTAATATGGTAAAATAAACAAATAATACAGAACAATCTTTATTTTATTTACTAACGTAATTAATATTTATTGATAAACATTTATTTATTTTTTTTGGCTTTTTTAAGAATTATATTTGGTAGTAGCTATAATTCCAACCTGTTGCATGTTAATTGTACAATGCTTGCCAGTCTCGACCATTCATGCAATTAATGCATTCATCTTGAGACAATACTGCCTTTCTCAAACATCTTTCCCTGAATTATGATAACGCAGAACTAACATCTATCTAATGATATATATATCCACTACATCTTTATTATTACAGAATGTACAATATTGTACATCTAATACCGGACTAAGATTACAGTCAAGGTAGAGAAGTTAACCTTTTATTTTATTTATCGACTTGATGGGACACATTACGCATTTATCAGAGTTAAATTCCCGCTTAACAAACACATTATAAATTGCACATGTATTCCGTTCAACGATAAATCACAATTTAACTTCAGCATATTCTAGTTAGGTAACCGCAACATTTTTTTAATATTATTAGATGTGACTATATAATGATTAAGAGAATATGATATATTGACATTTTTTAATTCTGAAGATAAATAAAAAAAAATTCTGAAGACATTAGTAGTCGTATTAAACACTAGTAATGTCACACTAGTAATAATTGTGTGTACGATAACTTTTACGTTCATTGGTACAGTTGAGGTTTGAAACAGCAACCTGTGGTTGGGTATCATCAAGTTATGCACCACTAATAAACCTGGGGTTGAAAAGATGGCTCACCTCTCAACCAATATAAGGGTTTCCCATATTGAGTGAGGCGTGCCACAACCATGCCTCCTCCCCTGCTCCATCAAATTTACAAAGGTAATGTAGGAGTTTGATTTTTTATAATTTTTTCTTCTATTGTAAATACTAAGACTGCCCCAATTTAACGGAAGTACTGGATAATTATTATTTATAACTACTACAGCAACTATTATTTATCACTCATATTATTTATACAATGTACATGTATTGTATAAATAAGCAGTGGGAAACTTATTTTTTTTTACCTATATCAAATATACACAATCTAAAATACCCTTTAATCCCGAAAAGTGAACAAGATTGTTTTTATTCACAATAATCAATCCATAATATTGATTATAAAATAAGTATTATTATCTTAATTTATGTTGTTAAAGAAAAAAAAAATCTGCACCACTAACAACCCATGAAGGGTCTTGGGTTCAGTACTATGTTGGGAAGGTACTGTTTCTTGGTTAACAGTTGTGCAAGGAGGTTATTTGACTGAGATCACGCTCAACTACCAGATTTTTCCCCTTAATCAATTACTTAATTGAGATTACTCACTTTATAGAGGCTGGATGTGCCCCAGGAGAGTCTATCGACCCCAGGGACAATCCATGGAATAAATAAATAATTTATCTGCCGTAAGCCGGATTCGAACCTGGGACCTTGAACATTGGAAGGTCAGCGCCCTATCACTGAGCTACCTCACCCTATCTTGTTATAAATAGTACGCATTAATAGAAAGTCTCCGAAAAAAAAGTGATAATCACTCAAGTGATAATCACTCACGAACAATAATTATTTTCTGAAAGGTTCTGTATAACATCTGTAGTGCCAAAATAAGGATCACGTAGTTACATTTAAAAAAAAAAATATTATATCATTAATTGGCTTTAGGAATCTCTCAAAAAAGAAAAATGAATTTAAAAAAAGAACTTATAAATTACGATTTGAATGGTTTTGAAAAATAACTTTAAAAAAAGTTATAATAAAATTGAAACAGATTGGCATTTCATCGAAAACGAAGATTTAAATTATGCATAAAAACTGATCTGAAATCTCAGGCCCTTAAAGAATTTTAAATTGGGTTTTAGCTGATCAAAAAGTCGGGAATTGATGCCAACTCTTTTGAACACGTTACCCTGAATATCGCTAAAAGAAGTTATTAACTGAGTATTTTGTCAAAGGAAATAATTTCTGAAGCAGTCTTTACATTTTAACAACTTGTTAATTAAAAAAGAAAAAAAATGTATTTATTTATTAAAAATGGCCTTGGGTGAGAATTCCGAAAAACATTCTTTCAGGATCTAATAAACAAGAAAGAAATGAGATAAATAATTACTACATTTAATTATAAATGTTTTAAATGACAACACTGGGCATCAGTGGAAATGTTTCGGGCTCAAAACTAGTCAATTCATATGTATTTTCATCAGCTAAATTTTAAAATCATCAGAAAAATGACAGACTAGCCTCTTGCTTTGGAGGTGAAGTGACATTTCATTTTTTAGAGTCAACATTTTCAATTTGAGGGATTTTTTTTTTGGCAGTGGGTACACCTGTCAAATAACAAAACACAAATGCTCCTCAGTTGTTTTTAAGTCATAAACATAGTTAATGTTGCTGTGACTATGAGTTTCATATAGTTTCTTCGTAAGAATGCAACGAAAATGTGTAAATATGGAGAATAATTTTTGTTGTATTTGTGGTGAGATAACAGTTTCCTCAGGGAAACGCAATCTGACGCCTCTTGTAAAGACTGCATGCGCATTGTCCTGGAGAACTGCAAGAAGGTGTTTCTTAGCGGATTTAATAGCTGCCTCCCAAATACCACCGAAATGAGGAGATGCTGGAGGAGTTAAGGGCCCACTTTATACCCGCCCGGCTCAAATCGTTAGAAATGGGTTCGCTCTGGCCCTTAACAAATTGATAAAGCCCCTTCAACTTGGATGATCCTACGAAATTTGTACCACATTCACTTATGTGCAGGCAAACCACGTCTGGCAATAAATCTGTCTAATATGGCAATAAATGAAGGAGTGGATAGGTCCGTCACAAGTTCTCCATGGATGACCTTGGTATACATGCCCACAAAGAGAGCTAACTAACATTTCGATTTTGGAGCATTTCGCTTACTGGAAATCTTATGGTAAGTCGCTCGTTTTTGGAGCCTATGGCTTCACATTATTTTTGTAGCATGTAACACATTTATAAATTCGGCTTCTCATAGAAGGGATCTAAAATTGGCGATGAATGAGTGCCTGGACCAACAGGGCCTTATCATGCAAGGAATACCTGTGGTAATGCTCCCACAAAAGGAGTGTTAATTATGAATCTTTAGGTATCAGCAGCGGGTGCTTACTTTTTTCTTCGATTGTGGAATACTTCAATCTACCTCTACCCATCTTTATCCAAAAATGGTGTGAGCCAGTTTAAAGAACCTTATATAGTTTTCCACCTGTTAGGCAATCAATTAATTCAGTGAAGAATTTCGTCTCAACGAATCTGTCATAAATTATCAAAGAATCCTTAAGATCCTCAGCAGTCAAGGCTCCAGCAGCCAAAACGCCGTGCTCCTGACCTCGACAACATTTAATAAATTTTAAAATGAAATAAAAACCCTTTGTAGCTTTAAACGGCTCGAGTATTTTTCCAGGCAAATCAACAAATCGTTAGGTTTATCAACCGCTAACAGAGATATTGTTTTTACTTAAGGCAGAACGGATGAAGGTTCAATATGGTAAATAGGCCAGTCAGAAGGAGGTAACGAAATAAATGCCGGGACGTTCCGAGAAAGCTCATGGGAAAGGGTCTAGTGTGCTGTGAGACCTCTAGATAAACAATTGGATGGATTCTATTTTATATAGAATATTTATTCATATATAACATAGAAATATAGTACCAACAACTGGGTTCTGTTACTTCTAAAATCTGTACACACGATTGGCAACATAAATCTTAAGTTCATGTGGCGGTGTCTTTAACCAATAGAGTACGACTTTTAAGTTTACCAATACGCGCAGGTAGTCTGGAGGCAAGAAGAATAGCGTTTAATTCCAAACGAGGCACTGATTGAACCATAAGCGAGGCCACTTTACTTTTTGTCCTTAACAAATGAATTTTTGTTGTTTCTCCAGGGCACCTGACTCTCAGGTAGATCAAACACCCGTAATTATTCTCGGAAGCGTTTGAAAAGGCGATTAGTTGCATGGATGATGCGTTCTGGCTGACAATACAACGAGTCAGAGAAACATTTCTCAAGCTCTGAAATTCTTCAAAGAAAACCTTCCTCAATAAAGACACACTAGAGAGCAGCTCACCATCCCAATCAACTTTAAGCAGCCACAAACGTAATATACATTTAACAGAAAAAAAAATACTGGACCTAAATATCCATTTATATCGAAAATGTTGGCGGTGAAAGATAGAATACCTCGCTTTGTAAAACTAGGCTTACTTTCCTGTATTGAATACCTGAAATGATCGAATTTAGGATGACCTGTGACAATCGAGGAATCTCCATCCAGGCACAACGAAAATTCTTGACTACTCCGGGGTATAACAGAAAGTACTTTTTCGAAATTGCTGAAAAACTTTCTGAGTTCAAACCCACCTGCTCCAAATAACGCCATGAACTCATTATACAGTCCAGAACTCTCTAAAAAAAAAAAAGAATAAGTTTTGATTAGTTTCGGCAATGCGGATACACCTAAACGTCATTTTCATATCGCATGTTAAGGCCACAGGAAATCATCTAATGCTTCCTCTATGAGTTCCTTCTCTATGAGTATATGAGTCTGTTAATATCAGTCTGGATGTGCGGACTGGTCAAAAGTAAATCATTGAGTGAGTTTCCTCCCATTCTGAGCCATTAAATGTGACTCTAAGGTTTGTTGTGGAAGAATCTTTAATGACTCCATGATGTGTAATGACGTATAGAGAAGGGTTCTTGGCGAGGCGGACATGATCCAGTCTAACATATTCGTCCATCTACGCAGCATAGGCAGACTTATATACCGGATCTCTCTTAAATATATTTTCCAGATTTCTAAATCTGCGTAGAGTTATCTCTCTAGTGGAATCAAGGCTAATCATATGGTCAGAACAGAACGGAAGCGAAACAACGAATTTATCCTGGAGATCACGAGTGCATGTATTTATAAAGTGTTCTTCGCAAAATGCATCTTCTGGATTCGGCGTAATCGAAACAGTGATTTCCTCGGTCTCCTAAAATTGCTTGAACTCCTGCAAGGAAGGACTGGTCTACGTGAAAAGTGTAAGTACTTGGCTCTGGCTTTCCGAGAGGTTGTCCCCAAATAATACCCATCCTAATGAGGTATGTATAGCTTTCGGTTGACCCTTCAGAAATAAAACATAGTAACTTAAAACTTTAGCGTACATCTCAGCACCCAGAAGCAGATCAACTTTTTCCGGTGTATAAAATTGATGGTCCGCGAGTTCAATTGAAGCAAATCTACTCCATACTTCTTGGGATACGGCAAACGAAAGCCAACTTCCACTGATGCAGGAAAATATTCAGGCTAAAAACTCATATATATTGTTATTTCTCGTCGAACCCAATTTTACCTTAAACTTTGCTGAAAATGAAGGTTGCTTTTACCTATTATGGAGGTTTTACATACTCCAAACATATTAGATATTAGATTCTAATATTAGCTTCTATCACATTCAAGGACACTGGTGATAGTCATAGAGTAGCTCATTCACACTCTATGTACAATCAATAAATATAAAAATAAATTAAATAGCGAAATAGGAATACTAAACGCAAACGTAAATAAACCAAAATAATCAAAATGACAACTTAAATACCTTAATGCAACATTTACAAAATATCTAGGAGATCCCAGCGCCTGTCGTTCAGTCCATTGCTGGTAATAAAGACCAGTGGAGGCTGAGCAGAAGCGGTATAACCATAGAAGTACCTAGCTTGAATGGAGAATCTGGTCGTTGCCGCTTCGATTCCGAGGAGGATTGTAGGGATGAGTGGAGGGGATTGGATTGTGGAAGGGGATTTCGGTAATATGTAAGGTTCTGATAAAGTTTGGGGAATAAATCTGGGGTAAGGTCAAGGAAAAATAGGATATTAAGGTTTTAGTCGTAGACATAAAACAGAAAAATTGAAATTTTAAATTAGAAATTTTAAAAATATTATATATCATAGAAAATGGCATATAATATGCTTTAAAGTGACATCAATTCTAGACCTCTAGCCAAATTAGGAAGCTTTCTACAATAATTCATAGATGTTCTATTTTGGAGTCCTTTTATGAGGTTTTTCATCTACCTAATTAAAAAATGAGTTCACTTATCTCAGTTATATTTCATATTTATTCAAGTCTCTACAAGTAGTACAACTTTGCCAAATTTAAAAAAAAATTGAGACGGTGAGAATCAGCTTCGCAAGATCATTTGATAGATTTCAGAAATAAAAAAAAACTATAGATTCTAATTAGCTAAAAAAAACAAACAACCGATTGTAATTGAATGAATTAGTACTAAAATAATTTAATCACCTCAGTAAAGTAAACACTCGACAATAAGGAACTTAAAGGGGAGATTCTTCTCTTAGAGAGAAAGAGAGGACACCTTTATTTTCCCCTTTTCTCTGCTCTCTCTCTTTTTAAAGCGCTTTTAATACTAGGGGCTTTTTTTCCCTTCTTTTTCCCCCAAAATAATTTGAACACAAAAGGACCTTTCTCGGACCCTAGGAAAATTAAATTAATTCCTTCCTCTTTACCAGATTTAAATGATGCTTGAAATGTGAAAGAAATGGAAAATGTCAAACTTTGGAAGCAAAAGATTTTATATTGGTTTCAAAGAAATTAATTATCATCGTGTTTCAAAGAGTTTGTATATTTAGATATCTCATGTATTTAACGAATTAGGTCTCCAGTTTTTTTGACATTAATGATATCTGTCTAGAATAAAGTGTATCAATGATTGTTACATTTTGACTGTAACAGACCATTTCTAACAATTATACTTTTCCTTAGTTAATTGCAAACATACTGACTAATTGACCCCAAATTACAACCAAAATCCAAGATCATTCTTTGAAAGTAGAGACATTTTGATGTTAATATTTTCGAAAGTTAAAGTCGAAATTCTTTTTGGTATATATTCGTTCATAATGGTCAAAGAAGTTGCTATGAAAGTTAGCTCTTATAAACATTTTTAGTTGATTAGTAAATTTACTTTATGGAGCGGAGAAAATAGAAAGCATCTAAGGCAAAAAGCGGTTTCTTCTCACTATTCTTCTTGCTAAAAGTGCAATGTGATGTTTTCGAGTTGTTTCGGACGAAGAATGAGGTCTTGAATTCTGCTGCTTAGATGGTACATATATCAGACCACCCTAACCCTAAAGCCAGGATACGCGCTGAAACCAGAATAAGTAACTACCAAGAGTAACTTGAATCTCAACCAGAACTTCCCAAGGTGAAATATCGGAACTCAGCTCATCCCTTGATAAGTCAGAAGATGGTAAAATGCACTCTGTTGAGACTAAGATGAAGAAGAATAGGAGAAAAAGAATAAAACAAGTGCCACCTCGAAACTACAGGAGAAGGGTAAGGAGATTGAGAGTGTAGAGCATCAGCAAATTACATACACATGTGTAATAAGTAGAATGGAAAATCTCTCCACTTCAATAGCTCCAGAGGAAGCCGCAACGTATGTCACGATAAATGGGAAAGGGGGAAACTGGAATCCGAGAAACATACGGGAGGTTCTCCCAAACGAAGAAAGATTACTGTGTACACAGATTGCAGCTCAAGTAATAAGAAGAAGGAATCGGCGGTGGGTAACAACCTTGAAAGGAGCAACTTTAAGAAAATATTTCCCCACCGCCCGAAGTCGCTTGAAAGCTAAGTGGGTTCTCCCGGACTACTGGGTCTCTCAATTCCTTACTGGGCATGGGGGTTTCCGCTCTAAGTTACGTAGTTTTGGAAAAGACATAGATCTCCTATGCCACACTCGCGGAGTTCCGTAGATGGCTGAGCATATTATCGTCAACTGCACCGTCTTTGATGGACTAAGGGCCGAAATGATAAGAAAAATGGGAGCCTATGGCCTCACGGAGGATGAATTTCCCGAGTTAGTGACGGAGCAGAACTACCCTTATTACAAAGATTTTGTGTACGGGTGGAAAGCTGCTCTGGGGCCGTCCCACTTTAATCTGGGAAGAAGAGAATCTGATAATGGAGGGCCGCTAGGCTAATATGGTGAAAATAATGAAAAAAGAAGATATTTGAAAAAACAAAACAAAACAAAATTGAAAATTAATTTGTGGTTTAATAGCAGGAATGGCATGCACTTGTGTGATATGCCATCCCTGCAAAATCCCATGTAGCCGAAAGGCAAGAAAGGAAGGCATAAATAAATAAATAAATAAGTAATAAGACTCAACAACAGAAACACTATTGTCCTGGCGATAAATAAAGGAGCGGAGCAAGCTAAGATGCTGATAGAGATGTAATCCCTGAAGAACAAGGGGCTAAAAGTAAACTTGGCAAGAAAAAAGAGACCGAAGCTGGAAAATAGTGAAGTACTCGAGAACTAAAAATCCTCTGACTTGGAGGACTTCCTATTGGAAAACTTGAGTGCAGTGGGATAAGTAGACCTCTAGAAGAGTGTAATAGGAAGGAATGGGCCAGGATATTTTTTTTTTAATATTGAAAGAGAGAAACTAAAGAAAACCTGGGTAGTGAAGGTTCATTCGTCCGTGAGAACAGCATTCTTACAGATGGAAAAGTTCAGATGCTCCTCTGTGCTCGAAATGCCAAGAGGTGGTCCTAAAAAAGCTCATAGAAAGGCCTGAGATGCAGGTGGTGTGGCAAGTGCGGGCATAATGCAAACGAGTTCCAGCCTCGGAAAAGCTGTTCCTCGTCCAAGGATTGCATGATGTCGGGGAAGGCGCTATATGAAACATGGCATTATGCTGGGAGCAGAGAGACAACACACTTGTCAAATATGATGAAAATAGCTCTTATTGAATGAAGATCCCGGTGGTTTCTGAGAGCGGCTGTACAGAATAGAGAAAATTAATGCTCAGTCCCACCATGGATGATACATAGTGTCTCAGATTTCAATTTCTATGGCTTTTTTCATATTTTTTTCTCATTTTACAAGCTTTTCCAGTTAATAATTTATTTTTGATTTTAACTTTTTTTTAGATTCTTTTTTAATATTTTTTTTTTACATTACATAATATTTATATCACTTGTCATTTTACCTTCATTTGTTGAAGTCAAGTAGGATCACTTCTCATGAATTGACGTATGTTTTTGTCAAATTCTATTTTCTCTAATTTCTGTTGTATATACAACGATAACATTTATTTTAGGTCCCACTTCGGGCAGTAAAAACAAATTATCAATTTTTTTTTCAAAGTTAATTAAGTTAAATTGGTGTTGAAATAACTTTACTGTTTCAGTTTTTTTTTTCGTACTTTTTATTAGAAATAAATTAATTTCGGTCGACTTTTTGGCATATAAATATTTGAACACTCCTCCCCTTTGGTATCGTTTAACTGTTTATTCCTGACTATACAAACTTAAAATTTGTTTCCATTACTAATTTGTTATTTTCCTCATTTACAGAAAGTGAGGGAAAGAGTTTTTCAAATTAAAACAGGTTTTCACGGTTATCTGTTTAATGAGTCGAGTAAATCTTTTGCAATTATTCTCCAAGAGAATCAACAAGTTGAGGTTAATTAATCGAATTTTATACTTAAAGATATTGGCGATTTCCAATAGTGAGGGAAAGATAATACGATATGCAATGCAACTTTTTGTTGACGAAAATGTTCAATGCTCAATAAGAAATTAACTGAACTGAGAAGGAATAATGGATTGATAACAATATAATTTACCCTACGTCGTTGAGCTTTTCCAACCTATGAAAACAAAATATTTTTATGCCAGAGCATAATTTTTAAATAAAGTGATGGACGTAAAATAATTATTTAAAGATAAAGATGGTCCGGGGTGGCGGTCATAAATAGACTAAAATAGTGGCAAAACTATTTTATTAAAAGCCAACGTTTCGACCCGACTTTGCAGGTCTTCTTCAGGAAGGTGTCTTCAGCAAGGAGTCTCACTTAAAACTGTTTTAACAACTGATGTCATCGTTTGCCAACTGATGACTCGCTTAAAAAAACACTAATCTTAAATTTCCTATTTTTCTGCTTAAAATTGGGCAATTGATTATATCGACATTTTTGTAGACCTTTATGTTTAATATCAACCATTTAAATATTTCCCTCTTCTTACGGGACACGCTGTATATTGCTGAGGAGGTAGACTGGGTTTCCAGGAAACGTACAAATATATTTTGCAATCATATACTAATGTTTGATGAATTTACTTCTTATCAATAGACCAATGAACCACAATAAAAAGAACAGAGGTCAAACAAGTATAATAAAGAACATCTGTATATATATATTTGAACAGTGTATTAGCTCTTAGATTGTAACACTATACTGTATCCCTATCCCAACAGTTTTTTATTACTAGATTTATACTATGTTATTACGTAATATACTATAACGTATTACGTAATATTTTAAATCTATTTTAGTTTGTTTTTTTATAAATGTTATCAAAGTTGTTTTTAAGGCGGTCACGAAGACACAAAGTGGCTTCTTAACTGGTGGCGGAAATGTGGATTGGGAAAATGGAAGAAGAGGCTAAAACCAGAGCTATTAGCTAATGGCTTAAAGCCACACCAGCAAGAAATCAGATATTTCTTACTCGACTGAAAATCAATTGAACGGATTGTTCGAAATGAACTGCTTCTGGTGACGTAGCGAGTGAAAACAAATAAGCAATGAGCCACAATCCAGAAAATAAGTGAAATTATTTTTGATTAATTATGACGATAGATCTCTAGCTTGACATCGCTCCGAATGGCAATGCCATTCGCTGTAAGCACAACGCTTCATGAGCCCAAATCACAGCCCAAAAACTTTTTGTAATGATTCTTAATTGTTCTCGGTCATCAAACTTGTGTCCTTTTAGTTAGTAGTTATTAATGATAACTTTATAGTCATCTAATACAGCTTAAAAAAAATACAGTTTATTCAACAATGCATTAACCATTGTGCATCAAGTCATTGAAGTTTTAAATCATCTTGGGTCATCCATGATATCCTCATTTTCAATGTATACATTTTTCCTAGATCTTTTTTTCTAGATTTGCGGTGACCAGCTCTCTAATTAAACTATTTAATAATAATTGATTAACTAAAATAATAGTCAGTAATTGAGAAAGAATTTATATCTGTTAGTAACAGGATTTTAATGGCATGTGATGATTGACTTGAATTTATAGAGACAACTGATTGTCAAGCTTCAAGCAAATCTATTGAGTTCACTTCCTCGTACCAGGGAAGTCTTTCAACTCTGCCATTAATCTCCCGCCCGCACCCTCTGGCCCGGGAAAATCTCGTATAGCCTTAAAGGCGAGGAAGGGGTGGACTCATTGGGGTGGATTTCATTATGCATGGTGTGATTTGAAATAAATCAAGATGCATTTATAACTTTTCGATAGGGTGGATTGTGCGCTTTAGATTTTGTTCATATGGCATTGTTCTGGAGAATCTCAAAGTTCTCTTGCTTATGTCCAAATAGGTCTTAGTATATTGGTATAGTTTATTAGTTTGTTTTAAAGTTAAATGCAGATCTGTAATCCGAAAAATGTGACCGTTGTTTGTATCATCTAGTTATTTTTAATTTGGTATGTATGTTGCTGGTGAGTATTCTGAAGGAACTGCATTGTTGCCCATTGTTTCATTAGGAAATGAAACTTTCCGTAAGGAAATACAGTTTTAATATTTAATATATAAAAATTATATTTAAATGCATTTAATATTTAACCTTGGTAAATGTTTTAGATAATTAATCTATTTCAAATTCCATGTTATATTAACAAAAGATTTATTTTATTTTTTGTTACAAGAATGACTTCTATGCTTCATTGAATTTATACAATGGTTTCGTGGTTTTGAAACCAAGAGTAATGAAAATAAAATTAATACGTATGATAAAAAAAAAAAAACTTGTGCTGTCCACAATTGAAAAGATTAGAATAGAAAAGCTATAAAGAAAATGCCATCTTTTTTTCAATATAAAGTTATCGCAATAATAAAAATTGCCTCAGCACAAATTAAATTCCATTTCATTGATGAAAAAACATTTCTGGTAATGAATGAATGAAAAGTACTAATAGAGACCGAAGGCAGCGAACTCAATTAATGAAACAGCAGCTCGATCTAGATAATCCCCACATTAATTATCTCAGAGATGAACTACTAACTGATTTTACACAGCAGTGTTCACTCTCTGATTTTCGGTCTCAGATCGTTGATATTTCAGCGAGATCCTGGGAGTTATAGAAGCAAATAAATGTAAAACAAACTTTAACTTGTTACTTGAGAGTTTAAATTTATTATCTTATTAATGTTTGATTTGCATAGTGATGAACTGGGAATCGGTGAAAAGGGGATAACTTAACGAGTTCTCAATTCCGAAACTACTAAAGTTAAAACGATCCAATTCATTGATTCTTCTCCAACCGTTCAGAGGTTATCAATCAACTAATGGTTCACTGATCCACATATCACATTCAAGGATATTTGAGTGCATTGGAGACGCTTATCCTCGTTCAAAAAAAAAAGTATCTGCATTGAATTTTGCTGTTCCTCTATACTAAGGTCCAAGTGATAAAATGATTTATTGCTAATAAGTTTTGACAGAACCCGTTATTTTATAGTTCATACCAGAGGTTGAAACATTTATGGAACTTTTTTAAAAAGTTCCATTTTAACAGTTTTGTGAAACTTCTTTAAAAGTTCTATTAAACTTGTTTGCAATAAAGTTCCTGGTTTATGGTAAAAGTTTTATTCGAGTTCTTGAAAAACTAATGTGAGTGATTTAGACCACACGATAGAAGCAAAAACATCAACAAGGAGAAATTAATGATATGAAATATATTTTATTTTAAACTGTATTTGCAAATGCGTTTTTGGACGCATTTAGCAAATGTGCTGTGATTCATTTTGTCTGTTTTTTCTTGAAATATTTTTCATATTGTGAGTAGATTCCGAGGCTCTTGTCTTTTAATCATCTTTGAGGTTTCCCTGGTAACAGGGAGGAAGGAAGAGAAAGGACTAAGATGGTTAATAGTTGAAGTGTGGAATATGGTGTATTTGTTACATACGTAAGTGATAGGCAATACGGGTTTTAGCAGCAGTGAGATGTTAAGCGTTTCCGCGTAACAACACACTGCTGCTAGAAAAACAATATTTATAGACTGGGTCCATATTTCGACTACATTTCTTCTAAGTTTGGTCACGGATTTCTTCTGCTACTCCGTCCGGCGGCCTTCCAGGCGGTGCAGCTCCTCTTCTTCCCAAGTAGAAATGAGTTGGGCCTATAATGGATTTCCATTTTGCAATGAAATCTATAAAATGAGGATAGTTTTCCTCACTCATGAGTTGAGGGAGCTCCCTTTCAGTCAAAATGTAGAGACCGGTTTCCCTGAGCAGTTTTGCTCTCTGTGCCTCATAGGCAGTACATGCTACGACAATGTGCTCGGCAGTCTCTGGGACTCCGCAACTGGGGCACAAGGGGTCGATATTCTTTCCAAATTGGAAGAGCTTTGCTCGGAAGCCCCCGTGTCCAGTGAGTAGTTGGGAGACCCAATAACCAGGTTCCACCCATTTTGCTGCTAACCGGGAACCGATGGTGGGAAAATATTTTCTAAGAGTACTTCCTTTCGGAGTTGTTACCCATCGCTGGTTCCATTCGTCAAGGGTGTACTCTTGTATTATCTTTTTCCATCTACCTGGCTGTTGGTTAATCTTCTCACGGAGATTTTCTGGTAGACCTGCCGAGCCTTCTCTTGAAAGCTGGTGCTTTAACATGTCTTCCTGCAACAGGAGGTCGAGAGGAACACCTCCTGCCAGGACCTGTACTGCCTCATGAGACACTGTCTTGAAAGCTCTGGTGACGCGCAGCAGAGCCGTCCGCTGAATCGAAGCCAACCTCCTCTTCTGGTGGTGCGAGAGATGCAGAAACCAACCTGGGGACGCGTACCTCAGAATACCCAGAACTACACCTTTATAAATTGTCTTAGTCGCTGGGTATCTGAGGCCCCAAAATGCACCCCCGATACGACTGAGTCCATTAAGCGCTAGGGTCACCCTACTTCTCAAATAGTCCAAGTGAGGTGACACGTTGAAATTTCTTCCTATTCTGACTCCGAGGTAGGTGACAACCTCACTCGGACGAATTCTCGATCCTTGGATTATCATTGTAATAGGGTGAGCCCTATCAGTATTGCCTTTCAAGAGGAGAGCCTGTGTTTTAGCAGCTGACATCCGCAGTTTCTTCATCTCGCACCATCTTTCTATCAGGTTGGCGCACCGCTCAGCTTCTTCTTTCAACCTGGCTCTGCTGTTCGACGCCACCACAACGGCTAAATCATCCACAAAAGCTGTGGCGGAGAACTGCTCTTCTTCGAGCACACCCAGCAACTCGTCGAAGACAAGTTTCCACAGAGCAGGGCCAAGGACAGAGCCCTGTGGACAGCCTTTCTCCATACTATCTTCTACTTCGTAGAAATTACCTCTTATTCGGAGCGTTCTATCCTGGAGATAACTTCTCATCAAAATGTACAAGTTGCTAGGAGTCTCGTATTTCTGCAGCTGCTGGAGTACACTTGGCCACCATACGCTATCGAAGGCGGAGGTGATGTCAAACAAGAGGAGCATGACATACTTCTCCGCCTTCTCTTCAACGTCATGGCGTACTCTCAGCAGGGCATCTGCAGTTCCCCTGCCTTTGGTACATCCATACTGCCGTGGATGGGAAGCTCTCGAAAAAATAGGCTGTAGGCTCGTGACCATCATGTTCTCCAACACCTTACTCATAACAGGGAGGAGACAGATAGGCCTATAAGACTTTGCCATTTGTTTATCCTTGACGTAAGTTTTTACTTTAGGTTTTCAATATCCATCAATATGAAGTATAAATTATAAATAACAGCTCATTATTAAAAGGTAGAATTGCTGAACATTCCCTCGCTTACTAGTCCGTGGTACAGACTGCCTTTTATCAAATTATTAACATCCTGCTGAAACTTCGTAAATAGCTCCATCTCATCGTATCCTACAAATATTTCATTTACGAATATTTTCAGAATTGGGTAGTTTTCAATCTGGAGGTCGGCAAACTTTTTCTATTTAATTAGGTACTAAATACCCTTAAATGCCCATTTGCTTTCCACTTTAATCTATCATAACTTGAGCACAAAGTCGTGAAAAAAGGTGGCCTTCAGAAATATTGAGCCGTTTGGCCTGTATAATCTCGTTGTTTTGACAATATGAGGGTGTAGGTCAAGCCAGATTGAAAACGACATAATTCCGAGAATTTTCGTAAATAAAATATTTGTAGGTTACAATGAGATACAGCTATTTACGAAGCTTCAGCCGGGTATTAACTATTTGATAAAAAGGGGTCTGTACGACGGACTATACAGTATGCAGGTCCGATTTTTAATTTTCTGACACATTTTAATCAATTTCTTCATTAAAAATAAAACTTGATATCATTTGGCATTCGACACTATTTTTCTCTTCGACACTTATTTTCGGGAAAAAATAATTCTCTCGCAATACTGATCTGTAAGTCACAGAAAAATAGATTTGAACCATCATAATCACAAGTAATTTTGTAATAAAATATCTACAGTAGACCCTCACTAAACCGGCTCTCCGGATTAACCGTATGAAATAAGAAAAAACGAAAAGAATCAATTTCCATTTCTCTCAGAATAGGCTACTTTTAGCTAACAAAATTAGTGAAACAAATGAGATAATTTATATTACAGCCAATTTCGAGCTGTGAACTTATGTTATGAGAAAACTAATAAAAGGAAAATTAACATAATAATGAATTGCAAAAATCTTGCTACAAGATAAAAAAAGAGGAATTATGCATTTTATGTTTTCCAATAGCCTAGAAAGCATTTGCAATTTTATTTTAATTGATGAAAACACTTAGGTTCGGTTAAGCGAAAAATAAATAATTAACAGACCTTATAACACTATTAAATAGCTAACAATCGTTTATGCACTAAAATGCACTAAAATGTATAAAATTTACAATAAAACTTACAATAAGCTAGTTCAATTTCAACATTTTTAATCAGATGCATTGTTGTTTCATTTACATAACTAGATATCATAAAAAAACATTACCAATGATTAATTATTTTCAACAGGAATATTAATTATGTAACAAAAGACTATGTATATAAAAGCTTTACGAAGGATTTTAAATAGCTCCACTGCTGCCCACTTGATAATAATTTTTATTTATCCCGTAGAGACATGACCCTTCAGAATATTAAATAGACATTTTAGGAATATCTCTAACTTTAGGGTGGGGAAAGTGAAAGAAGAAGTTTCTTGGACAAAACTTTACTGCGAAGCAGTCTTAAGTATTTAATGATAAGGTTTCTGAAAAGTGAAATCGCCTTTCAAGCTAAGATTTAAGTTTAAAATTAAAAAAAGTTTATGTAGCACCACAGAAATTTTAAAGGCAATAGTTTCATATTTTACTTTTATTTAAAACTAATAATCGATGTTGGAACAACTTATTTTTTATTTGATTGCATCAAGTACATTTTTTTTCTTAATGATATTTACAACTGTATGGTATCACTCTAATGATATGTCTACATTAGGAGATCACGGGACCATCTTCTTTTCAGAAGCCTCGGAGGGTTATTAGGAATTGAAGAAGAAGGAAGGTTAGAAACGAGAGGTTGGGATAATTCTCAAGTTCATAATGAAAGGATAGGTATCTTGATTGGGCCAGATCTGAAACATAAGAAACATTAAGTTCATTAGGGATGGTTTTATTTTTAACAAAGTAGAGAGCATTGTAGATTTTACGAAGGATTTTGGATTGGGTAGGAGAGGAATTCGATGGTTTAGTGGAGCCCCATGGCTCAACTCCGTAAGTTCAAATAGGCCTTATTACAGTCATGTATATGAGTATTTTTTAATTAGGTGGAAGTTTAGAGCTTTTATCTACTTTGTGCTGAAGTAATCGGAAACGTCGAGCGGTTTCTTGTCGTTTCAGTATGGTTTGTACATACATTTAATTTAAATTTTAAAGTACAGATGTACAGAGACTTCCTACCCGTCCATCTTAACCTCCTTTTCTTTATGTTATGATATGTTGACTGAACAGTTTCTCTAACAGTTCTATATTGATTCTTCTCCTACGTGTTTTAATTCTCTTTCACCAGATTGTTTCTGTTTAGAAATCACCTTTTATTATGAGCATAAAATACAGAAAAATAATGGTGTAACAGTGCTAGGATTTTAAGGAATATTGATAAACATAACATAAAAATATGACGATGTAAAACATTAATAATTAATATTCAGGGGACAAATTTAAGGAAAGTGAAAAGAAAATTCATGATGATGGGATAGATCTTGAAACATTGGCTTATTAAACAAATTATAAAATAATGAAATAGTTACACAAGGAGGGGAAAAAAAACTTTCACAAACCAAAAAGAGAAAAAAAATCAATTAAGAATCAAGGATAGGGTTGTTGACAGTGACATTTAGACTGTACACCCAGAATAGATTTCTTTTAAACTTTACTTACTTATAAAACGATATTTCACAATTATTATTGTGTCTACTGCTACAATTGTATTAAGGGCAACTCGTCACTTTTACTAAAACATTTAAAAGAATTAGTAATTACAAAACTGAAAAATGGAATAAAAACAAATACAGATGCTCATAAAATAAAAAACCGTTATAAATTATTACACAATGGTTTATTTTTTCCAAACAATTATATGTCAAAAGTAACATTACTTTCATTGTAATATAAGAAAAAAATAAATGAAAGATAATTCCTAATATTGCTCTAAATAATTATTTATTTCATCATTAGCAATTCTTTAAGAGAAATGAAACACATTGCTAAGTTGATGTAACACTTTCAGAATATTAAAACCAAAATAAAGGAAATTAGCTTTGCAGTAGAACATATGAAAAAAATGTAAAAAACATATCTTCGCACCAAATATTCCGATTTCAACGATTTTTTTTATATTTTAGGAAATTTTCTATACTTTTTAATGACCATACCAACATCAACAAAACAGTGTATACTTTTTGATTTATTAGAATTCTAATTTTATGACTCCTCGTAACTTTTTCTAGCTTCTTATGTAACTTGCTTAAGTATGTTGTATAGTTAAATTTTAAGGGTTTCGAAAGAGAAAACTTTATCCAAGTTTCATTGAAATCGGTACATCCGTTCAGGCGCTAAAGTCTATACGACACAGATCTTTTGGCCGACATGTTGAAAGGGAAGTACTTATTGGTAAAGTATTTTTTACACATATATTTAAACGGCATCGAGGAAAATACTTTAGCTATGTTTAATTGAAATCTAATACATTCGTTTAGACACAACAGTATATAGAAACACAGGTTTTTCAGTCGCGATCTTGAAAGGCAATGGTGGATGGTAATGCCGAGGGAGAAAGATCATCCTAGAGGACAAATTTGATTCCAAATTTGAAAAAAAAATCGGTCCAGTAGTCTCGGAGAAAATAAGCGGACAGCGGACAGACAATTTTTTTTTAAATTCTATTTCCGAGTTCTACGTATCCTGAAACGTGAAACTTAAATTTTGAGTGGAGGGAGTTAAGTTTTTGAATTTTTTGAAACTATTCAAAATAATAATCGTATGAAAGGCATAAAATAATATTAGCATTGCCCACTGTTAACGCCGCATACACTCATATCTTTATTTTTTATTTATTACTTTTTCTCACCATTCAACCCTTTTTATATGTCAATAATAAAATGGTTATTTATTTTTTTGGTAAAAAAACTGAGGGATAATTGTCCCAGAATTGTACATTGTTTATATATTTAACGATGTATTATCTCGTTTGTGTATACGCTCCAGCCCGTCAATAATACCCAGTATTATGGATTATGACAAATACTGCGATATGACTGCCGGATGCGGTCTAAAGTCAGTCTGGAGCCAGCCTTCCTTTGTATTGGATCCATGTAGTGGCTTTCTACCCCGTGGATTTCACCAGCTCGAGGCTCACTTCTCCTCACCTGGCACCAGCCTAGCACCATTTTCAAACAACAGCTGTTGGGTGCATCGGCAGTTGTCGATCGAGATCGATAAGCCTCCGATCGATTTTTTTCTCTTGTTTTATCAATAATTTTAGAAGTTGATTTTATTTATATTTTGTTATTAATGGTTAATTTGTTTTTATTTTCTCTGGATATTGTATGTACGTTTTTTTTTTTTTTCTCGAAACTTTTCACCATTGTTTATTTCAACCTTTGTATTAAATTATATCTATTTTTTATTCAATAAATTGTAAACGTTTATAAGGGGGTTATTTATTTTCTATTTTTACTGACTGAATGTTTTTATTTTAATATTTTGATGTGCATGTTTTTTTTCTCTTTTACAGGTCTCATTTTTAATCACTATTTTTTTTCATTCTTTCCCTTCATTTTTAATTTTGCTCGTATTTTCCCCAACTTTGAAGAAACACACCGGGGAAACACCCCTGACCCCAACACCCACTGTCTTGCCTACCTGTGGTGGGGGAAGCCGTTTTATGCACTCTCCAGCGCCTCTGTGAGCTATCCAGTTATTTTTAAAATCAATGAGCTATCTCCCTCTTTTATTAAAACCGTAGTTGTTTTATAATTGATTTCAAACCGTTGTTTTTGAACATGGATGAATAAGAACAAATGGATTTTTTTGACTAACGATTTTTAAATTAACTGTATTGTATCATTTCGGTATGAAAAATAGTAAGATAGATCCAGTATATTTATTTTTTTAATCAGAATTGCATCTGTATACATCCTTATAAATCGTTACATTTGTTTTCTTCTAATGGTTTATTAACAAAGAAGATCAATATTCCACTATGAGCTGAGAGACTGCTTGTTATCCATCGAGTGCCTTGGGCTTTCAGTCCACAAATAGAAACCCTAAGCCTTTGAGATAGCTAGGGACGGTGGATTCCTGAGGGATGTAATCCCAGGATCACAGCCGAACTGAGGACTCAGAAATAAATTTTAATGTTCCCAATGAGATTCGAACCACATTCCTCATCGTCTGAAAAGAGATTCAGTGTGCTATTGAGCGAGAACTCTCCTCTCCAATAAAGTAGATATTTGACTAAGTATTTCTGATAGTAATGTATTTATATCCCTTCAAATAACATACATAAAAACTATAACATCTGTTTTAAGGAGTGAATATATCGATGGCTCAAATCAAAACTGAAACAACTCAAAAGTCAATCTTTCGAGATAAACGAGCTCAAACGTTTTGGACAAATTAAAACAAAAGTAAATGAAATATTTCATAGTGAAACATCAAATTTTACAGTGATGCTGAAGGAATTTTGAAATGGTGCCATTTGGTACTGTGAAGAAGATATTACAGGCCATAGGTATCAGAAGGGAACTGAAAACCATTGATTTTTGAGTTGTTTCAGTTTCGAACTGAGCCATCGATATATGAAATAGAAATTACTATTCACAGAGCTTACGCCTATTTTAAGATTATATTACACTTAAATTAATTCATATATTCTAATTCCCTCTCCGTTTAATGAAAGTTACAAGCCATTGTGCCCCCGTATACGTATCTCCAATCCTTGAAATTCGCTCGGGCAGTGGAAGGACCTTGTTCTTTGTATATATTAGTATTGTTATACTTATATATTTAATTTAATTAAATGAACTTTTTGGGGGTTAGAAAAAAAAAGTATATTCTAATATAGCTATTTGATATTTAATATTCAGTAATACATGAGTATTATGTACTATAAATTACAACTTATATTTTTAGACAGACATTAGATATTTATATTGAAATATTTTTCAATTAACATAATGTTTCTAGATAAAAATAACCAAACGGATATAACTGATGAATAAAATATTTTCTTAATATTAAAATATTTGGCTAGGATTAATTTTAATAACTACGAAAGTAACGTGCGGTAAAAGTAAAGCTACATTGCAAAAAATAATTAGATAATATTTTAGAAAATTAATTCACTAAATATGGTTGGGGGTATGCAGTTAGTGAGAACACATTAATGAAAATTAAAAAAAAAAAAAAAAAATTCTGCCAACGTTTCTGTGTACGTTTCAGGGCTTCATCAGGGCTGAAGAAAAACAAGATAACCTCCAAAAATTATTACAAATATTGTAAAAATATACGAGAACAAAGTACATGGTACCTGCTAATGAATAAATTATAGGAAGTGAATAATAATTATAATATATGCGTATTATATGTTTATTTTATATTTTGGCACAATCAATGAAAATTTTTTCTCTGATAAATATATATTTTAATTTTTATTCACTTCTTAGGATTAATTTGTAATCAGATTAGATATAATTTATTCTCAACAAAATACAATAGAAATGTATTTGTTATTAATTTTTGGTTGCTATTTAGTCTTTCTCCAGCCCCAACGAAATCCTGAAATAGGACGAAACATCGGCAGAAAATAAAATAATTTATTTTTATTTTCAGTTTTGTTACTAACTGACAGCTTTTCGAACATCAAACGCATCCAATCCTTCCAGTCTAAAGTCCTTCGTATAATAGTCAATGCTCCTTATTATGTTACGAACAAAACCTTACATCATGACCTTTACATCTCTTACCTCCTTGACGTTATTCCATCCCGATTCTCAAATTTTCACCTGAACCTAATCCACCAACCTTAGCTCAATCCTTATCCAGCTCCAGTCATCCCTATGATCCTTCTCGAAGGTTGAAACGGCAGTGGTCTCGAGACCTTTTTTAAAGACTGTCACTGGAGTTCTTGCAATGGCCATCCTCCCCACTCAAGTCATGAGCGTCTGTGGCTTTAGTGCCCTCTCTCAGTCTCCACTGGACTCTAATACCCGTGACACAGCTGAGAGAGAAGCGCTGGGATTTGTTATAGTCTCGCTTTGTCCTTCACGCGTGGAGGAAAGGGCTGGACTCGGAGCTCCCGTGGCTAATTGTAAATATTGTAATTACGTATGAATGATTTTCTTTTTTTATCTATTTATTTGTTTTACTTATAATTTATTTAATTTGCTAAGAATTTTTGTATTTTTTTTAAAATTTGATATCAAGTTCCATTTCTTTAGTTTTATAATTCTTGCCTTTGTTATATAGATATATATATATATATATATTTTTTATTGTATTGTATATATAGAATGAATATGCCTCACTCAGCCTTAGTACTCAGTGTGTATGGCAAAATGTATTATATCTCAATAAAGTGATAAAAAAAAAAACTGATAGCAGCCTCTAATCAACTTCCCAACCATATTGTCTACAGTTAGCCGTTTTTTCACCATTAACACTAAATACTTAAATAAATTTCCCCTCTGGTAAATCAAAACATTGTGCACTTATTGTATCTTTTTTGTCAAATAATAGGTATTATTTTGGTACAATTAATAAGTTTATGTATTAATAAATATGATCGAAATTCCTAATAAAGGTATTTACAATTTTAGCTACATAAAAAGTTCTTATATTAGTGACTGTGCAATGTGCGACCTAGTGAAGTGCTGGATTATATAATACTGTTATATTGGTATTGTTATAGCGAATGAACAAATACCTCGACACTAGGTTTAAACAAGGGACGTAAAATACAACCCTCTTGTGGTGTTTTGGAATTATATTAAAACAAAGCACGCCGTTGAGGTCTAGTTGGTAAACTGAGACAGCAAACATTCGAATTATTTAATTTAGAAACAATTCAATACTAGTCACGGTAGCTGTTATTAACAATTCCAAATAACTCCAGAAACCTCTGCAGTAATTTTGGCCAAATGCGAGACCAAGACGAGTCTTGTTTTTGCGTACTCAGTATTGGTCTTGCACAAGAGTATCACAGCAGTCTTGCAGTTTCCTATTAGCTTATTACTTTAGAGATATTGCTGTAATTTTTTAGATTAAAGAAATCTAACTAACCCCAAATGAAAAATTAGAAGAGTTAAATGCAAAAGTATGTAGTAGACATCTCCCTGTATTCACTACTTTAGATGACAATGTGTGAGGTAATGAGAAGGAATATATAATATATAGGAATGTGAGGTTGAACTGTGAATTGTACTCAATTGTGCAGTGGACAAATTGCTCATTGGAAAATCTCACATCGATAAACAATCGAAAAGAAGAAAAGGTCCGATCAGGTAGCTGGCAACAGATGGCGAGGACGACGCCAAACACTTTAGGCCTGGACACCAACACAAGAAGACATCATCTGGGAAGAGAGCCTTACTACATTGAAGACCAAGATTATCAAGCCGACCGGTCACTTATATATATTCATTTATTATCAATTGTCAAAATAAATTGTTTTATTATACCGGAGTGAATAGTCCTTTTATTTAGTTGTCCTATAGGCCTCACAATTGAAGAATAAACCAGGTGAGTCAATTCAAAGTGTTTACTAAGTCCCACATTTCATATATGTATTCTTATTGTTTCTTCTCACACAGTGTCATAAAAGGTAATAGATCCCCGAATTCCCAATTACAGTTAAACACCCTCAAAAAGTCGATATCCAGTGCCGGGGTTTTGTTTTAATAATTCACGAATGTAAATAACCTTAAGCCCCGATATAAAAGCGGAAGGCTATTCGCTATTCCCGCCAAAACTAATCATTTAAAATTAACTTTCTGCAGGTTATTTACAAGTATATTGGTTATACCAATTCTTTACATACAGTAAATAATATTTTCAAGTATTAATAACTATTTTGCCTTAATTATTATTCAAAAATCGATTTTTTTTATTATCCCTGGTCAAGACCGATTTATGACAATTATACTCTGCCGTAGCAGACTCCTCTTTATAACAAAGAGTGTGATAAACTCCTAATGTTAAACGATATCTTATTTGCATTTGATCTACATAAATAACACCGCTACATTATTGTTCTGTTACATTATTACTACATTAATGTGGCATAACTAATTGTAAAATATATAGCATGATTGTTTCCTACATCCCAAATACTCAATGCCCTTAATTGAGGCAAAATGTATTTATTTTTTCTCAATAAAAAGAATTAAACAGTAAAAAAAAAAATTGTAAAAAGCGCAGGGAAGAAGTGGCGTACCCCTCCCTTTCTCCCACATAAAATCTTAAATAATTTATGCCTCTTGTTTGAGTTTATAACCTTTTATACCAGAATCATTTCATTCATGGATAATAAATAAAGATAAAACTAAATACATTATTAATTATAGAAACAGTGAATATTCATTTCGGTATATAGATATCAGTGAAAATGAGTTTGGATTAGTAGAGAACTTTAAGCTTTTGTGTTGTAAAGCTAAATTCTATGCTAATGTGAAGGCATTGCCTTAAACCCAGCCATAGATAAACCTGAAGATATCATCTCCACCTCGTTAAAGTAATGAATGTGTATATCTACTTTGCAACAGACAAAAGAAGAACTGTTTGGTTTACATTAAACTTTCCTATTGCAAATATTTTTTTATTTCTGAACCTTTTTAATTCTTTAGGCTCTAAATTGTGAGTTATTAGATTTTATTTGCAGAAACCCTTATAATAAATTATTAAAATTAACTACAAATTATTCTCGCTATCTGTACTAAATGAGATCGGATCATGTCTTGATCACTGAAAATCCAGAAAAAAAAAATGAAATTTGCTTATAAATGGCAATGATGAATTGATTAGCGAGCATTGCTTTTCATAAGTGACTTAAATTTCATAGAATTTGTATTTCAGATTTATTTGCATTTCAACATATCGTATGGATAAATCCAAATTTTCTGCCTACGGTACTGAGACAGGATTTTTTTTTTTTTTTTTGTAAGATCATTAACTGTTAAACTATCAATTAAAAGTTGAGAATATATATATATATATATATATATATATATATATATATATATATATATATATATATATATATATATATATATATATACATTTATATATGTGCAGAAAATTGCTAAGTACTGCCACATTATGATGTACATTAAAACGATTACTTATTGTATATAAAAAGTTACTTATTAAGTCTATGTGCTTTTTTTTTTTTTTTAGATGATTGCGAACAACGAATCTTCCTCAAAAGACCAATAGAAGTCAGAAGAAAAGGAAGGCTAGTAAAAACCAGTAAAAAAAAATAAAATATAATAGATTGTTAAAGTTCAGGTTACAAAAATATCTACTGAACAAAGTAGTATCCTTTCTGGCAGGATTGTGTCGTAATTTTCTGCATGCTGCCAACATATTTCTCAGGAAGAAAGAACTGGACCATAATTCGCATGGAAAGAAAAAGGAAGGGAGGCGATGTGATAAAATATTTTAATGGTTGTTTACCGGAGCTTACAGCAGTTTAATATGGCAACTTAGGGAAACCAGAAGGGAAGCTACAGAATTTAATCAGATATAGCCCAGTAATTAAACGATCCCCAGTTATTTCAAATATATTTTACCACCACGCCAGCCAAGATATCTCCAACAAGATCAGTGTCATCTAAGCAGTTCAATCCAATCAATCCAGCTCGAAGGAGCCCAACGTACCTTGTTGTCAATTGCGTTATTTGTTTTTTTGATTCCTTATTATTTTTTTTTATTTTTAGAATGCATGTATTTTTGTAATTATAAATATATATTTGTTTAACCAATATTGTGAGGAATATATACATACAACATATATTTATATATTTCAATATTTTTTAAATTTATTTATATAATTTTAACTTATTCAAATTAATTAATTCATGTATATATTTTTAATCTATTAATTTTATTTCAGCCTAGTGACACTATTTGATCTGTATTTTATTTTTTAAATTATTTAAATAATTTTAACTTATTCACTTTAATTAATTCATGTATATATTTTTAATATATTTATTTAATTTTAGGTTATAGATACTGTTTGATCTGTATTTGTACTTTTAAACTATTTATATAATTTTAACTTATTTACTTTAATGCATGTATATATTCTTTACCTATTTATTGAATTTTAACGTGCTGATATTATTTAATCTTTGTATATATTTTTAATCTATTTATTTATTTTTAATTTAATAACATTCTTTTATCTGGTTATTTTTTTTTAAATTAATAATTTATTTTTACAATATAGACATAATTTTAACCTATTTGTAGGCTTATATATTGATATAAAGTGTGATGATAAAAAATGTGGACTCGGATCTACATAATTCTAAAAGAGTTGATGTAGGTCAGAGGATATGGGTTCTGAGATCAGAAGGCTCAGCCCAAGAAACAGTGGTGGCCTCTGTGACATCTGTGGCCGCAGCGGGAGGCGGCGATGAAACGTTTCTCAAGGTGGAATGGCAGGACGAAGAAGGTCAAGAGTATTGGGCAAAACAGTTTCAACAAATGATGTATTTGTCCAATTTGCAGCTGACGTCCGGAGAGCCTACTAGTGGAATAAAAGAAAGGAAACAAGGCCCGTCATCAGCGATCAATGACAGTGTGTCCGATTTGCGGGCTGAGTTTCAAAGGAAATAGAGGTCTCAGAACTCATATAGCGAAGAAATATCCCAGGGAGGCTAATAGCGACAGACTAAGAGGCCTAATTAACAATAGAACAAGTAATGAAAATGGAGTGGTTGAGGTGAGTAGTATAAAACAAGATATAACCAGATGGTCGGCTACCTTCTAGAACTTCCTTCGGCGTAATAATAGAGAGAACGTGGAATTCGACTAAGCAGTTTTATTTTTTTTAAATGTATGAAAAATACAAATAATGAATTGTCTGACCCAGCTCACCATGCTGTTAAATTTTATAATTTAAGGAAGAAAAATTAGACTCATATGGCAGGCAAGGGTGATGGAAAAGTGTCGAATCCACAGAGAGCTAAAAAGGCAGATAGGCGTTGTCGGCAGGAACAATACCAATAGGAGGTGGCTCAATATAACTATTATAACACTAAAAAAAAGTAATTCAAAATATAATGAACGTCCACGCTATAAAACAGTGTCCACTGAATATAGTCGAGATTGAAGGCTACTTCAGAATATTCTTTAGAAAGTAAAATCTCTGCAAACTCGTGGATTACGAAAATTTCGCCTCCATGCTAAATCTGATGTCCATCCATGTGCGATCGGTAAAAAAAGCAATTAATTCTACGTCGCTGGACACCACCGGGGTCAGGCGGAGCTCTGATCCGCACGATAAAGTACTATGATTTTCTCATATAATTAAGATAATTGCTGAGATCATGTTGAGAGTGGCTTATGTACCAGATCCTCTTCGTCAATCTTGGTCTACAAGGGAAAGGGTAATGCCAACACCACACCATCATGGCGACCCATTACCATTTATTCGATTGTGCGCCGAGTCATTGAAAAGGTTCGGGACTACGAATTGAGGAAACAGATCATCCTTACCAAAAATCAAAGAGGTTTCATCAGGGATCTTTCGGGAACACATGTCAGCGCAAGAATCATCGACGTCATCATCATAGAAAAAGCCAAATATAAAAAGAATGATTGCGCGGTGGTGTTTCGGGATGCTGTCGGCGCTTTTTACAACGATGGTCAAGAAAATATCATCAGATCTTTGAGATAGGGATCTCACTAGACTTGAAAGACGTGATTGCGGCTCTCCTTGGCACTAACTTAATTTAGATTGGAGTCGGCGCCCACTCGACGAGCTGGATCAAAGTGCGGCGAGTAATACCGCAAGGCGGAGTCTTGTCGCCTTCACTGTTCAAAATGGCTATTGATATAGATGTATATCACGACCTGTGTGAGCAAGAGTTTTCCAAGCATTATGGATACAAGCTAATCAGAAGCCAAGAATGTGTGGTCCTCAAAGGCATCGCGGATGACCAGGCTGTCACAGCACGCGACAAGGGTGTTGCAGAGAGGATAATTAACTGTGTACAGAGGATCCTCGCCAAGATTGGTCTGGCTATTAATCTGCAGAAAAGCTTGGACCTAACAATATATAAAGGAGAACTGAAACAAAGCTCTCCCTTGAGAACGGAGAAGTCATCCACACATCAAAGGCAGCATTTCTTTTTGTTCATGCTTTTTTTTTTACGTTTAATTTCCCTTTCTCATCTCTCTCTTTATCGCCCTTTACACACCTCACTTATACACAGTGTTAAATACTTAAAATTAGAATAGAACAATAACAAAAAAAAAAAGTGTATACATCTAGAATTAAATACAATTTAATATAAAACAGTTACAACACCCATTTTTCATTAAATAAATACATAAATTAAAACTCTCACCCTACCCATGCACGTGGTGGTGACTATATATTTGAAATCCTTTTTATCTAGGTCTGTATTAGATCCCTTTTAGTCAAGTATAGTTTTCAAACAATATCATATTAATTTTACATTATCATACATAAATACATATAGTATATATAATTATGTATGAATGTATGTAGATGTATTACTAAATTGTTGTTTCTTATGTATTTCTGTACTTTTCTTTTATATTGGGTAGATAAATAAAATGAATATCAGGTGTTAGAGTTTTTTCCAGCTAGATTGGTTTCCCACTTAACTGTGCAACGGCCCGGAGCGCGTTCGCTGATTCGTACTGATTATACTCGTCCCATGGGGAAATTCCCATACTAATGAGGCTGAGCCAGAGCCCGCCATTCGGCACCTGCTTGTAAATTAACTCCTTTATTAATAAATAGCCAATGTTTAATATTTCCTACTGAATAAATAACAATAGTTCATTCTATTGGGCACAAAATATGTGTTTTACTATTTTAAAATAAATATACCTTCATGTGCTTAATAATTATATTTGGAGTACATTTTTAAAACAGTATTTTTTATCAACGATGATCTTGGCAAACAGACTATATTACGTATTAGTAAACAAGAGATTTACCCTTGTACAATACTTTTATTTTTTTTATATATACAATTTATTACTAACAAAATGTATTATATAAGGTAAAAATAAACTGATTAAAAAAATACTGTTTAGTAGAAAAAGGCCTTTTTAATCTCCATAAAAATAACTTTATTTTAAATTTATCCAAATTTTCGCATCTTCAGGGATAATATGATTATAAGTAATTCAAATCCTCATCTGAAAAAACATATACAAAAATCTTTCAGAGGATTTACTATTTTTCAGATGTGGATTTGAATTACTTATAATCATATTATTCCTGAAGAGGCGAAAATTTGGATAAATATAAAATAAAGTTATTTTTATCAAGACTAAAAAGGCCTTTTTCTACTAAACAGTATTTTTTTATCAGTCTATTTTTACCTTATATGATACATTTTGTTTGTAGTAAATTGTATATAAAAAAAAATTAAAGTATTGTACAAGGGTAAATCTCTCATAAATTGTAAATTTATTGTAGATATAGAATAAACATAAAATAAAATGAGTTTTTATCAAAAAAAAAAAAAGAAATAATATATAATTGATGTATTATATAAAGAAATATATATAATACATCAAAATACAATAAATCTTATATAAATTTGTCTTTGTCTGTTTTATTTCTGTTGTATTTTCAGAAAACATCTGTATATTTCTAAAATATAAAATTTAAATATATATACGATATATTACTCCAACATGAAAATTGGTCTGAGACAGTCATTAATTTTACTTAATTTACAAACAGACACAAAAATTTACAAAACTAATTGAATCTGTCCAGTTAACTGACTATATAAAGGCATCCTAAACCTTTAATACTTTCAAGGCGATTTTTTAAAAACAATTTTTTTTAATTAAGCATTACGTTTTGGTTTTGGACGGATTCAAAAAGTACTAAGTTTTCATTACTCTATAATTTGTATTCAAACAAGCAATGTGTGTACTATGGCAGGAGAAAAAGGAAATAAACTCATATATACACCATATGTATATGTACATATTCTGGGTCCGGGGGACTTCAAAGGTTCACCCCAATTCTCATATGTGGGTAGCAGTTGAACAAAACCTGACTGTAGAGCGTGTTTTTGGTTGGATGTCCTGCTTGTATAACTGTTGGACAAATAATAGTTCATGCTTATCCTTGCGTCCCGAAATAGCATGGAATCCAAAACCCTTTATTGGCTGTAGAGGGCTTAGTTTTTTTACTTCCTTCTTTTTACTACAAACCTTTCACCCACTGTCCATCACCAACAATTTCACTTTTATGCTGTTTGATTTCAAATATTACATCACCTTCTGCGTGTAAGTGATTAAAAAACTTTATATATATATATATATATATATATATATATATATATATATATATATCTTGACTGAAGATTTTATTGCATTTTGAAAAAAAAAAAATGTTCAACTTGAAAAAATCATGAGGCAAAAAGTATTACGTTTCAGTTGCTTTTTTATTTACATACATAGTATTACCCTTTCGATTCATATTCGTAATACAATTTTAAATGAAGCATCAATAATAATATGCGTAACAGTTGAAATTCTTTAAGTAATAGTTAAACTAAATTTCGTGAAAATGTAAAATGCCCAAAATTTCCCAATGAACTTACATAATTTTAAACGTCCCCTTGTTCCAACTCTTTCACCATATTCCATTCTTCCCTCTTAAGTTTTTTTCCGCTTTGAATGATTTCCTGTTTATGGAGGTGTCCCAGGAGATATCGATGCAAGTCAAACAGTTAATCATTTTTAATGTTTAAGTTCGGAATCCATAGGAATACTTCAAATTTCTGATTTACTCTGAGAAATATACACGATGATATATGGTTTAATGAAATAAGGTATGGACAAATGACAATGAAAAGAAGAACTGAAACCTTCTTTAGCTGCTTTTTATACTTTTTTGAGGAGAGTGAATTAGATTGAGCCGTCAGATTTCTAAAGTACAAGGCTCGGATAAAGTCGGCTGGAGTCGATTAATTGAAGTGTTTTCCCTTTTAAAAAGGAAGTGACGAAGGAGGAATTTTAAAGGATTAAAATATCTCAAATACTAAAAATCGGACCTGCATATTTTTAGCGAAGAAAATGTTTTTCATTTCATTTCATTCTTTTTGTAATGAGTTGTTTTTCAAAGTGGTATTTTAACGCAAGGCCTTGTTAGTGAAGCGAAAAAGAAAAAAACAGGTTTGAAAACCAATGATAATTAGTTTTATAGAAGATATGGATTAAAAGCTCTCAGAAACTAAAAATCGGACCTGCATACTGTAAGCGAGGGATTTTTTCAGCATTTCATCCTCTGTGTAACGGGCTATTATATTTTTTTATAATTTTTACAATTTTTCCTTTTCCATCTCTCTAACACGGTGTCGCGTTAAGATATATTTTTTTATATCTTAACGCGACACCGTGTTAGAGAGATGGAAAAGGAAAAATTGTGTCGTAAAACAAATGCTAAGGAGATATATAGAAGGTATAGATCAAAATATCTCAGAAACTAAAAATCAGATCTGCATACTGCAAACGAGGAAATTGTTCAGTATTTCATCCTCTTAATAATGACTATTACATATAATTTATATTTCATATTATTAATTTCTTCTTGTTGATGTTTTCACTTATATTGTGTCTGTAATGGTCTAAAGCAAGCAGTTTGGTTTTTTCATAAGCTGGAGTTTGTTACCCTTCTTTACCCTTAGTTGGGATGGGCACCTGACAGGAGATATAGATATAAACAAAAATAAAATATCAGAAGTGAAAAACATCTGATAATTAATAAATTAATTTAATAATATTGTTAATAGTAGGTAAATTATAATGTTCCTAGAAGTAATAAATAAGAAATAAGAGAAATTCGAGGAATAAACCTACAAATACGCACACACACACACACACACACACACACACACACACACACACACACACACACACACACACACACACACACACACACACTCACACATACCACACTTATATATTCATCTACATTTAACAAAACATAAAATGTTGTAACCAGAGCGTGGATCACCATGAAATTAATCCAAATCATGTCAAATCGATTTTTTTAACCTATATTTTACACACTGTACATTTGCTATCATACATTTCTTTTCTTAAAAGTTCCTACTACTCCGTCTGAACGATTTTCCCATGTATTCCCTATAAAGTTCAAATACGCCGGCCTTCGTCACTCATTAGTCCTCTATAAGAAATAGTCATCCTATGGATTTTTTCTCCTTCTTCTTAAATAATTTTTTATAAGTTGTATTTGAATTCCGGTATGAAAAGTATAAAAACATTTTATTTTTTATTCTTAAAACAGAGTTATTTTGTTATTATTTGTGACTCCTACGTTTGTCAAACATATTCTTCACTAACCATATCAATTTCATCGATTAAAACTTTGATGATTTAAAATAATTGTATAACAATTCAAATAATTGAAATTTTGAAATTCAATTCGCGTTCAAAACTACATTACCTATGTTTTATTTTCTGATCGGATTGGGCGTCCTTCACCAACGCCCATTTGCGGAATTCTTTACCCATTTATGACCTATTCTTATGCTAAGAAAACAAGTATTACCTCGTTGGCACATTAAATTGTCTACTGGCGGGCACTTGATGGATCTTGTCAGGATAATTACCGCGGTTCGATCACCGATGCCAAAACCTTTCTACCATAAAAAAACAGGTTTCAGAAATCGGTCAAGAAATAAATTATGTGATATGGTTGGGTAAATATTGACCAGAGTGTTTTATATCGTTTCTAGCGCTCTAGATTCAATTTCTTTTTAACCATAAATGATATTTTTTATATAAATAAATGGTATTAATTTTACTGAATACTACTGTACAAAATGATAATTTCAACAGAACATGATATAGTTATTAACTAAATTTATTTATATACAGAAAATTGAGAGTAAGGAAATAATATTTTATTTCTAATGCGTGCTATCTTGTTTTGGAATTCCTTACCTACCTCCGTACTCAAAATCTCGTTTTCAACTTTTTTTAAGCACTAACTATTCATCCATTTCCTCAGCAATTAATCTTCGGAACCTATGTTTTCGTTTTTATGTGTTGTAAGCCTCATTTCACAGTTATCTATATATTAAATTGTTTGAATATCAGGAAAATGATTTAAACATGCTGATATTTATTTGTGCATAATTTCATTAATTTACTTATTCATTTATTTACTAGCCAGACAAATAGCGCTTATCTTTTATATTAATTTTAGCTTCAAATCACTTTATAATTTAATTATTTCTTGTCAATCAACGCCAGACAAATAGCGGTTTCAAACCCAAATTCCCACTGAAAACTCATCTCCAAAATTGAAATACAAAATTCTGAATGTTCACAAGTAAACCAAAAGGGAAATTCAGTATTAATTTGAAAGAAAATTCTGTTTAACAAATTTAAAATTTTTAGTGTTTGCATCCACGACAATGAGATTATTGAATGTAATTTGAAATTTCTATACATTAATGTCTTGTGATAAATAATATAATTTTACATTTTTTATTAATAATAATACTTTATTTATTCTGGAATGAGTCTCTTTAGAATGTCTTAGAGACAGACAGAAATATGGCCTAAGAGATACATAAACAAAAAACACAAAATAAATAAATAGTCATAATAAAAAAATAAATTATAATTTACTTTCAAACTTTAATCAGTTAATAATAAATAATAAATAATTGAAAAAACAGGAAGTTAAAGTAATTAAGAACGATCTAATAATTTATATACATATTTACAGTAATATCTATTTTCAATTTTATAGGGACCGGTTGGATAAGAAATGATTAAACAGGCGGGATTCAAAGGTAGGGAGGGTATTGGATTGACGGATGTATGAAGGGATGAAGTTCCATTGGGATGAGGATCGGATAATGAACGATTTGTCGAAAGCAGCGGTTCATTGGGTCCTTGTGTATAAATATGAAGACCGGGAAACAACATAGAATTTGAATTGAAGGAGCTGGGAAATGTATGAATGAAGGCGGGATTGGACGACTTGGAAGATGAAGGATGCCAGGAAATACTTACGACCGTAAGAAGGATAAAACCACTCCAACTCAGCTTAAAAAAAGGAAAACTGGCGTCCCTTGGGATCCCGAAGATGAATCGTACAAAGCAATGTATCGAACGTTTTAATTTCGCCTTGAGATCCCTAGAGACGGCCCCATACACCGTACAGCAAGTCGTAAAACAACACAGAAAGGAACAATACAGAAATTATTCTGTTCATTCCAACTCATTTTAGTACTGTTTATTCTAAAAACCTTGAATTAATTAGAATTATTCCTTGATCAATTTTATGAAAAATAATGAAAGATCTTGTCGTTTTGGCTGAAACGTTTTTTGTTTTATTCTAATTATTCCATCAAATCCTTTGACAAAACACTTTCCTGGAAAAACCATGTATCCAATATCTCTCGCCGTACCTTTTCCATCCTAAAAAGGTTTCTATCGTTTCCTTAATAAATTCCCACTTTGACTATTGCTGTACGGTATATGGTAGCGTCTCTAGGGATCTCGAGGCGAAATTAAAACGTTTGATAAACTGCTTTATACGATACATACATACATACATATTTCTTTGGTAGGAAGAATCAACCACTTTATTATTCTTAAAATATTGAACAACCACGACAGTTGACGTTAAATTATTCCATATAACTATAAAAGTGAATATCTGTCCAATCATAAATTTTAAGATTTAATTTAACTAGGATAATGAGAATCAATTGCTATGTATTGAACATAGCAAATAAGTTTTGAAAAATTCTTATTTCGTGTCGAAAACAAGTTGGAATATCCTGATACTAAACTTCACCACCTGCAACCACAGGTACCTGCAAGGACCGACCTATACCTGGACCCTGGGGAAGGCTCAGAATAAAAACTAGTAACGGGCTAAGTAACTGGTTCCTTTTAGGGTGTTACCAGTTATTGTAAAGTAATAGGGTGAAGTTAAGAACCAATGGAAACCATCCTTGCCCCATCCTTAATATTTGTATATAATACGCCGAGAAGTAAGAAAAGGGGCTTATGATGATGTCCGGGCTTGAGGATAGGTTTTATGTCTTCTACCGGCTTGGGGACTGAAACCTTGGTCCTACACATAGACCATGATGATCCTGGCAGAGCTTTGAACCATGACGAGATGATCTAGGATCAGCAGATGCAGCGACGAAACGAACGAACTACATCACTTCATATACAATAGATAAGTGTTATACCCAACAATAAATTTACCAACGTTAGAATATTTCATGGCTATGCAATCCTCAAAACAGTATATCTGAAATCATACCTTTATAGTTAATTGTTAAATTCATTGAATCACATAGTTAGTTTCTTGTAAATATAATTTGTATATATTCTTTATTTAAAATAGAAATAAATTAATTTTTTTAGTTAAAGTTATTTTAATTCTGTCACCCATTCATGTCTTGACGATCACAGGTAATCTAGGTAATCAGAAAGCATGTTAAACACAAACCAGCCTTTGAGAAAATAAATCCAATTAATTAATTCTGGTCCAATCAATATATTATAGACCCAAATTTATTTTACTATTTTTTCATTATTAATTTTTTAAAAATATTTCTGGGTAATTATCATCAACATTTATCCAGTGGCATCCCGAATAAAATTCTACTCAACAAAACGTAGCAATTCTTATGGCATCCTTGTGTGGGGATTGTACTATGTACAACACATAGCATATTAAGAAAATGGAGTTTATTTGAATTTTATTCAACTGCATATTTATGTATACAATAATATTTTCTTCAATGTGATTATTATATAGATAATTATTTAATTAAATAAGATTCTAGAAATGTTTAAATTCGATAAAATAAAAACAACGGTTGATTACTTCACTGACGTGAGTGAGACTGGTGCTGAGAATAATTGTATAAAATAATAAAGTAACAATGTTAATATATTTGTTTAATTTAATAATAATAATTTTAATGATAAAAATTAATTTTAATTATAAGTATTATACTTTTAAAAATGAGTAGATTATGTATACAGGCAACACTGGGAAAGGATGGAGGGGGAAGGCGCGATATGCCAATCAGCTTCTCCCTAATTAATCTGCCCAATGACAATCTCAGTTTCTTTGAGAATATTAGTTAGATTGGTTCGGTTCGGGTTCTGTTAGCTGAGTTTATTTTAATTATAAAAGTGTGATGAAAGTTTTTTTCATTACTAAAGGGTTTTTTGATATCCGTTTAGAATAATTGTGATTTAATATCTCTTCCGAAATTTTCGATCAAATAATCTGACATCAATGTGAATTTGTAGAAATATAAAACACCATATTGAAAATGAAACTGTAAGTATTCTAACATTTATAACTTAACCGCTCATAATTTATTTGTCATCTCAAGTTAAAATTATCTATTGTAAATTATATGCATTTTATGATATATATATACATCTAAGATGTTTTTTTATGAATAACTATTTATTTTTACTAATAACTACTTTGACTAACACATTTATTTTATATAAATTTGCGAGGCTTATATTTTATCCTTTGTTATATTTATCAATAAAAATTATAGCTTATATTTATCTAATTTTATAACATTATAAATTCATAATTCAAATACTATATCTCCAATAATATACTTATTTTTTAAATTACATTTTTTTTCTTTTTAAGTAATATTTGTTGAAGTCAAGTAACTGTTATGACTGATTGCATACATCTTCGATTTAAAGTTTAGACTTTTTAATTGTACATTATTTTTTTATTTAACATATATTAGGGATTAAATTTGTTCTACTTATTGATTCAGGGCAATTTTTACTAATTACGATAGGAAATAAGGAATGGAGGATATCAATCTTATTAGAAATAACAAAGAACTTTGATCATTGTTAAAATATTTCTTCATAAATAAATATGCTCATAATAATGTAAGTTGGTAACAGTGTGTATTGTACGTACTAAAAACGCTGGTCTTCCGTAATTGAATCAAGCAGGCATGTCTCCAAGCAATATGGATAAATACACATCAACCTAAAAACATCACATCATGCTTTTCTCTTCTTAAGGTAAATTCAGAAATTTAATAAACTATATGAAACACAATTATCTAACTTAATTAATGGCGACATTAGCGCGAAGTCCGTTTTGTTTTTAATTTCTGTTGTTACTGGAAGCAGATGGAAAATATCAAAAACAAGAAACAAAAACATTAGTATATGGAAAAAAAAAAATTGAAATATCTGTGTTTCTCATAGTTTGTGAAATATCTAAATGCATCTTTAGAAATAAAAATTTCAAAACATAAACGAAAACATGGTTTCACCTAAATAATCATGTACACTTTATAGTCTATAAGCAATATTATTTTGTTTTTTCAATTTATTTACTTAATATTATTTGAAGTATTCTAAAATAATATTTTTATGATTAAAAATTGATATATACTTTATTAGTTTATAATGGAGTGAAACAAGGCGATTCACTAACCCCTCTTCTCTTCATTGACTATATGGATGAGATCGCCTCCATCTCCAAAAGGCCTATAGCATTAATGCACATGGGCCACTGGAACTTGCCTCCTGTAGTTCTGCAGTTTCTTCTATTTGCAGATGACATCGTTCTTATTGCAGATTCCCCGTAACAGAGTGGAATGAAGAATTGAAAAGGAAGGGAATGACCATTATTTCCCAAAAAAAAACAGAATTCTTCAAGACGGCAGAATCCAAGAGGATATTCGGATTGTCTGTAATAAAGAGGTGATGGAGGTAGTGACAGACTTTACTTATCTGGGTATGGTAATCAATAGATCGGTAAAAGTAGATTCAGAAGTTTCATGCATTATATCAAAAGCAAGTTCCTTCTACTATACAATATGCAATACCGTAATCGAAAAAAAAGAAGTGGGAGAGGATGTGAAGCTCCATCTGTTCAAGTCTGTCTATCTACCAGGTACTTCTTTATGGAGCAGAGGGTTGGATCCTGAATGAGAGGTTGCAAAGCCGTGTTACTGCCACTGAGATGAAGTTTCTTAGAAGAATTGTTGGGAAAACGCGGAGAGACTGTCCGAAATGAGAGGATCAGGGAGGAGCTAAAGATTCGCCCTGTGCTTGAAACTCTCGAGAGGTTATAGCTGAAGTGGTATGATCATGCCACAGCAAAAACCCATTTAAAACCCTAGAAGTGAGGACGATGGGGAGAAGACCGAGAGGGCGACCAAGAACCTCATACGCTAGTCGTTTGCAACGAATTGGAAGACGAGGAGGGAAAACCCTGGAAGAGATGAGGAACCTTGCCGGGAACAGGGATGCATGGAACCGATGGCTGGAAGCATCCCCACGCTGAGAGGCAAATGGGCAGAGGAGAAAGAAGAAGTTTATAATTGTTGTTCAAAGTAAAGTTTATTGCCTTTGGTGAGGATGGGTGACAGCTTTAGTGTCTTAGCTTAAAAAAAACTAAAAAAAAAAAAAAAAAACGGTTCTTAGAACTAGGTTATTATTTAAATAATTATATAAACTTTTAATTTATTAATTAAAAAATGATTACATAAATCATGAAAAATTATTTTTCAGAAACTGTAAAAGGTTAAGTTGATATTTATAACATAGGAATGGGTTTTCATTTATTACCTAGTGTAGGTTTTAAAAATTATTCTCACTCATTGTAACTTTATAAAATTAAATATAGCGGTCATTTTCATTTAATTTATATATTACTAATCTATATTTTGTTTTTATAGTTTATAATGATCCTTTATTATGAATGATACAGACACTCCAAATAATTTATTTTATACTTTTTTAATATACTATAAATCATTGATGTCAGTTTTCAGAAAAATATTATGTGTTGAAATACCAAGTAGGGTGTATCGAAAAAGAGAAAAAAAATCTTTGAATCGTAATAGGGAAAATATGTGAACTAGAGAGATATAAGAAGGAAAAAATAAAATGAACTCATATCTTTCGATTATATGCGTCTTCGGAAGATCATCAGAGTTCATTTTACATTAAAGTTGGCTAAAACTTGCAAAAATACACTTTTTCATTACAATTTTTAATATTTTTCAACTTTTCACTATACGAATGTAATATTTCAAAGCGTTATGTTCTAGGCCCTCAAGAAATATTGGTTAAAATATTATTTTAATTCATCGACATCTTTAGGTCCCTCATCGCCTTCAAAGTAGATGAAAAAATCAACTTTTGATAACATAAATCATAGTTAAAGAATAAAAATATTAACTACTTCAAGATCTTTACCACGTCTCTTTTATTTACCTGTGTAACCTAAAAAGTTTCCAAACAAATTATTTCAAAGAACTCGTTATTATTTTGAAATAATTGTTTTTATCTATAGTATAGATAACTTTTTTTGATTATTATTGATTTATTCAGAAATATTACAATCTCTCACAATTAAGGACATTTACAGTGTTCAGAGAGCACATTCACATTCTATTTACAATACATAAGTATAGATAACTTAAGTATAGGATAAAAATTCTATGACTATTATGACAGAGAAAAATTAATGAATATGCCGCAGAAGCTCTTCTTCATTTTCTTCTTAAGATATTTGGAAATCTGATGTTTTCAGATAAGATAGTATTTTGAAAGTTACTGTTATGTTATGACTTAATTAACCTGTAATTTGTAATAAACCTGACGAACTACCCTTTACAAAGTTGAAAGGGAGGTAAGACAATAGTACGTGATAGGTATATGAACATATATGTATATACATATAGGTATATCAAACTAAATGTTATAGAGTTAAAAAATAAGTGCATTAATCCTTGATTCAAAAATCTGGTACAGTCCAGTTAGTAAAGTGGTGTGGTCACCGATTTCAATGAAACATTTTTTGAAGACAATTGGCCGAAAAATATTAGACCAATGTTTGAGGGTTCTTGCTAGTTCTAGCAGGCGAGAAACAAATATTTTAATGTCTCTGTACTATATTATTCTTTATGGATTTCCAGATAACAATATACCAATCGATTTATTTTTTTTTTAATCTAAAATAAGAAAAACATATTGCCGATTGTAATAAATCAATTCATATATTTACAAACATTAAAAGAAACAAAAGGCCCTTCTAGTGAAGTAGGTAAATTAAATTTTCAAATACATGGGCCGATTCCAACAAGACCAATTTTCTGTTGTTTTTTTAAGGTCGTCACGGTTATTAAATTGTGATTTTATGTTATTGAATAATAAAAAATTGCTCAAAAACTGTCAAAGATAATTAAATTCTAAGTAAACCATTGTAAAATTGTCAACAATTTTTTTGGGAAAACAGTGATTAAATTTACTACAGTCTAATAACGCAAAGCCTACCATTATGCCGAATTATTTCACGAATCCAGAGATACTTTCCTCGGATATGAGTACTGTAACAGTTCGGCAAAATTTCTCTATTTAATTAGGTACTAAAACTCATAAATACCCAATTGTTTCTCACTTGGATAATAGGATAATTTGATTGCAAAATTGAGAAAAAAATAGCCTATAAAAATATTGGGCTGTTTGGCCTATAAGAGCTCGTTATTTTAACATTTTGGGGTTGTAGATCACGCCAAACAGCTCAATATTTTTATAGACCACGTTTTTTCTCGATTTTCTAATCAAAATATCTTACGATCCTTGTGGAAAGCAAATGGGCATTTAAGAGTTTTCAGTACCTAATTAAATAGACAACATTTGTCGATCTCCAGATCCTCAGTTCTGAGAATTTTCTTAAATAAAATAGTTGTTGATGAGATGAAGCTATTTACAAAGTTTCAGGCGTATGTCAATAATTTGATATAAAGTGGTATGTACCACGGACTACACTAAATTAATTCCAAAATCTCTGTTTGTTAATTAGCATCCAAACGGCCCTTCTCAGTTTTTTTTTTTTTTTTTTTTTATCCTTTTCTGATAAATTTATTATTTTAGTGGTGAACCAATTTCTAAAAGGTTAATTTGGGCTCTGCCAACTGGCCATCTGAGATGTAGACCAAATTTAGATTGCGGTAGGTGGATGTGAGTATATACTGAGATTGATGTTATCAGCATCAGTTGATAATGTTTTAAAAAAAGAAATATAACTTTTAAAATCCATGTTATTACAGTAAAATCTCGACCCGAGCGCCTATAACCCACGTGACGGTTCTGTCTAAAGCAACTTGTAGAAGGTCAAGGTACATCCTTACCTTACCGAACTCAATGCATTTAATTTGTAGTTTGTATAAGCATATTCAATGGTATTGGCTTCGGACCTTCGAGTACTATCCATTTTTTTTTTTTTAATTATTATTTATTTTCAAAATGCGTATTTTGGAAATTTTATGAAAGAACCCGAGGCGACAGACGGGTGTATAATGAAATACTTGTGGAATCGATAGTGAAGGAGGCGGTGTCAATGGAGGTTGGTGGGGGCGGCGACTCCGCGGGTGGGGATGTGCACTCACTCGTTCCTCCAGTCCCGAGCAGCCACTGCTTCTCCTCTGTCGCTCGTCGTCCTCGTCTCCTTCGTCATCGTGAGGCGAGTGAGTATCATCCAATATATAATATATATTTAATTTATTTTATATTATCATAGTGTATTCGATGATATAATGAGTAATTTAGAGATTTATCTCAAGATATTCGGCGTAACTTTGAATACCATCCGAGACATATTTAACATAAAAGAAACCATATTGAAAATCAGATATGAATTCAGTAATAAAAAAATTATATTCTCAAAGAAAAATATTGTTTGCATTCCGAAAAATCTTTTTTTTTTAAATTTAATAAAATAGGTACATATAAAAAAAAAATAATAACACAACAAACATTTCTGTAGAATGTAAATAAGAAAAAAAGAATTTTCTCTGTAATCGTAATATATTTTCAATGTTAGGTACATTCGTTCCTAAACAACAACAGGTGAAGTTAATCTTGATTAGTTTGCCGCGTTTGCACGTGTGTAATACATATTATTTTTAATGTTTTTCTTCCGTAATCATATAAACTGGTAGTAATTTCATATTTATTTAGTTATATTTAATATTCATATTTTATTAAAATATATAAACCACAAATAAGAAAATCATTTTGAAAATATATATTAAAATGATCGGCTTCATTAAAACTTTAAAATTTAAATTATTATTTATTTATATTCAACATTTTATTATTGAATTAAAATCTCAATATTGGAGAGCGCTTTTTATTTATTTATTAACGCTTATTATTTATTAATATCATTTTTCATATTTTATTTGTTAGTCGCTATCATATCAACAGGGACATATTTTATGCTTCATAAACACTTATCTAAAAAGAATATTGCAATAAAAAAATCTAAATATGCTTAGGAAATAGTATCAAAATAGTCAACGAAAAAAGTCTTTACAACCATAATTATTTATAAAACTAATAAATCATAACTAAATTAAAATTAATAATTTTCCACTGCCATTATTATACTATAAGCATCTCATCATATCTATTAAGGAAGAAAAATAGAAAAAAAATTGTTTTTATAAATGTCAAATTCTATATTACTTAATTTATTTTTTGATCATCCAAAATAATTACATCGCATTACATATTTTTAAATTTTAACCATTCAGATCAACTAGTTTTGAAAATATTAATTCAAAAATATAAAATAAGATTAATATAAAAGTAAAAAAAAATGTAAAAAATACAATAGAATTTTAACCTAATTAACTAGATAAAAATCTCAATAAATATTAATAAGCATTATCTAATTATATCTCTCTGTAGCCGAAATTTTTTTTTTTTGCTCCACTGCAATTCTGTTTGTATCCATGATCCCCTATTTTATGTATTAAATAAACTTCTTACAAAAATGATAATAATAAACAAATAAGAATTAAACTAAATATCGAAGAATATAAAAATCCGGTCTATGCTCGGTATATTTTATCAAAGTCTAATTGATTTATTTTGTGATAACAACATTGTTTTCGCTCTGCATATCCTAGTCTGTTTTTTCTATTTTGTAAATTATGGGTTTATAAAACTTTTTTCGAATGCTATTAGTTAGTATAAATTATTTAATATTCATTCACAACAACAATGTACCTCAGTTTACATACTCGTAACTTACGAGCTGCTGACATTAAAGGTTGTTCGTAAACATCTGAATCTCCGTCAGGTAAGTTGGTCTGGCATTTTGATATTTCAGGCGTTTACAATTTAAGTTCAGTTTTTTATTTATTTGTTTTTATTATTATTATATTTAATAATTTTCAATAAACATCTCAATAAATTTTTTTTTTTGGAAATTATCCATTACGTTATTATCAAGAGAGCTTTTTAAATATATAATTCGAATATCAAATTATATCTTTACAGTTTTGATTATCATCAATTTTCATTAATCCTTTGTAATTTTAATGAAATATCATTTTTTTAAAGTTGTTTTTTGGAAAACTGTTAATCCATTTAATCATTTTTATTGTTTATTTTCCATTAAAAAAAATTGAACGTTTCTCAATTTTCGATACATATATACAGATTTATATATAATAAAAATATTCTTCGATTTCACAACAGTTACCTATAGTACAGGAAAACTATAGGAAAACATTTTTAAATTTATGCTGAAATAAAAGAGAATAGTTTTATTATTAATTTAATTTTATACTTTATCACATATAAGATGTATACATCTAGTTATATCAAGCGTTATTTTAAGTTTTAGTAAATTCGAATAAAAATCTTTAAACGGTTATAATAACTATAATTGTATATTAAGTATATTGACCCATATTCAAATTTTAAAGAATAATAAAATTATCTTTTAATTTTTTTTATACAGAGTGACCCATAAGTAGAGGGAAATTTTGATGATAGCAGACCTGAATAACTACAAAACATTATTATTTCTAATAATGAACCATTGTAATCGTCCAAAAAATTCAAAAACTTATCTCCCCCTCAAAATTTGAGGTTATACGTTTCAGGATGCGTATAATTCGAAAATCCAATGAAATTATTTTGCCCGTCCGCCGTATTTTTTGTTAAGTTGGATGCGATAACTAAAGAGGTATTAAATTAATAAGATGTATTCACCGCAAACGAGATAAAATTTATTTTAAATGATGATAGGTTTTATCATTGTTAAAACCATTTAGAAAAAAATTTTTTTTTTCATCACAATCCAATTATATAACAGATACTCCACTTTTTCAAAAACTCTATCGTTTAAATTTCTTTAAGCTTATTTCAATTATGTGAAGGTTTTTTAGGGAAAAAATTGAGATTCACTTCAAGTTGTGTAAAAAAATGTTATTTTTTATCATACCACCTAAAATTACAGCAATCATACATTGTTTACAGCAAAAATAATTAGGATTAATTAATTAATTTTTCTGGTGAAGTGGTTATGCAACCGTGTTTTTAACCCAGATTATACAAATTTATTCGTATTTATTTGTCAAAAACTAAATGTTTCTAATCCTAAAATAAATAAACCTGTACGTTTAAAATAAATAAACCCTAAATTTTAGGACTAGAAAAATATAGTTTTTCACTTAAATATTTATAAATCAATACCTATAATAGAGATCTGTGTGAAAAACACAATTTCATAACTATCAGTCATTAAAATGCGCTGATTGGGTGTGATGTCTTATATATTCGTAAAAAAAAAAAAAATAATATACTTTCAACCACTTCTTTGAAAAATATTTGAAAATACATTATTTTTAATTTTTTTTTATTATTGAAAATTATATTTAGGCAATTATGTTTATTATAATTCATTCAAGATCCTTGAAAAATATGAAATAAAAGCTTTGTAACAATAAATTGTCGTCATTTTTGCTAAAACACGGGTACTTTTAGGGGTCAGGTAGAAAATTCTCATCAAGTTTTTACACACCTTAGGTGAATCTAAATTTTTTCTCTATTAAATTTCTACATAATTAATATGTATCTATGGTAATTAAACGTTAAAGTTTTTCTAAAATTGGGGTACCTATAGTATAGTTGAACGGTGAAGAAAAAAAAAACGAATAATTTACGATTTTTTAAAAACAGGACTTATCTTAGTTTAGCCGATCAAAAGTCCTTTTTAAATGGTTTTGACAATGGAAACCTATCTTCGTTTAAAGTAAATTTTATCTAGTTTACAGTGAATCAATTGTTAACTACATCAATTAAATATCTGTTTTTTTATCGCTTTCTATTTAACAAAAACTATGCTTGTTAGTATGACTATGCTTAAAAAAACACAAAAGATAAAGGAAACGATGGAATAACTTTAGAGTAGAAATTTATCGAAGGGAAATGTGGGAGACATGGTCATTCCAGGAGAGGATTGGATTAACGAAAAAGTCTAAATTTTTACACGGAGGGTGGAATATAATAGGATGGTTATTAAGATCTAGGGAATTTGTAATAGGATCTGAGAAAAGATTTAGAACCGATAAAAATGGTCTTAGGTTTGCACTGACACTGATTCAATTTAGTCTTTTTGAACCTTGAAAACCACTACAAATCATTTAGAGGGAGAAAAGGACAAACAGATTTGGGATTTGTTGGCATACAGGTGGAGGAAACAATGAAGGATTGATTTATGTTGGTACTTTACACAGGTGCTGAAAAGAATATATTCTCGAACCCTAGAAACAACTGAATACTAAAAAACTTACGAAAATAGCGGTTGATTAAGTTGATTGATAGAAGTAAAAGCTTGAACATCAATGAGGCTTTTAATTAGGAAAGATTACGTGGAGTAGCAGGGAGGAAAACCGGATTGGAAAGGATCAAGTTGGTTGGGTAGGACCCTTCATGAAAGTTTATTTCTTCGAGGATATCTTTGGCCCTTCGTGTAAGAAGCTTTGTTTTCCTTCAAGATTATTTTGCATTTTTCCTCCCAGTCGCAGGTAATGCACAACCCTCCCTTTAAAATGTACCCATAAATCCAGAATATAGGTACTCCACCTTAGATTCCGGTGCGATAATCACATCTACGCGATGCTCTTTTCCGTTCGTTATTAATTTCCTTTGATGCGGTTTCATTCCCAGGGTCAGTTCTCAATTTCAAAGAACGCCTTGTGCCTTAAATCCCACTTTTTCTAGGACATCACACCCAATCATCACATTGTATAGACTGGTTAGCTCTTCTTACACATGCACAACCGTAACCGTTTTCACCCCGGTGAGATTTTAAAGATCCCGTATGCACTTCTCCAATACTCTACAGAGGCCATTCATAGTGAATAAAGATCATTTACATTCCTTTAGTTGACGATTTTTATCCAGTTCCTTCAACACTCCTCGACTAACTGAGGTATTTCCAGGGTCGATTAGCGCCCTAATCGTGATTTCCTCTTTTCACGTCAGACCTCTTTGATTTGTGTCTTCTGCTCGTCCGTTCACTCAATCTTCCAGCTACCTTCATCCAGTTCTGGTCATAATCTTCGTCAGTGGAACACTTCTCCGAGTATTCTTCTGAACTCGTAGTTGAAACTTTGCTAGGCCGTCTTGTCCTATGCGCGTCTACTTCTAGTGGCTCATCAGTAGTGTTGCCCAAACGCGAGACCAAAATGAGACCGAGGCGGTCTTAGTCTTGCGCAAGAATCTTATAGTTACATACTAGCTTATTGTTACTTATTAAACATGGTACTTTACAACTTATAAAAACGCCACAGAATAGGTACATTTAGATATTTTATTGACATAAACATAGTAAAGTCCAACCAAATTAATACAATTAACTTGGCAATACATTAAGGCATTGTCAAGAATTATAGTGATAACTCTCCTCCTTCCCTCCGATTATCTATACAGTGTTACCAATGATTGGTTATAATTTGGAAAGATTCCAAACCACACAGCATCATTTCTCCAAAATGTTGGCTAAGAAAACAAACCTGTCAACGTTTGGCTAATTTAGGCATCATAAGGACAGAAAATAACAGCTAATCGAACATCACAACAAACTCCACTCCTTAGTTTTTATTAGAATCCATAGGATTATTTTAAGCACTGTGGATTCTAATACAAACTTAAGAGGTTTTACTTTACTTAAAATTGACATTTTTCAAAATTTTATTGACCTATATGTGCAACATGATACCTCAATTCAAAAATGTTTGTTTGGTTATGATGTATACAATTAGCTTTATGTTATGTTTATTTCAGCTAGATTTAGTTTAATTGTTGTTGAATTAGAATTAGGTTTTTTCTCACGTTACAACATGTTACACCTAACTTTAGTTTAGGGACCCTAATTCCAACACAAGTGGAGATAAGTATTTTATAATTAAATATTAGCATATTTATAAACATAAATTATACTCTATGCATTTTTAAGGAGTTCTAAACACAATTTTACCTTTTTGTTGATCTTTTACTTCATGATTTTGCTCATTTTGACTTGTATACTGCATGTTTTTCGGATTTTCACAGAACGGAAATCGTGTCCCTATTTATCACTTAACCGATTTCTTTGTTTTCTAATTGTCAATGATGCTTTGGAAAATAATCTCTCTGCAGATAACGATGTTGCAGGTATTGAAAGAAAATAACAGGGGGAGGGGCGCGGGAGCGATACCCCAATAAAAATAGAGGGGGAGCAAGAATATTTTGCCTTACTCCCTTCTTCCAATATATAGAAGAAAAAAAAAATCAAAATCAATAAAAATTAATCGAAATAAAAGTGTATAAAATTTGTAAACTAAATTCAATTCGAAATTCGGGAAAAGTCAATTAGATTACTAAGCTAAGGCCTAGAAGTAGGTACGCAATTATTTAACCACACTCTATGTATCCATTATTGAAATATAAATTTATATTCAAAGATAATTTTATATATAGCTACATATCCTAGATTTTTATGATTCATTCGTGTCCACCCTACCATTTTTAGGTTAAGACGTTCCACAAATTTGAAGCATCTGAGAATTGAAAATTCATGTCACTACTTCAAACCTTTAAATTTTTTTTTTTAATTTCTTTATTGAGTATTATAACAATCTGTCTCTTGGACATTGGTTATAGTGAGGTAGGATGACATGCACAATATATGTACAAAAAAATAAAATAAATAGAACAAAATAATAATCAAAAGTATATAAAATAGATAATAAAATATAATAACCTAAAAAATAAGAAAATTAAAACTAAGAAAAAAACACATGCATACCTATATACAATCAGGCGAGAGAACTGCAGGAGAACCCTGCGCTACTCTCCCAACCGCGTCACTGGTACTAAAGCCAGCAGAGATTGGTCCAGAGCACTTTAGCCACATACACTCATGTCTTGAGTGAAGAATCTGGCCATTGCCACAACTCCAATTTATACAATTTATAAAAGGTCGCGAGGCCACTGCCGTTTCAACCTTCTTGGAGGATTATAGGGATGGGAGGTGCTTGTTAGGGATTGTGCAAGAGGATTTGGGTGGTACGTAAGGTTCTGGTGAAATTTGGAGGATTTTTCTGGGATAAGGTCTAGAACAAATGGGATGTTGAGTTCATGATGTAAGGTTTTGTTGGTTACATAGAAAGGAGCATCGACTATTGTTCGAAGGACTTTTGACTGGAAGGATTGCATGCGCTTGATGTTCGAAAATTTTGCTGATCCCCACAGTTCTAGTCCGTAAGTCCAAATAGGTTTCAGTATTGTCTTGTAGATCAGTAGCTTGTTTTCAATGGAAAGTTTAGATTTTCTGCTTATTAGTCGGTATAGTTGGCCGTATCGTCGGTTGAGTTCTTGTCTTTTGAGTCTAGTATGAGGGTTCCACGTTAGTCTTCGGTCTAAATGAAAGCCAAGATACCGGACTGTGTCTGAGTAAGGAAGCTGGATGGAATTAAAGAGTACTAAACCTTTAAATAAAGATAAAAATACGTAAGATATTGAATTACTTAGTCAAAATATTCAAACATATCAGTATATCAAAGAAAATCTGGTAAGCGCAAAACACAACTTTCACTTACCTTTTTACCTTGAATAGAAATTATTTTCTGGCAATGTTAAACAATCATAAAATTTTTAAGTGTACTTTTAACTGAGCTATAGCTTAAAGTTTATAGCTAACAAGTCATTACCACCACTAAAATAACAAAAATCCTATTAATTATATAAACGGTAGACAATAAAAACCTTGGTACTCCATCTGTTTTAGTAAACCACATAACTAACACATAGTCTCTGAGCAATATATATATATATATATATATATATATATATATATATATATATATATATATATATATATATGTCTAGAGGGATTTGAAAGTATATCTCTATGTTCAATCTATAAATGGTTATGGATTAGTTATTAAACTGTTATTTTCCATTGTAAAGTTTACTAAAAAGAAATTTTCGTTACCAAATAAAATTCAACAAATTATTCACTAATTTAATTTTTGTAACGGTTACAAGACTATTTTTCGAAATAAACGGACGTTGATGCCTAATTATTTAAATGTATAGTATCAGATTTAGAATTATTAAACTACACTAAATATATTTAAGGTTATAAACATATGCTTTATACGTCCATGAAATATTTTTATATTTCACTTCTTCTTTCACATTTGTACTATAAACTAGTTTTTTAAACAATATCATAGCCTTGATTAGGTGTCTTTTAAATAGTTTTCTCTCCAACTTAAAAAAAGTTTACATTCAGTTAGTAAATTTCATTTAATTTCCTTGAAAATATGTGATTTCCGTTAAATAATACTAGTTTTCACAAATTATTATTTATAATTATTCGTCATTCACCAATACTTTCTACGATTTTCTATATTTGATATTGTTTTTTCTAAAATTCCCCGCTTTCCTTATACGTAGTTATATATTATACGTATTATATATTATCATATATATTTTAGGTATACTTTCTGACTATTATTTCAGGAAATTCATTTCGACCTCAATACACATTTTCCCTTTTTTCTCTAATTTTCAAAAGTGATATTTAGTATTTTTCCGTTACTCTTAATAATGAGATATGGTTAATTATTTAACATAAACCAAATTAAAGGTACTTTAGAGAAAGACATGTTGAACATTTAAGCATTTAAGCCCTGTAAAGTGACATCAATGGGGATAAGACCTCAATGATATTAAAGACCACTTAATAAAGTGATTTTTCGCGAAATCATAAATTTTATTAATTATAATGGCCTTGAAAATGTAGAAGATTTAATAAAATAATAATCCAAGTTATCGAGTTAATTAGTTCAATAATGTGTACTGGAAATTAGGTTTTAAAATTAAGTTTAGAATCTCAGCCTTTTGGCTCTCTCCTCAGAATAAAAATGATGAATAAATAAAAAAAAATACATATCTGGCCAAGAAACATATACAAACAAGTTTACGTTACATATATGAAATTTTGTTATCAAAAATATACATTTCCTCATAAAGATATTTTTAAATTCTAGATTAAAACGATATATATTTTTGATTTTATTTTATTTTCATGGACTATAAACTATAAAATACAATTTTAGTTTTCTACACTTTTTTTGTCATGTTTTTCTTCCAATTTTTCTAAAACGGACATCTCTATATAACGGACAATTTTTGATTTCTCATTAGTGTCCACTTCTGAGCGGTTTTATTATATGGTCTAGTATTAGTAACTATTTTGTCCTATTTTTTATTCATAAAAACACCTTTTTTCTCTCTCTTGCTCTCGTACTGCCAAATGATTAATTTTTTGGTATTATTTGGAAAGTTATACTCAAATATGCAATTCAACCATAAAAACAACGCTGTTTAGATTTAAACAGTAAAATTTTTAAGCACCATACTATATCTGAAAATTGTTTCAGTTTGACTTTAATGCAAGACCGCAAGAGTCTTGCAGGTCAGTCAGGCAGTTTTGCAGGTCTTACTGGGTCTGGTCTTGCTCTTGGGCTTGGATCAAATAAGGCGATCTTTGTCTTGGTCTTGCAAAAGTGCAAAAGACCATGACCGATTTTGGGAAACACTATTCATCAGTTGGACTCTTCAATCAACAAACGCATTCAAAGTATTTGGCAGAGGCACAATTAGTAGCCTGAGCGATTGCATTGCACTCCTAACATTTATGGTTGTCCTTTCTTCTGGTTCTTCGTGGCATAGACCCCTTAACCTTAACCGTTTTTAGAGCCTTTTCCATATTCAACTATTAGGGGTTGAAATGGCCCATTTCTGAAGTTAAACCGTTCCCTATTTTCTCTCCTGTTTCTGAACGTCACCTTCCTCGACTACTGCCCATCTCCTTTATCTTGCTCTCTAGCACCCTTATCCACTACATCCCAAACGAATTCGACGAAGGATTTTTCCACAGCTAACTATTCTATCGTCCTCAAGTTCTGACCCAAGTGCACCTACAGAACATAATTTTTACAATTTTCTCAAAAACGACTCTAACGATTTTGATCAAACTCGGTTTATCATTGTATAATTAAGTGGTATTTAATATCATTTATTTCTTATCCCCGTTGATGTCACTTTACAAAGCTTAAATGCCCAATGTTCATATATGTCTTCGTCTAAAGTACCTTTAATATGGTTTATTTTAAAAAGTTAACCATTTCGCATTATTCAGAGTTACGAAAAAATGCTACATATAACTTTTGAAAGAATTTGATAAGTTAATAAAGGAGAAAAAAAATAAAAATGCAGAAAAACCTGCGTTCCTACAGACTGTAGCGCCTAAAAGAATGTACCGATTTCAATGAAACTTCGCTAAAGTCATTTTCTGGATAGCCTTTAAATTTATCTATATAACATACTTCAACGAAAAGAAGCTGGAAAAAAAGTTACGAATGATGTTAAAATTGAATTCCGAATAACTCAAAAAGTATACGCTTTTTGTCGATATTGTATATGGTTTTTTAAAAGTTTATGGAATTTCTCTCCCCCCCAAAAATCGTTAAAATCGGACAATTAGGAGGAAAGATATGGTCTCAATTTTTTTTTCCTGAAGAGGCGAAAATTTGGATAAATTTAAAATATATTTTGTTAATTGTTGAGACTAAATAAACCTTTCTACAAATATTTAATAAAGTGTCTTTCCTAAGAACATCTTTCATAAGAAAGTAGTACCTAAATTTATACCTTTATTCTCGGTTCTATATTTCAACACTGCAATCACCACCTCTGGAATCAACTTACTCATTGTCTGCATAGAAAACTTTTTCAACTAAAAATATCAGTAAAATGACATCACTCAAAAATGTTCAAATTGGAGTTAGTCATTCTGTGGTTTATAAAAGCACATAGAGTGAATAGATTTTTATTTCCTGTCGTCTTTATATTTAATAGACATTTTGAAATTATAATGGTCTTAATGAATTGTTATCTGTAAGCTTTAAGCTTTAGCTCCGTTTAAAATGCACTTCAAAAAATTTTATAATAGCCCAGCATTGCCAGAAAATAATTTCTATTCAAAGTAGATCGGTAAGTGAAAATTGTGCGTTGCGCTCACCATATTTTTATACATACCTTAAGTAGTAAAATTAATTTGTTTGAGAATTAGATTCATTTTAGAACGCTATAGCAGTAAAATCAGTCCTAAGTATTGAAACCTGTAGCTTGTTCGGATGTGGGATGCTATGGTAGTTAGTGTGTGGTTTCCAAATTGGTAATATTCTTGAAATTAAACGGAGTGAGCAAGGAAATTATGTTAAGAACAACAGGGCCCAGTTGAGCCCTAGTTTACCGACCTAACCTAATTATTCCTGGCCAATCATAACAGCTTCCCGAAAGTGACCCTTGAAATCAAATTAGCGCTCGTTCTCGCTGACAATTATTGTACAATCCTGTTTAGATCTGGAATCTTTTTATGTTCGCCGTTTATTGCATGTTTATTCAGAATGTTGCTTTGTTTTTAGTAAACATAAATATTACATAAGTAGTTTTTAAAAGCATTTTTATAACATATTAAATTTAAATTTATATATATATATATTTGTGAAATTGGCAATGTCAACTTGAAACTCACCATGTCCAAATTAGCATCAAGTAATAGTAAATTTCTTTTAAGTATATGCTTGCAATGATCAGTTTCTCATTTAATTTTGTTTATGACCAAGAAAAATAAAGAAAGGTTATTTAATAAATTTTTAGAAAATTGATAAACATTTCGCTCTTGCGGAATTAAAGGAGGTACTATTTTTATATTTTTTTAAATAAAAAATAGTGGATATCAATTAAGTGCTACTGGTACTTCACTAAAATTTCCGTGGCCTGCAAAAGACGGATCCGGGTGCCATGAATGTTTATGGATTCTTATACGGAAATATAAAACAGGAATGCGTAAATGATTAAAAAGTATTGTGAATCTCAATCAGGGTTTCTTTATTTTTGGCTGAACAGTGGCACAATACCAACAACTAATATTATCCAAGAACATTTTCAAGTGAGATTACTTTAGGTTTATCACTGATAAAAAACATCAAGTCGGACATCCTTTTTGCTTAAAAATAAAATAATACCAGAATGAATCAAATTTCATCATTTGTTCATTTAGAAAAGAGGCGATTCTTTAGGACTTACGGATACCACAGAGACGTTTTGGAAAAAATATATAATTTTTTACTAAAAATAAATTAAATTTTAAAATTAAATTTAATTGTAAATATTTTATTCGAAGTCGATTTTTTTTTTTGTAAAGCATTGTATACTATCTCCATTAAGGATAAAGATAATATTGGTGAAAAAGCACATTCCATATTTACAGAAAATATAAATTAAATAATATAATTTATAAATTTATCTGGTATAAGGTCTAGAACAAAAGGATTATTAATTAATGGCATTATACCGAGAGTAGATATTATTTTTAATGCAAATAATAATGTTTTCAATTATTCATAATTTTTGGTCACCTGACTTAGCTCAAGAATAACGTCATTTTCCAATTTGACTTCATTCCGTTGTGTTTCATATGCATAACACTCGGTCAAAATGTGCCTGACTGTTAAATTGACCCCGCAGCAGAGACACTGAGGGGGCGTCCCCTTTGTCATTAGGTACTCATGGGTTAGCCGTGAGTGGCCGATTCGGAGCCTTGTCACTATATAAATAGAAAGCATTCGCTTAATAAATGTATTGTGAAAAATAACAAATTATTTCAATATGATTTTATAAATATATATTAGTTTGCAAGTATTTGAGGTGTTGATTAATGTTTAATTATGTTTCCATTTACATACCCGACGATTTTATTCTTCATGAGGTGTGCAATATTTTACCTAAGCTAGTAAAGATTTTTTCATGGTGAAAAATAACTTTGACAAATTCTTGACAGTGGCTCTTTCGCAGCCATTATCGTTATAGCCTCTCACAAACTGCAGACAGATTGCCCTTTTTGTCCGGTGCACTATCTGTTCATTCCGGCCTCTGATATTTCCTTCCTCTCCCGTCTACTTGAATTAGGTCTCATAATTGCCTTATACACGTAGCTAGACAGTTGAAGTTTAATAATTATTAAGTGTATATTAACTATTATACACTGATTATTTATTATTTCAGAAGCAAGGCAAGATAAATAATCTAAAATAGTTAGTATTTAATAAAATTAAAACAACTTTACTAGATACTGAGTCTGTTAAATTATTTATTGTGTTTATAAAATATAATTTATGATTTTTTTTCTTTTCAGATCTTAATCCGTGTCTGTCCATTTCTTGCTTATCTGAAAATAAGAAGATTTTCTGTTGTGAATTTGGTAAATGTCTTGCTTTCCAACAGCACCTCTTTCTTGTCAATATTTGCTTTCTTAATTTAGCAAAGGAGATCCTTCATTCATGAGTCATGTCAACATTGTTAACAATAACAATGTCAATTATCGTCATTTCGTTTATAGGTCTATTACTGTGTCCATAATTTTAAATCAGAAGTAAAGAGTTCGTAGGTTATTAGTCTTAACAATTTTGGATTAAAATTATCTGTAGTTTTTGTGAGTGCGTCTTTTTAGCTGAACCGAAAATCTATGAGGCGTATGCTCATATGGGTTTATATGGCTAGTAGGTATGTATATGTATTTAATTTTTATCTGTTATCCTTGGAGACAGATTGTAGTATTTCTCAATAAACAAGTTCTAAAAAAAATATATATATATGATTTTAATTTTGATTTTGAAAAAGTGACTATGGTATTTTCGGTCGCCTGACTTAAGTATGTCTTTCCATTTTCCCGTGTGGGCGCCACATTCTCCTTTTTTCGTAGATTATTCCAAGATAATGTACGGTGTCCGTCTGAAGAATTTGTTTGTAACCTGGTGGACACGTATATATTCGAAGTGACTTAACCTAATTTTCCAAAGTGAATAAAAATATTGTAAATTTAGTCATTGATTTTATTAACCCGGCACACCGGTTCTTTTATGGTAGATAAGCTGCTTGCCAAGTCGTCTGATACGTATTAAATTTTATGCAAGTAATTTTTTTGAATAATTCCATCAGACTGGCTGGCTGATTTTTTTTTTCAGCATTTTATAATTTTTATCAGTAGCATCTTTTTTGTTTCAATAATTTTATATTCGAATAAATTTAGAAGGAAATTATCGGAGACTACCAATTTGGGTTGGGAGGAATCGTTCGACTATTGATCAAATATTTTCTTTTCGACAAATATTATGATTCAACGGTATTGTTCACGATCTGTATATTGATTTCAAAAAAGACTTACGATTCTATTGACCCACAGAAACTATATAATATTCTAATCGAACAGGGGATCCCCAAAAATTAGCGAATCTAGTTAGGATGTGCTTGACGGAAACACGCAATAAAGTTATCGGTTATTATTTATCCGAGAAATTTGAGGTTCGTTCGGGCTCAAAACAAGGTGTTTCTCTTTCACCTGTGCCATTTAATTTGCCATTTGAACATGCCGTTAGAGAGGTGATAAATACCGAAAAAGGTTTGAACCTTGGTGGAACAATATCCGTGCTTAGGTATGCTGATGATTTGGTACTGTTAAGCAAAGACATGGAAACAATAAAACTAAATACAACGTAGATCGAAGCTGGTAAAGAACTAGAACTGGAGATAAATACGGATAAGACAAAATATATGATTAGCTACAAAAACAGCGACAATTTCGTTGATATCGATACAGAAGGGAGTGTGTTTGAACACGTACAGAGTTTTGGGTATCTAAGGTCTACGATAACTAGAAAAAACGAAATTAAAGAGGATAGTAAGGTTAGACTGAAGGAGGAAAATGCTTGTTATTTTTCTTTTTCAAAATTTCTTAGTTCTCGCCTCCCGTCTCGAAACATAAAAAATAGAATTTACTAAACCATTATCCTACCTACGGTTCTTTATGGATGCGAAACGTGGCCGCTTTCAGTAAGGGATGAGCAACGTCTTAAAGTTTTTGAAAATAAAGTATTGCGCAGAATATTCGGATCGAAAAAGGACGAGTCGACCGGAGAATTCAGGTGGTTCCACAAAGCTGAATTGCGTGAATTGTATCCGGTTAATATAATTGAGGTGATTCAGTTGAGATGAATAAAATGGACATGTAAAAGCGCTGGGCTTGGTAACGAAAGAATTCTTAAAAAATTAATATGCGCTGTGCCGACTAGCAAACGTCCGAGAGGTAGACCAAAGCGAAAGTAGGTAGATTGCGTTAAGGCTGATTTGGCGGCGTTGGATTCAGACGGAGTCCAGTGGATGGAAGAATGTGGAAATCGATAGGTGGTATCTTCATCGAACCTTCGGGTTCGCTAAGCCTTATTATTATTATAAGTTTAGAAGAACTTCTGTCTCATTTTTTCATTTTTTTATTAATTGATTGGAAGCGAGAGAGCATAAAATACATAATAATTTTTTGTTTGTTTATACTACTTCTTTTCAGTGACAAACACTATCCACACAATTAAAATTTTTCCTCATAACGATTTATCTTACGGTAGAATAAACCTTTATTTTGTATAAATTAATTTTGGCATTAAATGAAATAAAAACTGTTGGCGGAATACTTAATATCCATTTAAAGACATAAGAGACAGTTTTCAAGCAAATATTGTGATTACATCTCAAGAAGCTGTGCAACATAAAAATGTAAATGCTGTAACAAGTTTTCTTGCAGAGAGAGTTTGCATTTATAGCGAGAGATGAATACATGTTATATCTAACTTGAGAAGGAAGGATAAAACGAATTCAGCAGTTATGCATAATTTAAATTCTTAATTTTGTAGTTTTTTTAGTACTTCAATCACCTTAATTTATGATCAGTCTTTAATGAAATTATACCGTTCGTTTGTATTATGTTACAATTTCCACAGTGCCTCACAACATAGCGTGAATATAAATTACATATTTACTTATAAATTACGGTTCAACCATTGCTGTTTAGATTTATCGTTCAAAATCATATATATGTGTATATATGTATATATATATATATATACACAGATATATACGTATCTGTGTGTACAACAAACAATCTCAAGTTATGGAAATAATATCATGTAGATATTAAAACTATAAAATTTGGTAAAAACAGAACTATAACAAACAGATATGAAAACTTTACATATTTTTTTAAAGCTTCATCAAAACGGTACTTCCAAATTTCTTATTTTTATCTTTCATACCTGATCCACAAAATAATAAAGAACAGAGTATTATAAAAATTTTCCTGCTTTAATCCTTCATAAAAATGGGAAAGTTCCAATCCCTGACCATTGAATCTTACAATACACTTTATTAGTTCTTGGTAAACAGATTTTTTAGCACCAAATTTTCGGAGTCCCTTTTGCATTTCACATTTTCTGGTATAGAATTTAACTAAAAACTTCAGATATAGAAATGTTAAATATACTACCTTCACACGATTTAATTGAGGCAGGAAATTTGGCCATGGTTTTGTCTTTCGTGCCTAAAAACCTAGAATCAGGGCTTGAAACGAAAAGAAAAAAACGCTTTATTTTTGAAGTTTCGGTATCACTGCAACTTTTACTGTCGACAGTTTTTTCAGTTCTTTTGGAACTAGAACTTTTTATCTTGGGACGATTCCAGGAAAGGTTTCACTGAACTTTTATTTTTGAAAACTTTTATGTAAAATATCTGTCTTTTCGCTAAAAAGTCGACCTAAAAATGATTTATATTTTCAACATCTTAAACAAACATCAAGAATCATGTGTAATTAATTAACTTAAGACAAATTAAAACTCTAATCTAACCCCAATTACTGTTTATGTTTTATTTAACGGAACTTCGTTTTTATAAAGTATTGTTTCTTAGGACAATTATTTTATAAACTTTTCCCTATAATTTTCACAGGAACTGTTAAAATAGAAGTTTTTAAATAAGTTCCATAAACATTTTAACCTCTGACTAGAATAATTCTTCTATGTCTAGTCCTACAATACGCCGCTGTGTTTTATATAATACGCGCATATTGTTTTATATTTATATTTATGTTTTATATTGTATAATATTGTTTTCAAATATTGAGGTAACGAATTGAGATTCGAGAGAAATTTTTTAGAAAAGCATTTGGAGACACTTAATCACGAGCTCTGTTTCCAAAACTTTTTCCAGATAGATTTTGGCAACTAATATATTCACTTTCAAATATTTTTGCACGGCACTGCTACTATAGTTTTTATCCTGGCGTTATCAATTAGAATATTGGAAGATGAGTCCAAAATAAGGATTATTGATCTTATCGAATAGAATATTCTTTAAAAATCATCAGATTGGCCTGAATGAAAAATGAAGTGTTTTTTTTTATTCTCTGAATGTTTCGTTCGATTCATTCATTAATAACATTCCTACTCAACAAACATCATTAATGAAAACACTAAAAATCTTTTCTCCTAAATATTTTAAACTTTTAAATGTTAAGATATAGTTACAAATTTGTTTCTTCTTTTTTTTTTTACTACTACATGAAAATAACACAAAAAAATCAATAAACGAACAAGTAATCATTTTATGGCATCAGCGATAATAATCTGATTGGTATTGCTTTATGTGTGATATTCTAACCTTAGGTCACCAAATATTTTTAAATGGATTATACTTATAAGGAATTCATAAAATCTTTCTATTTCCTTTACACTATCTAACTACTTCTGCATTGAACACATTAGCACAACATGGATTAAAAAAAGATTTTTTTTAACATTAATTTCTAATTTTAACAAAAAATACATGTTTTTTTATCATTTACACTTTTCAATTTGTCTCATATCTAGAGAATCATTGAAAAAAAAAAAAAAAAAACTATTTTCTGTAAGAGTTGAGTGAATGATGGTTTGTGCTTTGGGCCAATGACTGGGAGGATAGCTTGATCTATAGTGTTGATTTTAGGAAGGGCAGAAACAGTGTCAACAGAGGCTAAGAGTTATCAGAACCCGGCGACCGTGGTCGTTAAACTGCTTCTTAGTTCGAAATAGAAAACGCCATTTCTAAGATTCCAAGTTAGTGATCTATTTAACTACTTTATGGATGAGGTAAATTAGATAATATAATATCGTGTCAAGACTGCCATGTAAACACTATCTAATTTTTTTTTTTATAATATTCATTGTTTATTTATAATAAAAGGGTGGCAAATTAGCCAATAATGATCTATTATTTTTTTCACGGAACGGCCATAGAGACCACGCGAATATCATGACATTTGGCTTCTTTATTTTTATTTTTTATTGAGTATTAATACAGTCTGCCACACTGAAGGGCATTGGTACTAGGGCTACAGTATTCATTCACACACTATGTACATAACAAAGGAAAATAAATATAAATAACCAAAGTAAGAAAACAAATATATATATATATATATATATATATATATATATATATATATATATATATATATATATATATATAAAAAAGATAAAATAATATTCAAAATAATGAAGAGAAGAATAGTTGGGGTGGTCAGTCAAAAAGGAAGGCAAAAATAAATGATAATATTTTCTTTGATTCTCCCTGCAACACTTAAGGAGACAGCCCTGATGAAGGCCTGAACTTCAGGTCGAAACGTCGGCATATGTAAAAAATAAATATTATCATTTATTTTTGCCTTCCTTTTTGACTGACCACCCCAACTATTCTTCTCTTCATTATCCACGACAGTCAACCAATTACCAATTATAATATTCAAAATAAGTAAAATAACAGATTAAAGCCAAATGATAATAAAATAAATAAAACACATTCAATGTACAATATTTGCTGTAATTGTAAATTTTTTTTTTTGTTAAAGCAGAATGATATAAGCTACCAGATTCAATGTCATTAATTATTTTCACCGTATATTAAGAATAAATTAATGTCGTGAAAGAGATAAAAAAATAAATAAAATTTAAAAAACATTTAAAACATTTATAAAATAAAAACATAATACTATTAGGCTGTTAAATCGGCCAAATTGTTAATTGAGTTCTTTAATTCAAGCCTGGTATGCCTCGAAAGCGCTGTTAAAGGTAGGTTATAACAATTGGGATAAATGGATTTTAGAGTTTTAAAAGTTCAAAAATCGTGCCCCACCCAATTGGATGATAATGCTATGTTAAGCAAGGTATTAGTGCAATAATTTACTCTCATTTGGGAAGGATGTGTGGTCAAGAATAGGTAAATCTTGAACCATTGAATGTATGATACAGATACAAATTGATGTGAAAAGATTTTAGGAATGTAGGAAGGTAGGAAATGAGCATATTGATTTATAGGACGAAATATTATTGTCAGTTTGAGGAAAAGTATAATTAAAATATTCTATGTAAGAGAAAAGTAGATTTTGCAAATAATACAGATTTATTAAGCCAACGTTTCGAAGTTCTCCTCCATCACCAGGTTTCAAATATTATTTTTGATATTTATCCTGGTTTTGAAACCCTTATAAAATATTTTGTCATAGTTAAATAAACTATTTTTTTCTTCAATATATTGTGTATTGTTCCAGGAAAACACTTCGAGTCGGATACTTTTCTCTTTCTAAATAATTTGTAGCTCTAAATAAAATAAATGCTTATTTATTATTATGAACAAACGTAGTTTGTTTTATATCAAGAAAGACAGTTGATAAATAAAATAAATATGTTTATTGATGGTAATGGGTTCAGTACATGGTATTTGCTCAACTGCTATTTTTCTTCGACAACCATTAGAAGGTGGTAAGTTTATCGATAACTTTATGGATAGACTATTTTTGTCTAAATATTTTCCAATTAATTGTTAATGGCAGTATATGTTATACAAATTGGATGGATTTCAGGAGGATCCACTTTCCAAAACTTTCCAGTACTCCTTAGAATTGTTACATTTGATATTAAACGAAGAAAAGAAAATGAAAAAGAAGCCACAAATAACATATGGGTAGATGAATTCTCAGAAATCTAATAAGAAGCATGAAAAAGGTCAAATGTCAGAGAGGAAGATGAGAAGATATGTAGTCTATTAATAAATAGAATAAACCTTTTTTATTTATTTTTGAACTTCCAATCTACAAGTCTCTCTTTTTCTCTCTCTCTCCTTCTTTCTCTCTCTCTCTCTCTCTCTCTCTCTATATATATATATATATATATATATATATATATATATATATATATATATATATATATATAAATTGTTTGTGACAATCAAGATTTATTTCTTACACAAATGAAGTTAGTAGAAGCAATCCTCAAGTAGGGTGAGTATAGCTTCCTCACCGTTTTCATTGGCTAAAAAATATGTATATTACAAGTTCTCATATTTTTCGTATCAGAATAAAATCTCTGGGAGAAACCATATTCGGAAATTCAGTAATTCCGTCAACATATACGGGTTTGATATCCACGAGTTTTGTTCATGAGCGAATTCTAAAATAATTCGTGATTAAAAAAAATATATATATTGCATATCACTGCTGTTAGTACAAAATATCGTGTGTAAAAATTGATTGTTTTACATGAGGGCATAAAAATTAAAATTTTTTAAATGATTTTTTGGTATAATTTATTTAATGTTATTAAGCCCTCTGCTATTTTCCATAGTAGCGGACTAGTATCTGTTGCAGAATACAAGACTATACAATTTTTATATACAGCCTTTTGCACTAACAGTAGTGATATATATTTCATAAGTAAATTTTTACTTGTAATATGAAGAATGAGCTTGTAAATTTTTACTTGTAATATGAAGTAAAGAAAAATACACAGTAAAAAGAATAGCATATTATGTTTAATTCAAAACAGAGTACAAAATAATTCCAGCATCACAGAGGGCAATTGAAAGTCCTTTGAATTGAATTGAAAGTCCATTGGGAAAATTAAACTTTTTGTTAGTTCGTAGTTAACTAGACCATTATTTTTCTTTAGTCAGAACAAATGCTGGAATATAAAAATATGCGTGAAGTTCACACAACTTTGATATTAAGGATGAAATCCATACAAGGACGAGCTGGTTGAACTTCAATATAAATAAACAAACTCAGAAATAAGACTTTTTTTACGAACTCAGAGTAAAAATCAATTTAAATTTACTGAAAAGTTTAAGAAATCTAAGTAACGGCAGTAATTTGTCATTTCAGTTATGTTTGGAATCAACCGAACAATACAGCATAAATTAACTTTTTGAATAAAAAAAAACAAAAAACAACTGTACCTCTATAACCCATGAGCTACCCCACTCTCCAACTTTTTGAATAAAACCTAAAATTTTATAACCCTATAAAAATATTGTCTTAACCTGAGAATCTCAATCTATATGATCAATGCCTTCCAAATTACACAGCCTGTATGTTTTTTATATTAATTTTAATTATCAAATGGAACCCAATGAAATTGGTGCTAGACAATTTCTAAACCATTCTCCATATTTCCTCCAAGTTTGGGTCAAATCGAAGGAGTCGTTACCAAATTATGCCTATCAAATAATACGTTTACTGATTTGAAAGCGAACGGGTTATCGTTAATTCGAACGTGCAGTATATAGAGAGATATAGACGAACCAAGGATAACACGTTTGCGCATATATAAAAGAAAGTAAAAAACGAAATTCAATAAAAATGACCAAGAATCATTATTTTACCAAAACCCACCATTCTTCCAACTTTGAGCCAAATTGAACAAGATGTTTCTGAAATATTGGTATATCTAATAAAATACATTTACGCGTGCGTAAGTGGAAGTGCTGGATGGAATTTGATAAAATTGATATGGGACCATCTAAGCCCCCACTCTCACAATCTCTGAAAAAATCATGAAAATCGCATGAACGCTAGTAGGTTATATATCCCTTACATCTATTCGACTACAGACTCACAGCCACCGAATAAAGTTTGATCCTTGATGTCTAAAACGTAAAACGGGAGTGAAAATTTTCGATCTGAACACAAAATTCTTGTTAATCTCTCGCACAAATACAAAGCTTTCCTACCTTCTGTAATGAGAAAGCAAAACATTCTGTAATTCTAATTTTATTATATCATTAATTTAGCTAATTGGAAAACTCAATTTTCATCCAGAAAATTATTTTCTATCCAGTTTGGCATTTTAAATTCCCAATAAATCTTACAGGTTGTTCCGAATAGGCCTTTTAAGTTTATTAAATTATTTACTGTTCCCATCATTCAGTATTCAACAGGCTATGGCCTAACTCTCCAATCCTCCACCAATTTCCCTTTCAAGGATTTAAATATCAAAGGATATAATAATAGATTGTTCCCTGAGTTTATTATGACCATCAAGGATTTAAATATATAATTAATGAATGCCCTCTGTGATGCTGGAATTATTTTGTACTCTGTTTTGAATTAAACATAATATGCTATTCTTTTTACTGTGTATTTTTCTTTACTGCCGAAAGTAGAAACAATTTTGATTCGTGTTAGTGGTTTGAAAATGTTATTCTCTATAATTGAAAATTTCCAATTGCGTTTTATGTTTTTGACATCAAGAAACGAAATCTAGTTCCTTATTTGTCTGTAACCAAAATCGAATTACATATTACGATTTTCATGAAAATTTTAGAGATTTAGAGATTACCTAGAAAGTCTCATATCTATTTCATTAATTTCTGGCTTCCAATTTACATGTATTTTCTTAGGCACAACTATATTTTAGGTTGGCTCGTTCGGGGGGCGGGGTGGCCGAATGGGTCGTGTGCACAGCACCGTGAGGTACCCGGCAACCAGATATATGAAGTTTTGAGAGACAAAAATAAGTAGGAGTTCGCGTCCCTGTGCCGGAGGGGATTTTAAATTCACCCGCCCTCACCCTCCGGCCCGGGGAAATCCCGTATAGCCAAAAATGGCGAGGTAGGGAAGAACAGAAAAAATAGAAAAAATAAAAAAAGGTTGGCTCGTTGGATTCGGCTGAAATTTATAAGTAAGTTGAGGATCAGTGAGAAACAGATGTTCTATAATTTTTATTGTTTTTTATTCACTATTTCGTTTTACATATAAATCATTCATAATATTTCGTCCACAAATATATAACATTCGATAGCTGATAGGCTAGTTAAAGGCAAGATTTTTTTTTTTTTTTTTTAAACTTTTATTATGATATTTACAACTGTATTAGTATGAATACATCTAGTAAATTTGTACAGAGAAATATTATTACATGATACACGTTTGTTGAGAAACTACCCACTGGTAGCACTCTAAAGGCAAGGTTAAAGGCAAAGATAACGTTGAAAAAGTAACCGTATTTATCATTGTTTTTATTAACTATAAACTTTAACAAATATTTTCCTATTATAGTGAAATTGTCTTTATATATTTACTTGTTTATAAACTTCATTACATAACCCGAACTCTCGTAAGTAAATAGAACGCCTGACTAATATAGCTGTTTGGAAATAGATTTATTCAATAACTCACGAGGAAAAGTACTATGCCAAGTTATATTAAGGCGTGTAAAGAAAACATTTGAGTACTACGTAAAAGTCGTCTTCAGACTTATAAGTGAAAAGTCAAGCACCTCCTTGAACTCGTAAACAATATTCTTACTGCTCCAGTGCACGCAACTCTTTTGTACATGAGTTGGGACACCAGCTCACGCATTGATCTGGAAGATCCTTGATTTTGAAATGGTTTTATAATTATTAGAAAGCATATTTACCTGAATTTTAAATAAATATATAAGTTTCCTTGATCTTGTGTCACTAAAATCTCCTTTATTTTATCATTTTTATTTTATATTTACGTTTCGGCTATTAGCCATCATCAGAACATCTGAAACAAAAAAATATTATATATGTACATTTTGCATAAATATATGACCATTTTACATAATCTCTATTTATTTTTTAAAAGCTTTGTTTAGCAATTCTTAAAAAATACCTGCTATTATAATTATCACAATGTCTTTTCTTCTTAAAAAAAAATTAAAATTGTTATTGTTTATTTTCTATGTCGAATAGACCATAAATTAATTAAATTATATATAAAAGTTATAATAAAACATATAAATAATAAATTAACGGACTCAAAAACACTCTATGCACTTTACCTAATTTTAAAAATTAAAACCTGTTATTTTACAACCTATATCATTTAAAATGTTACATCAATTATAAATTTATTTCATATATTTTTTTATTTTAGTGTTTTATTCGTAGTATCATAATTTAATCTATTTTATATAATTCAAGAGTCATTTTTAATGTTGAAAAATAATAAATCAATTATTCTGTTTATTATTTTATTATGTTTATTATGTCTATGTATCATTTCTAAAATTTACTATTCCATCTTCATGCTCACACACACACACACACACACACACACACACACACACACACATATATATATATATATAATGCTTCAACTATCTTATTCTGCTTTTTATCTTATTTGTTATAAAATAAAAACGTCTGCGAAGATCAATATAGCCTTCTCGCCGTTTTCATTGGCTAAAATATATCTATATTACAAAGTATACATTTTTTCTTATGAGAATAAAATCCCTTGGAGAAGCCGATTCGGAAATGCAGTTACTCTTCAACATTCGCGGGTTCGATCTCCATGAATTTCGTTTATCAACTAATATTAAAATGCGGAAGAGTGCCGTATTCGAAGATTCCATATTTGATGATTCTTAATTTTAAAAAAAATACCAATGCATACTGAACATGCATATCACTATTGTTAGTTCAAAAGGTCGCTTGTAAAAATTGATTATTTTACAAGAGAGTATAAAAATTAATTATTTCTTTATGCGTTATCAGTATAATTTCATATTTTATTGTCCATAGTAGCAACTACTTATATCACTTGCAGACTACCTGAGATCTAGTATTGCGAGCGTGGATAGAGGATCGTAGAGTAAGGGGTTCCAGGATGTAGGGAGGATTTTTGGTTCAGAGAACTTGAAAAAGGAAAACACCAAGGAGGAATTGTCGTCGGGAAGTTGGATAAAGCCACTTCAACTAGGTGTATCAGAATGATCACGGTATCTTAGGAGTAATTATAGTACATTTGTATTACCTTAAAATATGTAAAATCTATTGGAAGGCATTTAGACCGATTTAAATACCTCTACGCCACAATAATATCAGTAAATGATCAACTATTTATTTATTACCATATAACAAGGAAAAGTGGACCATTCTTCTCTCTAGCAACTTTCTAGAAGAAGCCAGTTCTGGTATAATGCTGCGAGATTTGAAGATACCAACACTCAAGAACGAAAGATTCAAAAATAAAGCACACGATAACCTAAAGGAATCTGTGATCAGTGCATTAAGGCATCGAGTTACAATAAAGAACTGCTTACAGAAACTGATCAGTCCTGTATATAATGATATGAAGGCAAGAGGGTTGGAACTTACAGAAAGCCTCTTCATAACAAAAAAATAAAAACACTGTAATGAGACCAAATGTTAAAAAAAAGCAGACGAATAGACAGAATTAAAAAAGATACGTCAATCTGTAACGCAGTATCTTAATACAGAGAGAAAAACTAATTGCTGGTTCTAAGGTAAAGCCACAACATTTTTGTTATATGTCATATCCATATTTTGAAACCATAGTTATTCGGATTCATCTTAATTTTATATGATTTATTTTATGAATGAAATGAAGCAGAATTTGGTTATTATGGGAGTAGTAATTTTGTTTTTGATAAATATTCCCTTTGTTGGTTTTCTCCAGGCGTTTGAACAGTGCAGCCGTGTGGCCCTTGGATGGAGAAAGCGGCTTGCAACAGCTTTGTTGAAGTGGTTCGAGATTGTTGCACAATCGAAAGGCACTGAAGTAACTCCCTGCTCTGATTTATTCCTTGTGTATATCTGTTTCTCTATAAATTGCAAGAGATATGATTTCTTTGGGCTAATCAGCTGTGTAAGGCAATATCTTGTTGCTGACTGTCCTATTTTTTTAGTTTTAGTTTATGGATATCTTAATGATATCTTGCATCCGCAATACTTGAATATTTGAAATTGTTTAAAAGAAGTAAGCTTAGGTGTTATTACTGATACTAGTCATTAGATCTTGGGATCTAGTCAGACTAAATTCTTATTACTATTAAATAAACTTTATAAAATCGAAACTTTTGGTACCATAACTTAGGGCGAGGTAGACTCTATGGTGGATTATTTGGATCAAAACAAAATTAAAAAAATGAAATAAAATGTAGATGCCCCTTGTCAAATAAATGCGGGTATAAATTATAATCTCTCTGATATGTAGTAGCAACTAGCTAGATCTAGATCTTAACTTCACCGTTGTGTTCCCACTTAACTTTTTTTAAATCTGGCTCCTATATCTTATTATCAAGTTATGGACGTTAAGAGAATTTTGAAATGACGTTAGATGTTTTGATTCTTTAGGATAGACACATTTGGTAATCCAATCTTAATTTTTATCGAAACCTTTGGCTACAATAAAATTTTATTATAGTGGTATAATGGTTAACTGTCGTGAATAATCAAATAGAAGTTGGTTGGGGTGTTAAGTCAAAAATAAACAAATATAAATAAATAAATGATATTTATTTTTGCCGACGTTTAGGCCCAAAGTTCAGGCTTTCATTAAACTAAGAAAAGAACAGGTAAAAATATGACAAACTATTAACATTAAAAAACAAAATTAATAATAATATAGGAGTTTATATAGGAGAGAACCCAATTCCTCAGACAAATGCAGTACGTTACCTAAGACTAATATTCGACAGAAGGATGACCTGGGGTCAAAATGAAACGACAGACCTTAAACAAGCGGCTGAAAACATTGTACTCACATTTTTACAAATCAAAATTGAAAATCAGACAAAAACTCAATACATACACTTACCTACTCAAACCCATATGGACATACGCCGCACAAATTTACGGTTCTGCAAAAAAGACACACTTACAAAAACTACATACATTTCAATCCAAAATTTTACGATTTATAACAGGAGCTCCTTGGAAATAAACAACAAAACTTTACATAACGACTTACGATAAACAATTACCGACCAACACATACGCGATCTATACTCCAGATTTCATCTTAAAATACACGGATATCACAACGGACTTATTAACGACATGGCCACAGCTGACATGCCTATCAGGAGACGACTAAAGAGGAGCTGGATGAGAGATCTTCTTTCTTGAATCAAGGAAATAAATCAAGACCAGAAATAAGTGCTGCTGGGTACTATTGTTTTCCTCATGCCTAAAATGTCTATTTTTCTGATTAGTTACAGCACATCGGCTTATTGTCAAGCTCATGACAGGTGCGGATGGAAATATGAAGACAAAAGAAAATAATTATGTAAGGAACATATGAAAAAAAATAATAACAGTAATGAAAGGAACTTTTTTTTTTTTTTCATATCCCCTTTTATTTATTTTTCACTTGGAGCCTTTTTTTTGTTTTCATATTAGTCCTTTTACTGCTTAGAAGCATTGTAAGGTGTATTTTTTGTCGTTTATGAGTACTTAATATAACAGATGATGGGGCTTACCTCAGGCTTGAGTTGACCTTATACTCTAGAGCTTACAACTAAATTAATAAAACATATATCTCATGAGATTTGTTGCCAACGTTTTGGAATTTGGGCTGGTAAGACTTTGTTAAGGAACTTATTAAATGACTAATATCTATATTAAAGAGGAACTAATGACAGTACTAGAGAGGAGCTTATGAAATAAATAATAACGACAAAATAGTTGGAGATTAATGAAATAAACTTGTTTACATAAACTGAGATGAGGACTAATGAAATAAACATAAACAAGGTAACAAATATGAAAATAAAAACTAATTAAAATAAGATAAAATGTAAGTATTAGATATAGTATGAATGGGGTGACGTAGTTGCCGAAATATGATGTCTTATAATTTTAAAAAGAAGTGAGATAGACAAAGAATAAAATGTAAAACAGAAAAGGAATATGAAGTTATATTAAGAAAGTAATAAATTTAAATAGAAAAATTAAGCGCCCTCTATAATGAATATCAGAAATCCGTGAACTGAAGCACAGAAACGCATATAATGGTTTTTGAAAGGTATATATTTTTACAAGGTTAAACTATATAAAATAGTTTGAAAGGTATTTTGTAGATAAATTATATGTGCTTACTAAATAAATACGTTATTCAATGGAAATAAGAATTAATAATTATATATATCTATCACATTTATATTATAAATTAACTCATTTTAAAAATATCACTAGTTTTTTTTTTTTTTTTACAGGTCTTAAAAATACATACCAGCTGAAGTTTTGTAATAATCGTAAGTACTTATTGTTGTAAGTTGTCCTATCGCTAAAGCAATATAGATCTATCTAAGTATTTCCGGAATTTCTGTAATATTATTGTTGAATTTCTGGAAGGGGATGTCGCCGACAAAGCCTATATAATTTATTATGTTCACTGACTGACAACGAACCTTATCGTCCTAATTAATAGGTCTATTCAAAATCATTTGATTCATCATATCCAGTCTTGAATTAGCAATCCTCGTATTCATCAAATTCACTTGTTCTAGAATCAAATGTTACATTTCAATGGAGGTAAGTCGAGAGATGTTCTTATGTTGTATAATGACAAATAATTTGCGATAATTTTTAATTATTGTAATCAATGATCGATAAGTGCTTTCAATAAGTAAAATAGAACTGAAAAAAAGAAAAAAAAGAAGAAGAAATATCTTGCTGCCAATTTTTTTTTTAATTCATATATATATATATATATATATATATATATATATATATATATATATATATATATATATATATTTAAACAGTATTAATGCTATTTAAAAACTTCCAAGAGATGGAAATTACAGTCATTAAAAAAAAAATAAAAAAATAAATTGTTTAATGTTTAATCATTGGCTGAATAAAAGTCGCTATTTAATTTTCATTTCCTTGTGGAATAAACTTTGTGCTAATTGAATATCTACTTAAGGATATGTACATGTTCATACAACTGCTTTAATTAGTTAACTATTTAGTATTCAAGGGTAGTTAACTTTGTTACTTAAGAAAATTATTGAAAAAAGTTATAATTTTTTCCATTACTTCTTTAGAAAATTTTACCATTTTTTCAGAATCATTTTAACGTTGTCTAATTTAACGATCTTGTTTAGAATGGACCAAATTAGCTGAATAATTAATATGACAAAAAGTCAAATATCTATTTTCTCTTGTATCCATTTGAAAATGTTATTTTAAATGAAGCTTAATTTTATTTGTTCAAACTGATAACAAGATAACATTTTTTTTTTAACTATATCTATCTCAATACGTTACTTCAAACAGGTTTTAATGAAGTCGCACTGAACTAGATTTTTATGAAGAATACTGTTGAGTATGAACAAAATTTATTCAATATTCAGTGTATTTGTATATTGAAAAATAATACATATAGGCGTGACACTACTAAATTCTTTCTATATTATGAAATTAACTCTCGTGGATGATACGCAACCTTTCCTCTGAATAATTTTTGTGTCCCTATATGAAATAAGAACACAAATTTATCAGAAAAGAACAAAGAACGGAAAAAAAAACTTGCACATCCAATGTACTTCACCCAATTCTCTGCGCATATATATAGATATATAGACCCTTGTCAGTGAATTGAAGTAAAAGTTTATGATAAAATTTAATCAGAGTGAATTCATACATATCCGCTGTGTTTTTCTAAGCACCATTTCAGTGCAATATTTAAAATGGTTTGGATCCATTTTACGACTTCTTATCGACGAGTGTGGAATTAAAAGAAACTACACACAAAGCAAAGAAAGTATTATTCTGCAAAGATTATTAGATTTGTTGTTCTACATTTGTTTGTATTGAGTTCTTGATTTTAGGAAAAAGCATCTGTGGAAAATATAAACCACATAACCACATTTAGGTTTTGTCATCAATCACAGAAATGTTTTAACAGTCTCGTGCTGTGTTCTTACTACTATCGACAACCCATACTCAAATAATTCTTTCGTATGGTGGGACGTTAAAAATAAACTGTCAGTAGTTGTCATTAGATTTTCAGCTTGGAGAAATTAAGAATCTGACGATGGAGTCCATTTGGTTAGAAGTGGAGAAGAGGCAGGAGTGATTAAATTAAAAGATGTTACCTTAGAAGACTTGATACACCAAACAAAGAAAATATAACTATCTGATTGGGAAAAAGAATTGGATCAGAAACAGTGCAAATTGAAGAATGTATAACCTAGTTGTAGTAAATGGTTGTTTAACTCCAGAATGTAATGAAGAGAAATTATCCGATTTAGGATTACTTTTCTACACATGGCTACACTCTAAAATGTCTGGAGGTGTAAATGTAACAATATAATTAAAATAGTGTAACAACTACTGGAAGAATGCCTCTAATGTGAGAAAGACAGATAAAAATAGTTCGCTCAGAATAATTAACAGACATCCTGCAAGATAATGAAGAACCAGTCACTAATCTGTTTGATTTCCGGAAGAAAAGAAATATCAAAATCTAACTATAAGAGATTCTTAATTATAGTTAAACGCTAAAGATCCTTTAGGGTAGAGGCGTTAAAGAGGAAAACTCCAATTAAATGTTCGTTACTCTGCATTAACATCTAAAACTTCTAAAATTGTATATTATTCATTTTAAACTAAAATAATACTCATACTTCCAGAAATTTGTTTTCAACTTACAATTTTTAGTTTGCTTAAAAATCAAATTCTTTCGTTATTCATATTTATTTATATTTATATTACTAGTAGCAATTGGAGATCTTTAATTATTTCTATTAAATCAAATTAACCATAGACCGCTCCTGCATATTTGAACCACTTATCCGCGAGCTACTTTATCAACCAATGTAGTAGTTATGAGTATACGCTCACTCTTAATCTAAATTATTATAAATTAACATAAATATTTATTATTTTTGGTGATATGACAGGTATTATAAGATACAAGTAATAATTTTTTTTTTTTTGAAGGGAAAACTTCTTTAGGCGCGTTTTGCACTTTTTTGTGGTGAGTGAATTAAATTGATCCGTCAGATTTGCGAAATGTTAACGCTCGGGTAAAGTCGGCTAGAGCCGACTAATTGAAATATTTTTATATTGAAAGCGAGGAAATTGTTCAGCATTTCATCCTCTCTGTAATAGACTATAATTCAAAATTGTGTCTTTGTCTTGTCACGCGTATGTGTCTTTGTCTTTGTAGGGAGGTGAAAAGGAAAAAATAGTGTCAGTTAGACATCAATTAGCCTAATATTCTACTGCAGCATAAGCAACTTCTCCCCACCACTATACATAGGTCTTAATAGTAAGCCTACGTAGTAGTAGCGCATGACTCAGTAGTGTTGTTGCTCTTATTATGTAACATCGTGTTTGTTTTCGTACCAATAAAGTTTTTTTTTTATATCGTTCGTGTATCCGAGCTTATAATTGTTGAAAAACAAATAATAAAGAGTTGAGTTGAACGTATGGATTAAAATATTTGAGATATTAAAAATCGGACGTGTATACTCTAAGCGAGGGAAATGTTCAGCATTTCATCTTCTTTGTAATGAGCTATTATTCAGAACTATATCTTAAACCAATACCGTGGTAGAGAGTAGGAGAGGGGAAAGTGTCAAAAACAAAATGATAACGAGTTTTATTGAAGATATGGATGAGACATAATGAGACGTACTAAGCTATTATTTATAATTTTTATTTCATATTATTAATCTCGTCTTGTTGATGTTATGTTTTCACTTCTATCGTGTGGTCTAAAGCACACAGTTTAGTTTTTTTTTTATATTGCAAAAATGGCTTATAAAAGATTATAAATTATAAAGAAAGTAATAAATATAAGATCTGATATACATTTTTAACTAATCAGGTCAGAATGATTTATGATTTAATCTTCTCAGTCTGAGAAATCATATTATGTCGATCTGGCAGCACAAGCTCTTGCTTCTTTTTCCTACAGATTGCTCTTGAACTCCTATTTAAATTCTAGATTTGTCTCCGAAATTCGACTTAAATTAGTATAATCTAATTTAGAAAAGAGATGCGAAATTTATAATCAGTAGAAAACAGAAACTAAATTACTTACATAATCGAGCGGGTAGTTGACTTTGTCTGCCAAAACTTGTTTTCAATGAATCAATGATAGATAATGAAGCAAGTGTTCACTCCATTTAAATCAAAACTGTACTAAAGAAAATTAAGGGTCTGGGGCAAAGGTATTAGCAGCTGGAAGCGCCTGAGAAATTCTTTTTGGAAACTGGCGACGAAATCCTTCAGCTGGTTTACAAAAGCAACCATTGGGCCAAGTCTAGGGTTAAGGTCGGCTAGAGTGAGAAATTTTGAATTGGGCATTTGAACCCTGTGGGACTATTTTAATGAGAAAAATATCTACATGATATTAAAAACCGTTTAATCGTAGTTGGATATAAGGAGTAAAATGAAAATCGATTGAGCCGCTTTTGAAAAAATGTAAACATATCTAGATAAAGGCTTCAATTGGACTCATTGAAGGTCTCAAACAAGAATGTTTAAAAAGACTTGGCCTTATAAAGTGTTTTTCGCATTCTAGTTGGGGAGCTGACAGAAGCAGCCTATTAAAGGTATACAAAGCAATCATCCGAAGCAAAATAGATTATGGAACATGTGCATATGGAACCTCAAAAAGAAGCATTGTAAAAATTCTAAATTAAAAGAAAATTGTTAAATAATGCTGCATTAAGGATATGCTCAGGAGCATATAGAACATTACCGATTGAGAGCCTATATGCATGCATTAGCTCCGAGCCATCCCTCGAGACAAGAAGAGCATTTATGATTTGCAATATATGGGGCCAAAATAATGTCACTTCCACGACACCCCTTAAGATGGATCATATTTGATCCACAAACAGTTTCAGTCAATAACGGTTTCAATCAAAATATAGTTCAAACAATGTTAGAATTCAGTATGAATCTAAATCACATCCAAAAGCTGCCACATAAAAACATTCCAAGGTGGAGCCCCCAGCTGGATATTTCTACAGAAAAATACATATCCCAAATCTAAAAAGGCTGATTTTGGACGAAAAAAATCTCCTTTTTTAAATGTTAAACAACAAAACTACAAAATTTTGTACACAAATGCATCAAAACCCTGCTGCTTTTGAGCATCAGTGCTTCCTACTGGAGGTTTTAGGTAACCCGCTTTATTCTCCAGACATAACTCTTTTAGCTTACTATCTTTTCCGTAAAAATCAAGAAGAGATAACAAATTTTCTTTGTTCAATTAAAAACATTTGTTCATTGTTCTCGAGATATAAAAACAGTTATTTTTGGAAAAAGGGATTATTGATCTTCTGAGCCTTTGTGTAATAGTAACCTCTCATGGAGATAGATAAATTTAATTTATATAAATAAATCTTAAACTTTCAACGAATTTTAATTTTTTTCAAAATATCCATACGAACTTTCCGAACAACCCTAGTTTTGTGACTGAATAGTTATATTAAATGTTGTGAAACAAATACAAATGCGTTGTTATGAATGTCTTTATTCATATTACAATGGAGAATGCCAAGTAGAAGCTCTATTGAGCAGTATTTGTATTTAGTGTTGAGTATACGTGGCTGCTGATGGTGCGGAGAAGATTAGTGCTATATACCAAGCTGCAAGTTGAGAACTTCAGAGCTCTACAATAGCCCTTACTCAGCAGGTGTGATCGATGTCTCTTCTTGACAGGAATCAAGTTGAAAGCCGGCTCAAATGAGCCATTGACTTCTTCTTAACAGCTTAACTTAACACAATCCTAGGATTGAGCGATTATTTCAAAGACTATTCAGCAAAGTGATAAATCATCCATCATCTATCACAGCTTCTGAAGGGCAATTGCAAAATATTAATGTGTATATAAATTAGCAGGGAGCAGAGTAGCTCAGTGGGTTAGCACTATCTGTTAAAGCTACAGGTCTCAGGTTTCAATCCGGCGGATGAAAATTAATTTTTTATCAGCCGTGGATCAATCTTGGGGTCGGGAGACCCTCTTGGGGCACACCTAGCGTCTATCAAGTAGGTAATATTAATTAGGGGGAAAATTCTGGCGATGGAGCGTGATCCTGGTCGGATCACCTTCCTGCATAACCGCTAAGTTTGAAACATATAAAATTAATTTATTTATCTCTCTTATTTTCTCTTATAAATTAATTTTTATTAATTAATTTATCTCTCGAAATGAAGGAATCAAATATTACCTATAAGGGAATTCTAATATATTGTAACAGTTAACTATTATTATTATATAATAACTAAACATCTTGTATAAGATGTATTGTATATTTAACAATATATGTTACTGATAAACAATCTTATTTAGGTTATTAATTTTTTTTTATGGAATTTTGAGATTTAATTATACACCATTACTTTTATTACCACATATACTCTCACAGATCTTATATTAATAAAATATAGATTATTAATAAAATATCTCTTTACTACTCAGTTTTATTTCATCTATATTTTATGTGTCCTTTCGGCATTTTTAACGAAAACGAGAGTCATAAAAACAATAAAGGTTTTTTTCTACATATGCTACTCAATGGTAATTGTTATTTTATTATTGTATTAAAAATTTAATTATCATGATTTTCTTTTTATCACAATTCCCAATCTTCTTGAAAAAAAACAACATATAAATTTTATATAAGAACACCATTTGGTACATTTTTTTTCTAATATAGGTAATTATGGATGTTATTATTTTATTGAAATAAATTTTTTTGAATTATTTTATAACAAATTGGTAATGCAAAACATTTTTTTATTTTTATTTTTTATTACTGAAATTTACAACTGTATTAAATGATAAATACAACTAGTAAATATAAAATGAGTAACTTAACATGTACAACATAAAGAGAAACTACCCATTGGTAGCACTCCAATTATACTTCTAATAGTAGGCCCTTGTTCGCCTAAAAATTCGCACAGCATATTGTTAACAAATGCCAAATTAATAAGAAAATAAAATAATGCAACTTATCAAAATATGAAGGAAACAATTGCTACTTTTTCGATAAATATAATCGACAAAGGAAACAAAATTAATTTGAATCTTCATTTTTGTTTGGAAACAACATATTTAAAAATTTCAATAAGCTGTATCTTTGCGAAACATTGTCCGATTTCAATGATATTTTTCCCCTTTTTTAGACAATGTAGTAATGTTTTATATAATCATGGGAATAACGAAGGGAAAAGTTTGTAATTTTTTAGTTATTAGCAAATAAAGTTTCTTTTCTTTTATAACCTGTTTGCCAGAATGTTCGAGGTGATTAGACTATTTCGCCCACCTGAGGGAGAAGGAAGCTTTCGAAATTGGTGGCTCAATCTTGAGATTTGGTGAAGAATTAACGATGATATGGCTTGCAGATCAAAAACACCATCGATAAATAATATAAACTCTTCCTCTCTCGATCATAGAGATCTGAAGTCGACGAAATGAGACATGTATCCAATGACAGTACTACAATTAACGTCAGGTTGTGTGGATACGAACCCCATGCCTTGCGTTATCTCGAAAATACTACGTTTTTGGGCTTAAAAACCCAGGATCCGATAGTTCCGGAGGAACTATCCCGGTCTTACTGTACGCATCAAAATCTTCAAGGTCTAATTTGTCCCGCATCGATCTACAGACCTACCACCGTTCCAGTATTGAACCCTAGCAAAATGTTTGTATCGACTTTATTTATTTTAGAAAGGAAAACAAAAGCGGGGAATACGATTCGATAACCCCCCGTGAAATTCTGAATCCAACGGTACCCCATTCATGGTATTTGAGCACGACAGGAGCTTATATTTGGTACAAGACCGATTTCGAACCTTACTGTAATAATATATGTGGGGATATTAAAAGGTCCCGAAGCCATCTTCTTTTCAGACGTCTCGGAGGGTTACCAGGAATAGAAGAGGAAGCGAGGACAAAAGGGTTCCGATGTTTCAGAATTTTATCATGGAAGGATAGGTATCTGGATTGAGCTAGATCGGAAACATATGGTACATTAAGGTCATTATGGATGATTTTATTTATGACAAAGTAGGGAGCATTGAGGATTTTACGAAGGGTTTTGGTTAAGTAGGGATTGGATACGAGAGGAATTTGATGGTTTAGTAGACCCCCAAAGCTCGATCCCGTAAGTCCAAATGGGCCTTATTATAGTAATATACATAAGAGTCTTTTGTAAATAGTTGGAAGTTTAGAGCGTTTGTCTAGAAAGTTCTGTAGTAGTCGAAAACGTCGGATGGTTTCTTATCATTTAAGTCTGGTGTGGGAGCTTGAAATGAGTCGTTTGTCCAGGTGGAGTCCTTGGTATCGGATTTGTTCAACAGGAGTAAGTGGGCTATTGTTGAAGGATGATTTAGGACAAGAAGTCATAGGTTTATGACGAAGAGTAATGTAATTTGATGGGATTTATTTTAATCCTCCAATTTTTACACCATTTTTCAAGACTTGTGGTGTGTCATTGAAGAGTTTGGGATGCAATAGACGTATCACTATTAACTCATAGGATACACGTGTCATCGGCATAGGTGATTTGGTGGATTTGGTTGGGATGTCAGCTGTATAAACTAAGTAAAGGATATGACCACTTCAAAAAATAAACAAAAAAAAGGATTTGTTTACCTTATATCATTTTCTTTATAGTTATTTTTAGCTATTATCATTCTTCAAAACACATTCATTTCAATTACAAACCGTAGGCTAAACTGATCCACTGAATACTGTTTAAACTGTGGTCTGTATATATATATATATATATATATATAAAACATTTTGACATTTATTCCTACTCAAATACTCGTTAGACAGTTTATTTATCAGAAGGTAGATAATATATTCAAATCGTATAAATAGTCTTCCCTGTCGAACTATACAAATTGCTGGAAATTTACTATTAGCTTTTAATCATATTTAAGTGGGCATGTAGGCCGTTAAGATATTTCATTTTTGATGATCCTCAGAGTTAAGTAAACCGCTTCGATATTATTTTGTGAATATACTAATGTCATGTTCCTACGATATTTTAACAGGATATAGGACAGAATTAACAACAAATTTCTTTTTTTGTGCAGTTTATTGGCTGTCCACTGTCTTGGAAAATATCCAATGAGCTATACACCTATCCTTGTAAATAAAATCAAGAAAGTTTATAATTATATATTGTTTCAAGAATCCTTTTATTTTGTTTCTCTCTTGAAACGTTCAACCACATATATTTTCACATTTTAATTGGAATTATGTAATATAGCCATATGACGTAAATCTGAAGTAATTTAAAGGTAAAACAATTGTCTTGACGGGGTGTTTTATTCATTATTCGTACTGAACTTTTCCAGAAATCATATAACTGAAAAGTTTTTTTTTTTGTAATACTTGTAGAAGTTCTTAAACATTTTCTTACACCCCAATGATTGACAGATTGCATAACTTTTATTCAAATTGAAGGGAAGAAACCGTGAAAATGTCGCAGTTCACAGTTCTTTGTAAAATATTAATTAAATAAATGAATTACATAAAACAGGGCCCAATGTGAAATCTAATCTTTTTGAAGTGAAAACTTCTTTAGGCGCGGGTTTCGCACTTTTTTGTGGAGAGTGAATTATATTGAGCCGTCAGATTTCCGATATATAACGGTCCAGTAAAGTCGGTTGGAGTCTTTCGACTAATTGGAGTAATTTTGTATATTGATTAAAATATCTAAAAAAAAAATCGGACCAGTGTATTGTTAGCAAGGCAAATGTTCAGCATTCCATGCCCTCAATAATATACTAATATTCAAAATTGTATTTTTCACGCGACGCCATGCTAGAAAGGTGAAAAGAGAAAAAAAAATCTTCAAAAGCAAATGATAACGAGGTTTATTGAAGATTTGGATTAAAATATTTCAGAAATTAAAAATCGGACCTGCATACTGTAAGCCTGGGAATTGTTCAGCATTCCATCCTATTTATAATGAGCTATTACTTATGATTTATATTTCATATTATTAATCTCGGCTTGTTGATGTTTTCACTTCTACTCTGTGGTCTAAAGCAAACACCTTAGTTTTTTAGATTATTATTAATCTGAAGTTTTTCCAAATACTCCACAAGACTTCAGCGGTAAAAGACAGACGTTCTGACTGTACATCAACTATAATGTTTTCATAATAAAATCGCCTATAAAATTTCACAAATAAAACATGTTGAAATCAGATTGACAGTATCTAATTTTTATGGTAATAATAATTCACACGGAAAATTTAACAATCATATTAGTTAATAGTAATAAAAGGCTTAGCGAAGGTTCGATGCTGACAGTACCTACCGCTTAGTACACATCTCCCTCCAGGTTTCGCCGTCCAAACCCAGTCCCTTCATATCGGCTTTCACTCAACCTTCCCACCTCCGTCTCGGTCTTTCCCTTTGACGTTTACAATTCGGTTCCGCAAATATTCACCTTTTATGAATTCTTTCCTTATAAGCCCAACAATTTTACAAGCCCATTTGATTCGCCGCGATATAATCACTTCAATTATATTAACCGATACAGTTTACACAATTCGGCGTTGTGTGACCATCTGAACTCTCCGGTTAACTCAATCATCGGTTCGATTATTCTATGCAATTCATTGTTTTTAATAACCTCAAGACGTTGCTCATCCCTTAAAGTAATCGGCCACGTTTCTCATCCATAAATAACTGTAGATAAGATAATGGTTTTATAGATTCTAGTTTTTAGGTTTCGAGACAACACGCGCGGGCTAAGTAGTTTCGTCACAGAAAAATAACAAGAATTTACTCTCTTCAGCCTAACCTTAATATTCTAATCATATTAGTTATTATTTATAATTTATATCTAATATTCGTATCCTTTAACAATATTCCACTGATCCCTGTCCAACAGATCCGTTACCTAGGACTCCTCCTTGACAAACGCCTTACCTAGAATTCTCATACTAGACTTAAAAGAAACTGCTAACAGATTCCGACTACTACAACGCTTACTTGACAAATGCTCTAAACTTCCAATATTCAACAAAAAAACTCAATTTACACTCCCATCATCAGGCCCATTTGGACGTACGGTATTGAGCTTTGGGGCTCTACAAAAACATTAAGTTCTTCCCGTATCCAATCCTTACAATCAAAAATCCTCCGTAAAATCCTAAATGCCCCTTATTATGTAACAAATAAAATTATCCACAAAGACCTCAACATTCCTCTTGTGGAAGACTTGGCCTGAACTAGATATACTTCTTTTCATTCCAAACTCTTTGGCCACCCCAATTCTCTAGTTTGTGACCTTTTATCCAACACAATTTCTGACAACCCACCGAGGCATCTGAAAAGAAAATGACCAAGTGACCTCCTAAATTAATTTATTTTTGAAGTATCACCAATGGGTAACTTCTTCACAAATACCTTTATGTAATATATACCTATAGCAAATTTACTGGTTGTATATAAGTTTACAGTTGTTTTAATATATATATATATATATATATATATATATGTGTGTGGGTGTATTTTTTTTTTCGGTTGGCACTACAGACCATGAAGATCTTTGGCCGCGAGATGTAATCTCCTTACAGACGTATGTTACTTGCGGGAGCACAGATAGCGTGGATAGGGTCGCCCAACCTCACGTTGCTGCGAACCATGGTTACCATGATGTAGCGGCAGGCCACCCTTAGTTTCATAGCCGATCCCTTTGGGGACCAATGTAGCAGTGTCCTTCCCACAGACTCACTCAGGTTCAAGGACAGTGACAAATCGGTCTAGATACATAGAGTATGACTGTTCGGAGTCATCGCAAATGTAGCGCACAAGGACCTACATTTCTTTCCCCAAAACAGACTGTCCATGGACCGAGCCTAAGGGGAGCTATTAACATCCTGGTAGATCCCATCCCGATTCCCGATTAAGAAGTACACGAAGTAGGGTCATCAGTCCTACGCCCGGTGAGTCATCGGTCATCGGTCTTACGGCCAGGTGAGAGTTGCCTCCAGTAGTCTGATGGGTCTCACATACCGGGGAAGGGAGACTCGAGCAGCGTTGTTTTTACCTGGCAGACGGTCACCCATCCAAGTACTAACCACGCTCGACGTTGCTTAATTTTGATTACCTATTGCAAGCGCTTTAGCCCGTACCCGTACGGCTACACCATATATATATATATATATATATATATATATATATATATATATAATATATATATATATATATATATATATATATATATATATTATATATATATATATATATAATTATCATTATTATTATCATATTAGTTATTATTTATAATTTATATTTAATATTTTAATCTCGCCTTAATGTTTCACTTCTATCCTAGATCTAAAGCACATAGAATAGACTTTTTTATTATAAGTAATAACAAACTTAATTATTCTCCTTAACGGAGTTAATTTATCAGATTAGCTCTTACTAGAGGTATAATAGTTTTATTTATCTAAAGTTAGCATTCAAAAATTAATTCTAGGTCATTTAAAGACAGCGGGTGTTAGACCGACACAGCCTCCATCCGATATTTTTCATTCGGTTGTTCCGTAGCGAGATATTTTAGTGTACGATGCCATGTAGGTCATTTGAATAAAAGAGGCAGAGGGCAGTACCCGGAGAGGCGGGGAATTAGCATCAGAGCCCTGACTACAAGGGATTACGACCTGCCCCAGTTGATGCAGAAAGCCTCGGGCGCCATCTTCATTGTTGTCCGGGCCAGCTTATCAATTAACTTCATAACTTGAAAGGTCCCCAACCTGCCATGGATTCTTTACAGCTATTTTTTCCTCGGTCATTGAATTTTTATAATATTTTGTAATGGTCTTACTGTATTTCGAAGACTTTAAAGGTGTTACAAAAAACATTTTTTTTTCTTTTTATTATTTTATTGAAATTGACAACTGTAAACGTATATACAACTAGTAAATTTGCTATAGGAATATATTACATGAAGGTACTTGTGAAGAAGCTAACCATTGGTAACACTTCAAAGATAAATTAATTTAGGAGGCCCCTTGGCCATCTTCTTTTCAGACGCCTCGGACAATCGTCAGGAATTGTGTTGGATGAAAGATTACAAACTAGAGGATTTGGGTGACCAAAGAGTTTGGAATGAAAAGAGGTATATCTAGTTGGGGCCAGGTCTTCTACAAGAGGAACGTTGAGGTCTTTATGGATAATTTTATTTGTTACAGAATAAGGGCATTTAGCATTTTACGGAAGATTTTGGATTGTAAGGATTTGATACGGGAAGAATTTGATGTTTTTGTAGAACCCCAAAAGTCAATACCGTATGTCCAAATGGGTCTGATGATGGCAGTGTAAATGAGTTTTGCTTCCTCACTACAGAAGGTAGGGAAGCATTGTGTTCGTGCGAGAGATTAAAAAACTGTTTTGCAGAATCGAAAATTTTCACTCGCGTTTTACGTTTCAGACATCAAGGATCAAATTTGGTTCGGTTGTCTGTTCTGTCTGTCTGTCTGTAGTCAAATCGATGTGACGGGCATATCACATAGTACCGTTCATCCTATCTTCATGAAATTTTCAGGGATTATGCTGATTGGTGCCTAGATGGTCCCATATCAATTTTATCAAATTCCATCCAGCACTTCCGCTTACGCACGCGCAAACGTATATTTTTAGATATGCCAATATTTCAGAAAGGGCTCGTTCGATTTGGCTCAAAGTTAGATAAAAGGTAGACTTTGGTAAAAAAATAATGTAGTGTCAATTTTATTGAATTCTGTCCAACACTTTCTCTTATATATGCACTACTAGTCCGCCGTCCGCGCATTTTTTCTGAAACTACTCGACCGATTTTTTTCGAATTTGGATATAAAATCAGAGGTCACCAGAGGATGATACTCCTTCAACGACATTACTATTCGCCTTCTTGTTTCAACATAGCGGCCGAAAAACCTGCGTTGCTATAGACTGTAGCGCCTAAACGAATGTACCGATTTTAATGAAACTTCGCTAAAGTCATTTTCTCTACGCCCTTTCAATTTATCTATATAACATACTTCAACGAAAAGAAGCTCAAAAAAAGTTACGAGGGATGGTAAAATTAAATTCCGAATAACTCAAGAAGTATACACATTTTTGTGAATATTGTGATAAGATGTTTCAAAGGTATTAAAATATCCATTAAAATAATGGTTTTTTAAAAGTTTATGGAATTTCCTAAAAAACAAAAAAAAATCGTTAAAATCGGACAATTAGAAGCAAAGATATGGTCTCTAGTTTTTTTTTAGATGTGCTATTGCAAAAGGTTTATCTTTTGTTTTGATTTCTGAATGTGTTACTGAAGTAATGCTATTTTTTTAGCATATTACTAATGATTAAAAAAAATTTTAGTCCAATAATTGGAATCACCTTTTATTTATTTTTCTTTGTAACTAGGAATTTAATGTTACTTTAAATGTATAATTGTTTGGAAATAATATACCATAGAGAAATAATTTGCAGTGTTTTTTTTTCAAATTAATTATCGTTATATATATAAATCTTTCGGGCTGAAGCCCCTCCCCCGAAATTAAATCTGGATTCGGTAATGTATATCACTATTATTAGAGCATAAGTTCGTATGTAAAAATTTTCAACTTTAATTCTATGTATATTAAAGGTGATATTTTGTAGTCTGCAACTGATATAAGTAGTCTGCTACTATGGAAAATAGCTGATGACAATAAAATATGAAATTATTCTAATAAAGCATAAAGAAATTTTGAGTTTTTATGCACTCTTGTAAAACAATAAATAAATTTATACATAAGACCTTTTGCACTAACAGTATTGAAATTCATGTTCAGTATGCATTTTTTTTTTTTTTTTTTATTAGGTATAATCAAGTATGGAATCTTCAAATACGACACTCTTTTATTGAATGTTGAAGGGTAACTGTAATCGGCTATTCCGATTCTGCTTCTCTCAGAGATTTTATTCTCATACGAAAAATTGTATACCTTGTAATATACCATGGAAACGGTGAGGAAGCTATACTGACCTTACTTGGCGAGTTTTTTGTATAATATTGAAAGTTTAGAGCGTTTGTCAAGTAAGTGTTGTAGTAGTAGGATTCTGCTGGCAGTTTTTTGTATTTTAAGTCTAGGATTCCAGTTTCGGCATTTGTCAAGAAGGAGTCCTAGGTAACGGATCTGTTCGACAGGGATCAGTGGAGTATTGTTAAAGGATACGGCGGGACAGGATGTTGTAGGTTTACGGCGAAGGGTAAAAGGGATTTGTTTGGATTAATTTTAATTCTCCAATTTGCACACCATTTTTCAATGGCTGAAATGTGTGACTGCAGAGTTTGTGATGCAATACTTGGTTTGTGATGCAACAGACGAGACACAAAAAAAAAAAAAAAACTTTGGCTACAAATAAATTACATATGTGATTTTAATATATTTATATTCCAGAAACTTGGAATAATTCATTTTGGTGCGAAAGAAAATTTATTGATTGGTTTTAATTTTGTGTGATCATCATTTTATATATGATTTCAATTTGATTATTTTATTTGAGACACGTTTTAACAGTGGAATTTTATAGAGGAACAAAAATATAAAATATAGAACTTAGTACAGTTTATCCGCTTAAATAGCTTTTAAAGTTGTTTTGAGGAAATTTTACTTTCTTTTACACAAATCTATTTTACGGTCCTGCAATTGTTAATACTGTAAAGTAAATATATGTTGCAACTGAAACCTATCGCCACTATAGAAAAGAAGATTGGCGCCAACCTTGCTGCTTGTGACGAAATCTTACAGAACTGTTGCCCATAGGTGCAGATTTTAGCGGGTTATCTCGCGATCTTCTCCTTCAAGAAGAAGAGATAAAATAATTACGTTTTAAAGAAAGAAAGCTCTGGAAGTCTTCCGGATAATCTCTAAGGAAGGATTGCGGCAGATCTACCTTAACGAAAAAGAATAATACGAGAGGACGGCATTGGGAACTGAAATCGGCAGTGGGTAACTACTCTTAAAGGCTCTACCTTGAAAAATACTACTGTATTTATTACTGTCGGTTGGAGGCGAAGTAGGTCCTTCCTGATCTCTGGGTGACACAATTCCTCACAGGACATGGGGTGGTTCCGCGTCCATCTTCCTGTTATGGCGCGCCAGACACTGCTCAGTATCTCGTCACGATCTGCACCACTTTTCAGATAATAACGGCCAAACTTTTGAGGGAAACCGGGTGGCAATCATTACAGAGGACAAGTTCCTTCAGCTAGTATGTAAGTATATCTACCCAAATCTCAAAGCTCTCGAAGAACAAAGAATTAGAGGACATGAGGAAGAAGTAGTGCGGAATTCTTAAAATAAAAATCCATGTTGCCGAGAGGCTAATGGAACTGACGGAAATATTTAAATAAGATAGTTGATTATTGCTTGATATTTAAGTTTAAAAAAATGAACTTTATACAAAATATTCAATCTTTTGCCTTTATGTAAGGAACCAGATCCATATCCTATACAAACTTTTTTTTTTACATATGATTGATATAACCACCTCTTGGTGTATAATACGTTGATCCTGAAATACCAAATGTATATAATTTAATCAAATATATATTTATAGATTATATTTTTTTATAATCACTTAACTTTTTTAATTACCTTCCTTTGTTTAAATACTTTTGCTATAGCATTCTCATTGAAGCGGCTTAGGCACCCTTTAATGCTATCTGGATCTCCTACAGTCATCATATGTAATAAACTTGGTTCTAGGATTTAAGACTGTGTAAATATGGCATGTTTGTGTTCGTGACGGATTTTAATGTCTAACCAAAAACAAAAAAAAGAATTGGAAAACCTTCCAGGTTATGCACTCTATTCGATGTTCAATGCAATCCAAAACTATTCTAATAGTTGCGCATCATTTCAATCATTGAAATAATGTGTAAATGAGTAAATGAAATATATTCCGACAAAGAGAAATTAATATTTTTTTCGATCATTTATAATAGTCCATTAATGAAAATAATAAATCAAAACAAGAATGAATGAAGCCCAATTGCTAATGATAATCCAATTTCGATAAATTTTATTTTTCCTATGTTTGAGAATTTATTAACGTTTGACATTGTTATGGGTATATCTAATACCTCTTAGAAATAATGTATGATAATATTATATGTACTTCAATGAAAACGATAACATATCCATGTGTAAAAGTTTAATTTTTTATTTTTAAACCAAAGAATTATTGTAAACCTAATACAAAAATTGTTCATTTGTATTGTGTTCTGTAATCCGCAAGGAAATGTTGGGGTTAGAGGGTTAGATGTTGGGGTCCGGGATGAGGAAAGCAGAAAATTAACCTGATTATTGGATTTGCCACTCCATCGGATTTCGATAAAAGTAGAGGGGATTTAGATAATCCTCAATAAATTACAAATTTGCATTTAACTTATAGCTTATATTATGAATTTATCCGTGTAACTGACTTTGATTAAAATGGATTTAATCCAGCCTATTACAATGTGGGATTTAATTTTGAACATCTGATTAAAAAATAAAAAAATAAATAAATTTGAATAGTATTACTTCGGAAAAAATTAACGCAATGTTTTAGAATATACTCATACATGTGTGTGTGTGTGTGTGTGTGTGTGTGTGTGTGTGTGTTTGTGTGTGTGTGTGTGTGTGTGTGTGTGTGTGTGTGTGTGTGTGTGTGTGTGTGTGTGTGTGTAAAACTTCACTCTATTTTAGTTAATTGCCTTTCTTTGTTTCAATACTTTTGGTTTAGCATTCTCATTCAGCCTGTATATAATAAATAAATAAATAAATATATATATATATTTATATATTTTTTTTTTCGGTTGCGCTACACACCATAAAGATCTTTGGCCGCGAGTATGATCTCCTAGACCACATCCCGATTCCCGAAACTAAATTAATGATTTTAATAATTTAAAAAGAATTAGTGGTTACTATGAATTGTTTGATCTTGTTATGAAAAAAAATCATTAAAAACATAACTGACTAATACTACATATCGACTATCAATTGTCATTTAAAACTTTTATTCTTAATTCTTCTTAAGAATTTTATTCTTAAGATTTAAGACTCTTTTTATTCTTAAATTTTAATTATTTTTTTTTGCTGAATAAAATACATCTACATGCGTGAAAATAAAATAAAAAATAAATGAACTTTATTGTACTGTTATTATAAACAAGACATTAATTTGATAATTTTTTTGTCTCAGAATAGTGGTCCTATTCAAGCTTAAATATTTTTAATTACTATTGAAAGAATAATAAAAATATAATCAGAAATACGTGGTTAAAAAAAAGAGTACTACAATTAAAATAGGAAATATAGTTTTCCGCGTTTCCTGTCAATGATGATTAGTGCTTACTTTGAAAATAAACCATAACCCTAAAATTTTCAAGTATCATTCTTGAAACAAATTAATGTATTAATGAAGATAAGAAAAGAGAATTGAAACACAAAACGAACAGTTATGGTAAAATGGTTTGCCATCGAAATGAAATGCTAAGAGTGGGTTTGACCCAATAGTATACAGCACGTGGAGCCAATTTTGGCATCAATAGCTCCTGTAAACAGAATGGATTTGCCGAGTAGAAGGGAGCCCTTGATCAATATTAAATTAATTAACACGTTATGATAGCCTCTGATGTCATAGTTACCACGGCCGTGGAGGGAACGTTCCTTCTTTGTTTGAACTGACATCTGCCTTTGCTTGCGGTGGAAATGAAATTAGCCCAATGGATTCTGTAATATACGAAGCAGGTATTATAGGAAATTCTATTTCTGGAAATATATTATTGAAACCATTATAGTAAGAAGACACTTCTGTAAAATCGGTCGCGGTCTACATGTAAGCTACAATCTATCTTCGAAGCAATACATTTCTCATTTTCAAAACAGTACGTTGAAAGTAGGACTACAGTAACTTTATATATATACATATATATATATATATATATATATATATATATATATATATATATATATATATATATAAATATATAAATATATATATATATATATATATATATATATATATATATATATATATATATATTTGTTGAGTAATGCTATTATTCCAGCCATAAGGCGATGACAAAGATGTTCTAGGAGGTGCCAAAGGATGTAATCATATCGGAGTTAGATGTGATTAACTAAATGAAGGATGATAGTTCGCTCGTATAGGTGGTTGCCAGCAGGTACCTACACCCACTTAATACAGTTACATATAGGGGTATCGATCCGAGACCGTAGGTAAGAGGGGACCTCGTGTGGGCACAGGAGAGAAATCTTATTTCAATAGTAAAACATGCTGATTGATTTATTGCTCTATAAATATCTTGTTCAATAGAATTTAGAATTAGTATTTTTTTATTAATATTTACCTTAGTAATATATATACAAACGCAAACCCGCAAAGCCATATATATATATATCATTGACTATATCCCAGTACCTACAAAAAACTATGTTCGGTGCTTCAGACTTTACTTAGACAAAATACTTTCATGTAACATGCACATTAATTAAAATGACAAAAACTGACCTGGCGATATAACCAACTCTCACATCTTCTAGACTGCTGATCCTCACTTAACCTGCGATGCAAGCGATTAATCAACCAAACTATGCGGAGAACAATTTGGAGATAGGAAGCAGAACTTTGATTTTTGACAAAAAAACACAAACAACGCAATTGAAAATCATTCGAAAAATTTTTAAGGCACTTATGACATATTTTAAGTAACAGTATACAGAACAACTTAAACTTTACAACAGTAAAATGCTACATCTACGACAAATAAACTAAAATTATCTCAATCTACCTCTTATATAAATTTCCTTCTCCCTGTTGGGCGAAGATAAAAACTAAAATTGACCAGAGATCCTTCATCAATGACTAAATTAACGTCATTATCTAGAAAATCGCCGGTAACATAAATTTGCTAGAAGTGTTACTGTGCATTAACAAATCGAGAAAACGAATAAATATAAAAAAATGACGTTACATTTCATTTAAATTGATCTCACCTAAGAAGATTTCATTGTTAAACGATAACTTATTGAAATTCAACCATATTGAATACATGCTAAATATATTTCACCATTAAGTGTAGGCTTTTGATATACGTCGTTCTATCATTTTATATAGTTATTTTCATATTTTATGCGTCCAATTTATGCCTATACTTGTGAATTGAAGTTGTAGGGCTTGACGACTCAATGGGTTTCCTCGGTAAATGGCATTTCCCTCACAATGTGCTATTATTGTTGGCAGAATCTTGAGTGTCCTTGAGAGGGTTCGCCAAGACAGTTGTAAATAAGGGTGCGGGACAGGTGATAATGCAACTAAAAATAGACCTTACTATAATCAATATTTTTATCCTCCATATCTAATAAAACTATTTAGTAAAATTAATTTTATCATTTAGATTATATTTATCTTTTAATATTGTATAATTATTAAATTGTTTTTACCGTATGTTTAACGTAATCAACTAATTTTATTTTTTACATATAGCTCACAAAAATTATTTATTTTAATCTTAAGCCAGTACTATGTTTTAAACTTAAATTTATATATTTTATTATATTTTTTTCAGGTCATTTCCGGTATTAAATTTTAAGTTTTTCTTGTGAGATATTTTATGAAAATTACAAAATTTGAAAACTCTCCTTTCTACTGTATTCCTTTTCACTAAAAACAAAACAAAAAAAAATATTGGGGAATAGTAGTACTTTATAAACGCATTTACCCAAATAACAATTCATAGTAGATTTTTTTTTTTTTTTATTTGAAAGAGAATGTTTTAAATAAAAAAAAAATCAACTTATTTAATCAATATTATTTAAAAAGTATTTTTTTTGTTGGATTTTTATACAGTTAAAAGTCATAGTGATATAAGTAATAATAATTATTAATTTTGATTAATATGAAATGTCTTATAATTTTTAAAAACTGCCAAACTATTATAAAATTAAATTAAAATTAAAAGGAACAGAAAATGTATCTACTACTATCCAGTTCTTCGTTCTACCACAGGAAGGGGGGGAAGAGGTTTCATACTGAAACCTTCCAAAAAAGAAATTTTTTTGTTGATATGTTTCTGTGAGTGATATGACGCAAATACCTATACATTCACAGTATACTCTATATTCCATTCAAGCACGAATAAAAAAAATATAAATAAATTTTCTGAAAGTAATATAATTTCATACAGTTTCTTTATTTTTGTTTCTGAGTAATTACTTAAATTCTGAATCCGCTACTGCGTTTCACCGTCAGGCTTTTCTCCGATTGGCTTAGGGCTTTAACTCATATTAAATGGATTGGGCATTGTTTGATATCAGAGAGTTCACATGCCCAGTGAGTGTCCAAAGCGAATGGAACAATAAATAAATTGTCTACTATGGCTAGATTAAAATCTGGAACCGAAAGGTGGCTTTCTGGATTTTTTTAATATCAAATACACTACCTAACTCGAGATAAATAAAAAACTGAAATTAATTTAAATATTACTAGATTTATATAAAAATGTTCGTCCTCACAAATTGTATTTTAATAATAAGTATTCGTGGTATATAATATGGGGTCCGCATGTAAATATGAAACGTAAGACACTTAACAAACGACTCGCACTCTTTTGCTAAATGTAAAACTGAGACAGAAACTGAATACCTATATATATTTAATAAAACGCATATGAATGTACTCATTAAAAATATACGATATCACTAAAAAGACCCAGCTAAAAAATTTCAAACGTTCCAATCAAAATTACAAAAGCACCTTAGTACGTAACTAACAAAACTTCGCATACTTACCTTCACCTTCTAATAGTTGATCAGCATGAGGAAGAGACTAAAAAAAGGCGTTGGACGAGAGATCTCCTTCCTTAAACAACCTAAGTTATTGAAACAAGTTAGAGAAGAGGTGCTGCTAAGTACTTTCCTACTCTATGCCTGGCATGTCATTATTTCCTGTATCTCCAGCACATTTTCTAAATGTAATATGGCAGAAGTTCAATTTCTAGTTTGGATCTTGTGTAAATTACTATTTCATAAATTCAGCTTCAACGCATTTATAAATGTTTTTTTAAAACTAATCTAATTACAAAATTATTATAAGAGTTTATGTTTAACAAGAAAGCACAATATATTTATTTTATTTTATTTTTTTAAATAATAATATTGTAAATAAAATAATAGTAAATATTTTAGTAATAACGTTATTAGAGGTTTAACTACGTAATTTTATTACAACATACTTTTTGCCTTCATTTCTGCAAAAGATTAAAACAACGACAGAAGTTATCTGATATTTTTAGTTTATAATATTTTAAGGAACCTATTTCCCGTCGGTATCAGTAAAAAAGGTTTTAGATTGTTACACTTCAACATATCTCAAGTTCCGACCCAATACATGTGAACCTATCGGTTTCACGGAGAATAATTTATAAACACCGTTATTTTTATTTAAATATCTAAGCATACCGTTAGTTCGTTGTGATATTTTATTGCTACAAATAGCACTGAGCTGTAATGCTACAATGTAGCTACCGTGATTAGTGCTTATGCTCTCTAACAGAGGAATCGTTAGGAAAAGAAAAAAATTTTTCAATTTTAATTTTATTTGACTTCGAAATATCTACCATTTCGGAAAGGCTCATCTCTTTCATTGTTACAATATTTTTTTTATTAATATTTTTTAAATGAAAATGAAAATGTAAATATTTTTTATTATCCTGAGACTGTTGTCCCTTTAGGACAAATTACAGAAACAGAATAAATGCCTGTGTGGCCATCCATAAAATTAATTATTTACAATTCTTATTAAGATTAAGATTTTGGAAAAAGAATAAAACAATCACACTAAAAACATACTGATATGTATAATACAAACGTGGGAAAATAAAATAGCATAAGTAAAGAAAATCATTTCTGGGGCAACTTGAAAAAGTTCTCTTATCTTCATTTCATAATCACTCGGGTTGGAAAAGGAGTAGGTGCTTGAAAAGGAGAGATTTAAATGTGGAAACTGATTGTACATGTCGGATATCGGGAGGGATGGCATTCCAGAAGGAGACGGCTTGAATTATAAAGGATTAGTCAAACGCTGCAGTTTGGTGAGGAGGTGGACAGAGGTCGGAGGTACGAGATCTAGTAGGACGGGATTAAATAGAATATTTGAATTGTAGGCTGTGAAAAATATAGGGAGGCCGTTGAGTTCTGATGGCTTGGTATAGAAAGGTAGCAAGGAAGTACAGACGGCGGTTGGTTAGATAGAGCCACTTCAACTTGGTGTAATACTGCGTATTCATATATATGCGTATTTCTTGAGATTCCGAAAACGTATTGCGCAGTTCATTAGGCGTTTAAGTTTGGCCTCGAATTCTTCTGAGATTCCGCCGTACACTATACAGCCATAGTCGAAGTGGAAAACACAAAGGAGGAAACCAGGAGTTGATGGGATTTATATGGAAGGAGATAGTGAAGACGGTTAAGCTGTTTTAGGAGGATAGAGATAGTACGAGGGGAATTCGGGAGATGTGTAGTTTCCAGGAAAGGGTTTGATGAACCCCAGCTTTTTCATGAAAGTATGAAATGAGATAGGTTTGTTGTTCAGGAAAAGACTGGCGAGTGCCTGTAAGGATTTGAGGAGTGAGAATTTATGAAATTTACAGCTGTACATTTAATATACATTCAGCAAATGTGATACAGACAAATACATGACATGACAAGGCTTGTAGAGAATCTATCCATTTGTAGTGTTCTAATTAAGTTTCTTAATTACGAGATCACGAGGCCATCTTCTTTTCATACGGCTAAGAGGGTTATCAAGGATCGAGGAGGAAGAAAGGATAGAAACGAGAGGATTAGGATGGTTCTGAGGTTTATTATAGAAGGATAGGTATCTAGATTGGCCCAAATCGGAAACATATAGAACATTCAGATCATTATGGCTTATTTTATATGTTCCAAAGTAAGGAGCATTAAGGATTTTACGAAGGATTTTGGATTGTAATATTGCAATATTTAAATTTATATTTTGGTCTCACTAGCTTTCGCTATACTTTGTTCCTGAATTCCTCATGATTTATTATGTACTATATGATAATTTATAAAATAATAAGATGATATTGGCCATATCTACTACCACCCCTAGAAGTCGATGACCGGAGCAGATGTAAGAAGCAGACTCAGGGACCGATCGGTAACTGACCCTCGCCAAGGAAGTCTCTAATGAGCGTTCGATAGCTCCATTACTGGCCGGCTAACCCCGTCTCAGCTGCCCGGGTTTCCGTCATATCTCCTTTAGATCCTGATATCCAAGAAGACGATAATGTTTCAGGATATTGAAGGTACAATGCTTAGGAAACGTAGCTAATTTTTCTCTCTTTATTGCGTGTAATCTGTTATAAAGACTATTATAAAGATGAATATTACTTTGTGAATCATGGGTTTAAACTCGGAGATCGAATTTGCATCTGTCAAAATACCAAACTTTCAATTCAATTCAATGATATTTGCAACACACTATGCTTAGGTGCCACAGAAATAATCTAGTTTCTAAGGTAGATAAAAACAACCAAGTATATTTTCATAGTTAATAATGCATATTTCGTACTAATACAAACCAGTATATGAATAAAGTTAAACTTTAAAGCACACATTCAAACAGTTAAATTTATTTCCATTCCTTAAATTAAAATTATTTTTGAATTTTTAGTATCCTAGGTCCTATCCTGTACACAGTTTGTATATCAGAACAATCCAACACTTTCATCACCACGTGTATCCTATCAGTTAGTAGAAGCCCCATTTATTGCATTCCAAACCCTTCAATCACACATCACAAGTCTTGAAAAATGGTGTCAAAACTGGCGGATTAAAATAAATCCCATCAAATTACCTTCACTCTTCGTCGTAAACCTATGACTTCCTGTCCTACAGTATCCTTTAACTATAGCCCACTTATCCCTGTTGAACAAATCCGATACCTTGAACTCACTTGGAATCCCCATACCAGATTGAAACGACTAGAAACCGCCCAACGTTTTCGACTACTGCAGCACATATTAGACTAACGATCTAAACTTCCAACTATTTATAAAAGACTCATATATATTACTATACTAAGGCCTATTTGGATTTACTGGGGAGCTTTGGGGCTCTACTAAACCATCAAATTTCTCTCGTATCCAATTCCTATAATCCAAAATCCTTCGCAAAATCCTCAATACTCCCTACTTTGTCACAAATAAAATCATCCATAACGACCTTGATGTACCATATGTTTCTGATTTAGTTCAATCCAGATACATATCCTTCCATAATGAACTTCCGAACACTCTTGTTTTCAACCTTGCTTCCTCTTCTATCCCTGATAACCCTCCGAGGCGTTTGAAAAGAAGATGGCCTCGGGACCTTCTAATATAGATATATATTTGGAGTGGTACCAATGGGTAGTTTCTCTTCTCTATCATGTTACTTGCTCAAATTTACTTGTTGTATTTATCATTTATACAGTTGTAAATTTCAATTGAATTATTATTAAGTTAAATTATTTAAAATTGAATAAATAAATTATAATAGATATCCATAATTAACTCCTAATTACCATGTATGTGATAATGAATGATCCAAAGGGAATTCAGAATAATTCTTTCGGACAACACTGCAAGCTACCAGACATTGCAGTTCCTCGAAGAAGCTCCATGTTCTTTTAGGAATCGTTCCAAGAGAACCAAACCAGAGGCCTCTCTCCGAAGGTCTCCCTGAATTTCTCTTTTAGAAAAGGGATACATTTATCGCATATTTCCTTCTTTCCTTTTTCTACTTCACTGGGCTGATTGAGGTCATTGCTCTCATAGCGAACAGTTGGATCTAAGGCCAGTGCCGCCTTTTCAGTCCTGGAGAATGCAACTATATACGCGTATCTCGTTGATCCATCACTATCGATACCTCGTCGAAGCACGTGAATTCCCTTTCCCTAAGGAGCCTTATCAACTCGAATTTGACCCTATGGTATTATGAGGAAAGAGATAATGGGGCATTTTCCCAGCACATGGACTGGTGTTTCAGACAGACTCTCTGCCGCATTTCCGACAGAAGGACCCTTCGACTATTGGTATTAATAAATGTGAAAACAAAAATTAATAATAGTCCTATACCCTAGCGAGAACTCTCTGTACTATATACTATTACAACATCTGACAGCTATCTTTGTCTCCAATGTATTCGAATTATAACCTACATCAAAAAAACATGATTATTCATGTAAACAATGCAAAATTACCTATATGGGCTTTTCAAAAAACCAATTTTTGTGGTTCTTTATAATTTACCACGACTGTACAAGTAATAATTTACTTAATAAGTGATTACTTTGTCCCATAAGAAAATATCCCTCCAGTTGAATAGGTAAGCGATAAGACACTATTTATTTGGCCCTTATATACCAAAATTTATTTGCAGTGCTCTAACATACTGAAAGTATAGCAGCCTTTCCTGGATATTTTGTTAGGTATTAAAAATATTAAAAAGTATATTTCTATATTATCCGAAGTGCCCAAAACATCATGCAGCTATTCTCCTCTATTTACATTCCATACAGATTTTTAGTTCCTCAAAGACTATAAAATCTTTTCTGTTCAGTCACGTAACAACAATATTCTCTGTGAGAGTAGTAACTAATTAACTAAGTAACTGTGATAAGTTTTTACTACCAATAGATTTTTTTTTTTGTGGCTTAGATCATGGTTTCTACTTAGGTTATAAACAGTATCATATAAAATGTTTTGTGCATGTAGGGTGATTGCACCAGTTATGGATAGGGGGTCCAGTATTGGACAGTTTGGTTTTTAAATGTTAATACTAAGCTTCCTTGTTGATTTAAAAGTTGAATTTTTTTCTAGATTGAAGAACAATGCCCTTTATTAGGGCAATAAAGAATTGCCAACAAAGAATTAGGGGGATGAGAGATTAATGGGGACCTGGTGACTGGCCCAATCGTATCTGTTGTGCAGGAATTAAATTGAACGGATAGTCATAGATCATGTTCAAAAAGCTCATCAGAACCTGACCATCCAACATCGGATATAATAAAATCCATCAGGGTCTTGGGCGGTGGTGAGAAGAACATTGCTCTTTGTCGCCTCTTATGAAACCACCAGGTGATGGATCGGCTCCTCTAGGAACCAGTCACTAACCAGGCCGAGGTGTGTCCCTTCAAGAATTATCGACTACCATGAGAATTTCCGGAGCGCTGTTACTGAAAGGGCAATCAAAAACGTATATGCCTCATATGGTCGTAAATATTTTATATTTATTAGCTATTAGTATACTTAATACAAGCATTATATTGTTTGTACTAATTCTTAGTGATTATTTATTTGTGTTTATTATTGCTTCTATCTTATAGGGGCACCATATTGGCAACACGTTTTGCTTATACTCTGTTGCATAATTTTATAATGTTTAAACTTCAAGATTTTTTTCTACGGCTTTTGCATTGCCAATCAGGTTTTCCTCTGTAGTCTCTGAGCCATAACTAATTTTGTTTAATATTTTTTAAAACTGGGTATTTAGTAATTTGTATAATAAGTATTTTGCTTCCTCACTACCGAAGATAAAGAAGCGTATTCGTGCGAGAGATTTATTCGATGTCTGTCTGTCCGTAGTCGATGTAACGGACATATCACCTACTACTGTTTATCCAATCTTCATAAAACTTTTACGGATTGTGCGGGTTTGTGTCTATATGGTCCCATGTCAATTTCATCAAATTCCATCCTGCACTTTCCTTTACGTACGCGCAAACGCATTTATGGAGATACGCCAATATTTCAGAAACGGCTCGTTCGATTTTGTTCAAAACTTAAAAAAAGGTAGGTATTGGCGAAAAAATAATGTGGCGTCAATTTTATGGAATTCTGTTCACTACTTTCTCCTGTATATGAGCAAACGTCCAATTTGGCTCAAATTTGCAGAGAACTTAGAGATTGGTAAACAGGTAATCAATTACGTATTTATTTTATCAAATTCTATCCACTACTTAAAAAAGAAAATAATACCTCCGCTTTTAGATCAGAAAGTGCATTATTTGACACGCCTATAATTTTAAAACTACCCTTTCCATTTGACTCACACTTGGAGGAAATTTGAAGAATATCATAGAAATTACCTAGTATCAATTTCAATGAATTTATTCAATAATTAAAATTAATATAAATAATTGTTAACAGTATAATGGCCGTGAAAGGTGGAAGGCATTGATCATATGGAGTGGGAGTTAGGTTAATAAATTATTGTTATGGGGTTACAAAATTTTATGTTTTATTCAAACTATTAATTTATACTGTATTATCTGGTCGGTTCTGGCAATGGCCAGATTCTTCACTCAAGACATGAGTGCATGTGGCTAAAGTGGTCTCGACCAATCACCGCTGACTTTAGTACCAGTGACGCGGTTGGGAGAGTAGCGCAGGGTTCTCCTGGAGTTCCCTCGCCTGATCGTATATAGGTATGCATGTGTTTTTTTTTTCTTAGTTTTAATTTTCTTATTTTTAGGTTATTTTATTTTATTATCTATTGTATATACTTTTGATTATTATTTTGTTCTATTTATTTTATTTTTTTGTACATATAGTGTGAATGTCATCCTACCTCACTATAACCAATGTCCAAGAGACAGATTGTTATAATACTCAATAAAGAAATTTAAAAAAAATTATCTGGTCGATTTCAAACGTTACTGGCATGACACTTACAGCCATTATTCAAATTTCGTGTAACTTTCAGTAAATTTAAATTAATTTTTACTCTGAGTTTGTAAAAAAAAAGTACATTGATTTGAAGTACAACAATTTCGTCGTGGCGTCGATTTCCTCCTTGAATATCAAAGTGAATTGTGAATTTCGCGTATATTTTTATATTCCAGCTTTATAAGATTTGTTCTTACTGAAGAAAGGTATTGGTATACTTACCAACTCCGAACGAACAAAAAGTTGAATTTTTCCATTTATGAGTGAAAACAAACCTTAAAAAATATAACGCTACTGTGCAAAAGATGGTACATAAAATTTTACCATTTATTATTTTTATATTTTTGCTAAAGATGACATTTTGTAGTCTGGAAATAATATAGATAGTCTGGTACTATGTAATATAACAGATGAAAATAAAATATGAAGTTATACGAATTAATCATAAAGGAATAATTAGTTTTTTAATATAATACTCAACAAAATATCGATTGCAAGAATAAATTTGCAAATAGGAAAATGTGAAGCTCTTCCTCATTTTAATATTCGCTAGTGAACAAAATTTGAGGATAACAAACCAGCGAATGTTGAGAGATTATTGTATTTCCGAAAACAGCATCTTCCGTAGATTTTGTTCTCATACGAAAAATTATAAACCTTTAAATATTTATATTGTTTATCCAATGAAATCGGTAAGGAAGCTGTACTGACCTTTTTTGGCAGAGGTTTTTTTATTTTCTTACATTTAACAAATTTGAAGGTTATCATCGTCAACGGTCTTCTTTTTAAAGATAACAAATTAATTTAAGTACTTATAATATTATTTTATTATAATTTTAAGCGTTGTTTCAATAAAACTTCATACTTCACCTGGAACGAGGTGGAATTCACTGTTCACAACAAGACGACCGAAACATAAATACAAACTTCATGTGACAAACATTTGCAAGTGTATGCAAAAAGTGAAAAAGATCTACATGAAAGTGTAACAAAAAATGTTTCTTCAAGGTGTTTCCTCTGCTTAGAAAGACCAGAACCAAGCCTATTCACCAATCCACCTTCAGAACCATATTCATCGTCTTGGACATAATGAAATGGTATACAAATATTTAGTTGTTCAATATCCTAAGATAAATAGTTGTTGATAAGTCCTAATATAATATAATATTATAATACATAATATAGTATCAATCGATGCCATAAAGAAGATGGATTGGCCGATTCCTTGGTTCTTGATGCAACTTACGATGTACAAGGTTACTGGACTAAATCCAATTTCCATTTATTTAGACTCATTTGTTTCACTTAATGTCACACATTTTATTATGATTTAGATCCAATCGTAAGTGAAAATTATTCATAATTGAAAAATAAGTTTTCGATTATTTCATTGCATCTAAATCGAAGTGCTTCTTCGGTTTTAATTAATTTAGTTACCCGTGGTGGGGATCTCTTATCCTCAGGCCAATATTTCTATCATAATCGTTATGTAGAATTTTAAAATTATTTTGGTCTTGCACTCTATACATTTTTGATTCATACCGAGGAACAAAAAGGTTTCTTCTATTATGGCGATTCTCCCGTTTACTGAGTAAAACTGATGCTGAGCTTATTTTAAATACTCCTATTAATATTTTAAAATGTTTTAAGCCTTTTTTGCTATGTGTTAGCGTACTTTTTGTTTTATGTTTAACCGTGTTATGAGAGAAAATCCGATTTCCTTGGATCCTAATATGGTAAAGGGGAAATGTGATATAGAAAAATGAAATAGAAAATATCTTTAGGTATATAAAATATCTTGTAAATTATTCAACATTGGAAGGCCTATGATTTCTATTTGGGGATATTTTAATTCCTATTTTGTATATTGTAGCTAATAATGAGTGGACATTAAAAATAAAATAATTCCTATCTTAATGCTGTTTCTTTTAAAAAAATATTGTTTTGTAAAGTTTTATGATGGAATTTCTTTTATTGTTCAATCAATGATCCATATCTTATAGGAGTTCGCTACAATTGTTCGATTTTCCTGGTATTGCTCTTTTCCTCCAATTTTCTCCTTCCGATTTCCTTAGACTTCTTTCCTTGTACAATTTTATTTTTCTTTCCTTCTCAGATTTCGTCCTTTTGTATGATTTTTTTCTCTTTTGAAAGACGAGGGACTTTGACCATACAGTGATGCAAATACACCGGATTTGGCCGATGATCTCGGATCCCGGATTTTCAAAGACCCCAGGGGTTTCTCCAAATATCAGATACTTCTCCATCAATGTGAAAATATAATTCAAAATATTATTCAGGTTCATTAATATTTATATGTTATATTTAATTCACCTTTGCCAACACTGTGGAACCGCTAGATTGGGGTCTGGAAGTGGTTTCACACATTTAATCAACGTTATATTCCTCCAGAGAGAATGGTATAGTTTTTATATACATTTAGAAAAAAATGATTATATATTTTTATTTTTTGAAAAAAGTTTAACGTAAAGAAAATTAAAAATAAATTGTGGGTTGATGGTAGTGAATAATGTGAATAATAAGAGAAGGACGGTTGGGGTGATCAGTCAGAAATAAAAAGGCAAAAAATAAATAATAATATTTATTTCAAAATTTGCAGACGTTTCGACCTGACGAAGGCCTGAACTTTAGGTCAAAACGTCGACAAATGTTATAATAAATATTATTATTTATTTTTGCCTTTTTATTTTTGACTGATCATCCCAACCATCCTTCTCTTCAAAATTAAAAATAAATTAATTTCACTTTAATTTTTTCCAGACCATCAGATTGGCTTTCGCATATTCCATTCGAAGACACATCAATTATGCAGAGTTACAGACTACATTGCTGGAGCATTGTTTTTTTTTGTGTTTTTTTTAATTTATTAAGTATTATAGCAATCTGTCACTTGGACATTAATAATAGTGATTTAGGATAACATTTACACTATATGTACAGAAAAATATAAAATAAATAGAAGCAAAATAACAATAAATAATAATAAAAAATTATATACAATAAATAAAACAAATTAACTTAAACATAAGAAAATTAAAACACATGCATACCTATATATACTATTTACAATCAAGTGAGGGAGGCAGGTTTGTCACTCCAACTATGGAGGAAAAAGCTGGACTATAGGGAAACCCTGTGCTACTCTCTCAAACGCATCACTGGCAATAAAGCCAGCGGAGATTGATCGAGAGCACTTTAGCCATATCTTGAGTGGAAAATCTGGCCATTGCCAGAATACCAATTTATGCAATCTACAAAAGGTCGCGGGACCAATGAAGTTTCAACCTTCTTTGAGGATTATAGGGATGGGTGGTGCTTGATAGGGATTGTGCAAGAGGATTCGGATGATAAGGAAGGTTCTGGTGAAATTTGGAGAATTTTTCTGGGATAAGGTCTAGAACTAACGGGATGTTGAGGTCATGATGTAGGGTTTTGTTGGTTACAAAGAAAGGAGCATCGACTATTGTTCGAAGGACTTCTGACTGAAAGGATTGGATGCGTTTGATGTCAAAAAAATGTTGCTGTTATCCACAGTTCTAGTCCGTAAGTCCGTGAAAAAGAAGGTTTCAGTATTGTCTTGTAGATCAGTAAATTGTTTCCAATAGAAATTTTAGATTTTCTGTTAAGTAGCCTGTATAGTTGGCCGTATCGTCGGTTAAGTTAGTGTTTTTTAAGTCTTGTATGAGGGTTCCACGTTAGTCGTCTGTCTAAGAGAAAGAAAAGATAGCGGACTGTATCTAAGAAAGGAATGTGTATGTCCTGATGATGCCGGAATTAATGAATCGTTGGTGGCTTATTTTATTCTTTACCTGCATTTTAAAGACACCTGGTGTGAGGTTGGAGTTTTCCAATTATAAGGTAACATTTATTCTCTCCTCCCTCCTCTCTCCAAGATGTGTTATTAATACTTTTAATAAAAAACACTGTACAAAATATACCCATGTAATGTTTTTTGTTTTGGGGTACATTCACTTGTTAAAAACGAGTTAAACAATTCATGAGAAAATATAGTTATTTTATTTTAACCTCAGAAATATGAGTAGTCTATCTTTCACACATGCATCCTGCATCCAGGACGCATCTTGCATATTTAGTGTAAAAGAGGCCTAAGACTGGCTGGATAGAGTGCAATACGGAAAAAAATGAATAGAAATCAAGGTTCTTGTATAAAATAAAGACAAACAGAGGTGTACTGTGTCGTCCAAAGAGAAGAAGCAAATGCACGCAAAAATCATGAAAAGATACTGGGAGAAGAATAAAGAGAAAATGTTAAAGTGGAAGTAATGATATTCGCGTGGTCTTAAACGGCCCTTTCGTGAAAAAAAAATGACTACAGTTTCGGAAAATTCTATTCATCCCAAGGGAATTTATTTGCATAACTACTTAAAGATTTTCGAATATTTAAACTTGGTGTTGTGGTTAGGTGAAAGGCATTGGCCTACTACATCGATTCGGTTCAATTTTGTTTGAAGCACCCGACTTTTAAAAAAAAAAAATTGTATCTAAGAAAAAAATTTAATTTTAAAGAATATTAAACAGTCTTGAAATTTACTATCTGTCTTGAAATAATCTTTAAAAAAATATTTCTTTTAAGTTTTGATGTTTGTCTCAAATTTGTCATTTACAGATGAAACTATATCACATAACACCGTTACTGATGGAGAAAAACGTATCATAAGGAAGAATAACCCTCTATTTTTGGACTTTAATCCAACAACTCATGCATAAGATTATTGGGTAGAAAGAATTAGCTTGAGGTTAGGTGGGCTATGCAAAGCCCTCCTGGAATGTAATTTAAACCCAGCAATAAAGGAAATTCTTTTATTGGACATTCTAAAGGTTTTGATTTATGTGAAAGATATAAGAGAGGCTATTCAATGCCTTAACGTTAGGCATTTGGGTCCTTTGTCCAACTTCCCTTCTTGGAATCGATATCATTTGTGACAAACTGGCTGAGAGGTCGTGAACCAGGACGCAATAAGCACTATTGCGTTTGCTGCTGATCGTCACTCGTTTTCAGTTAGACTTTTTTTGTATTAGGAGATCGAAAAATATTAGATACGTGTCCAATGATTGAACCCTAGTGGCCTAGAAGAAATATTTTATACAATTATAAAATTGTTATTTTCTACCTTTGCTATGCATGGGTTTCTGGCTTATAATATACCAACCAATTTGTTTTGCTTCCTCACTATCGAAGGTAGGGAAGCATTGTGTTCATGCGACAAGTTTTCTTTTTTATTATTTTTTTTTTTATTTATTGAGTATTAGAACAATCTGTCACTTGCGAGAGGTTAAACATTTTTTTATGCTCAGAATCGAAAATTTCCACTGGCGGTTTATGTTTCATACATCAAGGATCAAATTTGATTCGTTGTCTGTCTGTCTGTCTGTGGTCAAGTTGACGTAACGGGCATATCACCTTCTACCGTTTATTCGATTTGCATGAAATTTTCAGGGATTGTGCAGGTCGGTTTCTAGATGGTTCCATCAAATTTCATTCAGCGCTTCCACTTACGCACGCGCATTAGTTTTGGCTCAAAGTTAAAAAAAAAAAAAAAAAAGGAAAGATAGATGTTAATAAAAAAAATAACGTAGTATTAATTTCAATGAAATTTTTCCTCTAGTTTTTCTTATATCTGCGTTTTCCTTGATACGTCTATATCTCTAAAACCGCATATTCGATTTGGCTAAAATTTGGAGGAACGTTAGATAATTAAGTGAACAACAACTTTATATATTTCTATCCACTACTCTAAAAAAAAAATAATTCCGCTTTCAAATCAGTAAATCCATTATTTGACACGCCTATAGTCTGAAAACGGCTCGTTCAATTTGACTCAAACTTGGAGGACATTATAGAAATTGCATAGTATGAATATCATTGAATTCCAAGTAATAATTGAAACTAATATAAATAACTGTTAACAGTATAATGGTAAATATAGTATAAATACTATATTTTTATGAGGTTATAAAATTTAATAAGTTTTTAGTATTCAAAAGGTTAATTTATATTGTATAGTTCCGTCGCTTCCAAATGTTACCAGCTTGATGCTTACTGCCGTTATTTAGATCTTGTGTAACTTTCAGTAAATTTAAATTAATTCTTACTCTAAGATGGTAAAAAAAAATTAGTCGTGTTCATGATTGTGTTTATTTCTATTGAAGTTCAACAAGTTCGCCGTGGTCTCGATTTCATCATTAAACCTCAAAGTTGTGTGAACTTCACAAATATGTTTATATTACAGCTCAATTAGTTTTGTTCTGGCTAGATAAAAGTATTGGTACAACTCCGAACAAACAAAAAGTTAAATTTTTCCTATGGATTTTTTATTCTATCCATTTTACGAGTTAAAACATACCTATTAAGTTCATATATCACTAATTTTTTGTTTTATCTCGAATCATATAATATGCAATCTGCAAATGCGGAACTCTTTCGCATTTTAATATGCGCTGATGAACAAAGCCGGTGGAAATCAAACCTATATGTGTTGATGGATTACTGAATTTCCGAAAATGGCTTCTCTCAGAGATTTTATTATCATACGAAAAATTTTAGATCTTTATAAAGATATTTTTTAGTCAATGAAAACGGTGAAACGGTAAGGAAGCTATACTGACTACTTGGCAGACATTTTTTTTTTTTTTTTGTAGTGCGAAGAAGTAATCTTGTATACCCGTACATAAAAATCACTAATATATAACGATATACATAAATTAACTTTTAGAAACAATATTATATTGTTGCTTTTAGAATAATTATGTTGATTATAACTTAATTTCCATTATACCATGTGTCCATTATTTGGGCTACATTTTACCACCGTCATCTCAAATATGTTTGCTGGGTAGATATGTTACCACTACATACTATCAAGATATTACGCTGACTATTTTAAAATCCCAGCTTATTTTCAATAATTTTACTATGCAAATGACTTTATACCGGATTTTCTGTGTAACGGATGCGGACAGATTTGAGACGGAAGATTTTGATTGAAAAGTTTCTCCATAACGGTCAGCAGCGATCATGTGAGCTCATGTTCTGAGAATATTAATCATATATATTGTCTCTTAGTTTAATAATGCCTACTGGGATTTCGGTTATAAAATAAAGTTTAGAGTCTTAGCCTTTTGTAATCATTGTAACATGTCATGGTTAAATTTCAAAGAAAAGTTATGCTATTAATGAATGAATTAGAAAAGCTTATAATTCAAAATTAAAATTTGGCGGTTAGGCAATTTAAAGAAATAACGAATACTGTGAATAACGGGTAAAACGCGGAAACGCCAACAAAAAGAAATACTTTTTTACGAGTAGTTAGTATATACCGTAGTTCAAGTAACATATGAATTATTTCGCCAGGCTCACAAATTAACTTTCCAGCGTCCTCATTATCATTTCGAGCAATTCTCTTGCTGAACTTTTGAGTTGGCAATACATTTTCGTGATCTCTGAGTTCTCCAAATCCTCAATGAATATTAAAGAAGTTCTGTCACAAATTTGTAAGCTGAGAAAAAATTTTCATTTTGAAGTGGGATAGTGAAAGAATCGTAACGATTTTACCTATCCATAACAATTTGGAAAATAGACTAGTTACGATAGTTCAAACAAAAATTACAGATTACAAATCTTAGGGGGCGGTCGTAGGGGCCGAATGGGCTAAAGCGTGTGCACAGCACCGCTAGTTGCCTGGCAACCGGATAACAGAGAATTGAGATGATTTAAAAAGTACAAGTTCGCGTCCCGTTGCCGGAGGGGATTTTAAATTCCCCGGCCCGGTAAAATCCCGTATAGCCTAATAGGCGAGGTAGGGAAGAACAAATAAAAAAAAAAAAGAAAAAGATTACAAATCTTATTTTATCTATATAGAATAGAAAAGAAACTTTACTCTGGGAGTAAATCCCCCCAGAATAAAAATGATGAACTAATAAAAACAAAATACTTATCTGGCCAAAAAACTAACATATATAAACAAGTATACGTTTCATATATGCAATTTTACTATCAAAAAATATATATTTCCTTATAAAAATATTTTTAAAGTGTAAAATTTAAAAAAAAGGATTATACACTATAAAATACAATTTTATTTTTCTGTACTTTTTTCATCTGGTTTCTCTTCTAATTTTTCTAAAACGGAGAATTTTTTATTTCTTATAAATGTCCACTTCTGAGCGGTTTCATTAAAGTAACTAAAACGGTCTAGTATTATTAACTATTTTGTCTTAATTTTTATTCATAAAGACGCTTCTTTTTTTTTATCTTGCTTCGGTTCTGGCAAATGATTATTCTTTTGTTACTATTTACAAAGCTATACTCAAATATACAATTCAACCCGAAAAATAACGCAGGATGTTTAAGCACCGTAGGATATTTGAAAATAATTTCAGTTTGACTTGAATGCATGACCGCAAGAGTCTCGCAGGTCATTTTTGCAGTCTTGCAAGTCCTGCATCAAATAAGACGGCATTGGTCTGGGTCTTGCAAAAGTGCAAGACCAAGACCAATTTTGGGCAACACTAATTCCATATGATCAATGTCTTCCACATTTCACAGACATTATATTATTAGTAGTTATTTTAATTATTAAATTAAATTAAATGAAATCGATACTAGACAATTTCTAAACTATTCTCCATATTTCCTCCAAGTTTGGGCCAATTTGAACGAGCCTTTTCAAACTATAGGCGTCCCAAAGAATTAGTTTACTGATCCGAAAGCGGGAGTCCCGGAGCGGGGGATATATATATATATATTATATATTATATATATATATATATATATATATATATATATATATATATATATATATATATGTAATATATGTAGAGAAGGAGAGAGAGAGAGAAAGAGAGAAAAAGTGAAAGAGTGGGAGCTACTTATGTATTTTCAGAATAATAAAAAATGAATCTACCCTTTTACTTTTCATTGTTTTAGTTTCGAGAATATGTGAAAAAACATATATGAAACTACTTTAAACTTCAGTATCTAAGGTTCAAGGATTCCACTTCCCTCTTCCTACCCCCTACATCATATATTGTCACGGTAAGATCAAAGGTGAATCTAATTCTGTCTGTTTCATAACATGCACGGGTTTCTTAATACCAACACAATATAAAGCATTCGTGGCAGTTTATAAAATAATATCTTTTCATTTTTATAAGAAGTATCCTTTGTTATTCCTAGTGCCTTCTATAAGTTATTATTGTTATAACTTTGCCTCGTGTATGTTATAAATATTTTATTATACACAAAGCAGTTATAAGCGTGCTAGTACCTACCGTGATTAAATCTAAAAATATTGTGTTATAGAGTAATTTTTTTTCTTTATTATTTCTACGGTTTTGACTATGAAAATTCTGTCAAACACAATTCAGTACTGTTTTCCTTTTATTTAAAGATGTTCGATAGGTTTGATCCATATATATAATATACATATCCGTCCATGAAAGGTCTGTTTCGGAGAAAAAAGTATAAGTCCTCGTGCGCCTGCTAACTCTGAGCAGCCATAATCCATGGATCTAGACCGATTTGTCACTGTCCTTGAACCCAAGTGGGTCTGTTTCGGAGAAAAAAGTATAAGTCGTCGTGCGCCTGCTAACTCTGAGCAGCCATAATCCATGGATCTAGACCGATTTGTCACTGTCCTTGAACCCAAGTGGGTCGGTGGGAAGGACAGATTGGCCCCAAAGTGTTCGGCTATGGTTTACATTTAGTAAGAAAATTTAATTTAATTTCCTTGGAAACATATGATTTACGTTAAATAATTTTAGTTTTCTGAAATTATTATTTATTTTTTTCGTCAATGTCTGTTACCTTCTACAACTTTATTTATTTGATATTATTTTTTCCTAAAATTCTCCCCTTTCCAACGATATATTAGAAATATACCTTCTGACTATTAGATCCATTTTCATCCTGGATAAGCATTTTTCTTTTTTTCTCCAGTTTCTACTTATCGTAATCTTTAAACATAGACATTTTCTATTGTTACTGTCAATAAAAGAGAGTTAATTTTTTTAAATATGTAATTATTTTCTTATTATTATTCTTATACACTTGTTTATATAATTTTTATTTACTTTTTTTTGTAGCATTAATAAAAATTCATTAATATTAAAAAAAAAAGATTTATAAAATAATATTATTCGTTTTTGTCTATAATTAAAAAAGAATTAAATTTTAATGATTTTAGAGTTAGTTTTATAATTAATAAATATTAATTTTTCAATGGCAAATTTAATTACATCTATATATAATTTTTTTAAATACTTTTGAATTCATGAAATTCACAATTTTGAGTCTAAATATTAAATATTGAAATTACATATTGTTAGCGTGGCCTCAGTGACTCTAAATCTAAAGAACTATTATGAGATTTATTATTTATTGTTTTTTTTTAAATAACAGGCGAAGTGTAACGATGATAAACTGTTATTGATCAAAGAATCTAGAATGATGGTCCAGAACAAAAGGGAAATTTGGCTCCCGTCCAAAATTAAATGAAAGTAAAAAGATCCCCTGAAATTCGAATAATTGACTAGCTGTCCTCTTACTACTACTACATATGGGTGCGTGTGTGTATGTGTGTGTGTCTATATATATATATATATATATATATATATATATATATATATATATATATATAAAATTAATTTTTATAAATTAAAAATGGTAGAACTAATCAAATTAGAAGCTTCTGCTAGCTCTAATGTGAATATCAAATACTCTTCACATAGGTTCATATCAAATAAAAACCTTTTAAGTTACCATAAACCCATTTTAAAAATACAGGTGAACAATTCACTTTTACATATCCACCTTTCTAAACTGTAAAAGTTTACTACCATAATCAAAATTAGAGTATCAATGTCATGATCCATTATTAATTTTATAAATTGTAGAAGAAACCCGACATATTATCTTGAATTACCCTGTGCGCGGAGGATCCAAATTTTTCCGGTCTTAACGTTTGCCTGTTGTTTAAGTACACTAAATCGCCAAATTGAAAATTGTATTCTTTTTTATGTCTTATTTTATTTAATAATTAGTGATTTAAATTTGACTTGAATTTTGAAACGCCCGATTTTTCTCTACTGTTAATTCTTGTGGGGTGCTCAGAAATGAAGGAGTTATCAGTCGATATATTTATTTTGATTTACATATTAAATTGTAACTGTTTATTTAATAAAAATCAACATAGAAAAAGTGACAGATAAGAGGGAGCAGAGCGTGTGCAAAATACGTGTTGCCCGCCATCCTGATTAACCGAAGATTAAAAGTTCAAATCCCGATACGGAAGAAGGATGGGGAGGGGGCTTTTAACTCTGACATTAATTCCCCAACCTCAAACCTGAGCCGGGACTTTTCCTGGAAACTTTGTAAATTGTAAATCTTTATAAATACAGTTAAAAAAACAAATACAGAGACAATTTTTTTTTTTTTTTTTGTACTTTGAAGAAGATTCTTGAACCACATCCGGGTAATAATTATAATAAAGAGAGGTCTTCGAGATCAAAATATTTTCCATGGAGTTACCTCAGTTGAAAAGTTTTTGCTGCGGATCGACCCGCGAGGACATCAAGGAGGTAGGATTCTGTGGGTCCCTTCTTTCAAGTCCGTTAAGTGCCTGCCATCCAACTCAATCTTTCACCCCTATAAACGGGAGGTGATAGGGTCCAAAGGATTATAAAATGTCTTTATTAAATTTCCTGAATGGTAGATATATTAGACATGTTCGACATCGAATGAAAACACAAAATATAAATATTTTGACAGCGGTCGAATCAATCAGCCATTTCAGGGTTCGTGAAAATAAAATAAAATACAACTTTCGTGTAAGGAGTACACTTCCTTTTCACATTTGGGTATGTATTCACTTATAAATAGTAATAGTAACAGTAAATCCATATGTACCTGTTTTAGGTGAAAATTTTCTAATATTATAAAATGAGGCTCTGTTTATTTCTTCACCATATTTATTTCAATTTACATAGCTATGTTTCGGCCGGTAAGGCATCTTCAAGCCATTTTATCCAACCATGCTTTTTGCAGAATTTGTCTTTGGACTACATACAAAAAGCATGGTTGGATAAAATGGCTTACCGGCCGAAACGTAGCTATGTAAATTGAAATAAATATGGTGAAGAAATAACACAGTCTTATTTTATAATAGTAACAGTAAAATCTAAAAAAAATATTCTGGCCTCCATTATCATTTACTGCGGTCAATAATGATAAAAAGCTTTAATAGACCATATGGGGAACCTGCGGCCTCGAGGCTGCATGCGGCTCTGAGCCTGGATAATAAATATAGCGCTATAAATGAATAATATTAAACTATTTAGGTTAAGAAATAACAAAAAAATCAAATTAAGTTAAATATATGTGTATAATTTGTATTTTCTTATAAATAAAAATAGAAATAATAAAATGTACAAAATTATGGTGACCTAGGTTATCAATTCCTAGTATTACTACGGCCTCTAATGATAAAAATATTCCCCACCTATAAGATATCCCACAGCCGAGGAACTGCGCCATCGGTGGCCGCATGTGGCCTCCATGACGTAGCTGCTGCGGCTTCCAAACTTTTTTACACGATATTTATTAATCTAACGCTAGAATGAATTAATATTTAATTAATTAAGTTAAATTTTAAAATTAATAGAATTAAACTGAACATGATATTTAGTGACAAATAAAATATCAATAGTAAAATACAAAAAATCGTTGCTGCCTCTTTTAGCACTGCGTCTAACTTTACTGCAGATTCTGGTGATGAAAAGGTCCTATATTTATATTATATTGTGTATAATATTTATTCCTATAAGGTCCTATATATTATAAGGTCCTATATCTATTTGCGGGCACATTTATTGCTTAATAGTCGAGTAGCAGTCTCCATTTTTTTTTTTTTATTCTTCATTATTTGATTAATAATATTAATATAACTAATCTATTATGAATAATATAAAATAACAATAGCGACAGCAAAATTTCATTTCTGCTATCTATTTCAATTTGGTGTGAATATATATGACATGTACTAAAAATTGTTTTACAATATTTTTTTTATTATTATTGAATATTACAATAATCTGTCTCTTGGACATTAGTTATAGGGAGAACATTCACAAGATATGTATAAAAAATGTAAAATAAATAGAAGCAAAATAACATTAAATAATAATCAAAAAGTATACACAATAAATAAAATGAAATAACCTAAAAATAGGAAAATTAAAACTAAGCAAAAAACACATGCATAATTATATACACTACTTACAATCAGGCGAGGGAACTCCGAGGAAGGCTTCTCCCTCCAACTATGGAGGATAAAGCTGGATTCCAGGAAAACCCTGCGCTACCCTCTCAACCACATCACTGGTAGTAAAGCCAGCGGAGATTGATCGAGAGCACTTCAGCCGCATACATTCATGTCGTGAATGGAGAGCCTGGCCATTTCTAGAACTCCATATATACAATCTACAGAAGGTCGCGGGGCCACTGCCGTTTCAACCTTCTTGGAGGATTATAGGGATTGTGCAAGAGGATTTGGATGATACGTAATATAAAATGATTATTAATTTAAGGTAATGAAATTTGAAATCATATTTAAATTCGCTGTAAAACCTGCTCATAAAGGCCAGTTGAGTAAAACTTTATTTTTCAAATATCTAATGCTCAAAGCCTGCCGATTGGTAGTTTCATTTCATTATATTTCTATCTTCACACTTCCGTGTTTTTATTCAATAAAGTTGTAAATTTGATGAATAAAATAAATAAAAACAAAAATATTCAAAGCAATACTATTTCTTTCTTAGAATATGTGATGTAAAAACTGTTTGTATGTTGATATGCCTGCTAAAAGTTCGTCTACTATAAATATTTTCACTACATATATTTAGCCATATCGCTATATCTATAGTTATGGCTTTGTGAAATGGTGCGATGGTCATATTGTGCACAGCTTCGGCTCTGGCCTAGCTGGAACGTTTTACTTCCCCTTCTACACTGCATTGTAATTCCAAATTATTACATGTCAACTAAAGGCATTGCCTCTACAACCATGATTCTCGGTTTTCCGCTGTCTGTTTCAATCTACTGTGAATACATATGATATTATATGACGAAGATTTTTACAATATATAATAATTATTAATTTATAGTAATGAAACTTGAAATCATTCGTAAAATTCCCAGTTAAACCAGTTTACGTTAAATTAACTTCTGCTTGAATATTACTTTTTTTATTAATGTTTTAGATATTGATATACAATGGACTGTTGAAAGTATAAGGAAAATATATTGTTAGGATGCGCAGTTAAAAATTTCTTTATTGAGTTTGCCCATATTACGAACCAAACTTGTGAATCATCGTTAGGGTAATTTGAAAGGCGGAAAATAACTCAAATATTGTTATTTTTTATTCTTGTTTGGCCTTCAAACCATTGGCCTGATGAAGATCCACATGCTTGGTCAAACGTCGACAAACTATGAGATTTTTTACTGCTCGTCCTAATAACTATTCTTCCTTGTAAGGTAATTGTAGACTGTTCTTATGTTCTTATAAGTTCAGGATTTCAGGATTGTCAGTCTCGTGTTTTATTTTAAGACTTTATTTGTAGAGAAGCTTTCGGTGTCCATGCGCCATATTCATCTGTATAATTATAATATTCCAATTAGGATAAATTAACAGTTATTAATAACATTGACAATATACATAGTTTTTTTTAAATGCCATGCAATTATTATCAGATCATGCCACCTTTTATTAGTTTTGTCTATTTGAAAAACAGACTAAGAATGTTTTTAGGACTGTTACAACTTTTTCCGTACTGTCATCAAGAAAGAGGAAATTTGTGATAATTGTGTACTTTGTTTGAGGAATGTACTCCTCTATAATTTCTTGAACATAACGAACTGCAATGAGGTTACCTTCCGCAATATGAAATAGAGTCCGTCCTCCTGAGTAAATACCGATCCATACTATCACTCACACCTCTAGACTACATCGAAGTAAAAACAAAATGGCAGTGTATCCATTCCCTGTTCACGGAAGACTCTTTGGCGAATACAATCATTATAAATACAGAAAGGCGACCATTCTGTAAATATAACAGCATTTCAATTTTTATCCTCATATAGGTCTCGCTGCACCATATTCAGTGGAGTTGCCAGTGATGCAATTTAACTAAAAGTCGTCTTAAAGGGGTATAAGATGTTAGATCAACTTCTCAAAAACGATTACGGATATTTGAGTTGATATGAGCCTAGGCAGAACATTCGACTCTTCATTTAGTTTCTGGCAGGCACATTTTTTTTTGCCTTCACTTTCTAGCCTTTTAGGCTATACGCGTTTTTTCTAGGGCTGGAAGAGAGGGCGGGGAAATTATGGCAAGTTAAAAGTCCCACCAACACCGGAATTTGAACTCGTCATTTTTGTCATGTTGCCAAAGCAACTCGTGTTTTGCACGACGCGTTAACCCACTCGGTCACCCCATCTCCTCCGCTCTGTCAGGTAATATGAAAAAAATATCTTGCAAGCTTCTTGCAATAAGAACATTTCTTTGATCCTTGGTTTCAAAATGGGCTGAGATTCAATAACAGGCCTCCTGTTGGTACTTCCGGTTTCTTTGAATCTGAGAAATGTCCGGGAGACCACAATTAGCTTCAAAGTTAGGATTGGCAGAATTTACGGACTTCTAAATGAAACATTCCAATTGGGAATACCTTTTTACAGATGGGTCAAAAATTCAAGATGGAGTCGGTGCGGTCACTGTTTCTGATAATGTGGAAATGTTTTCATTGCCCCCTTATTGCACTTCCTACCATGCAGAACTGTTAGCAATAAATCGTGCCGTTTTTAGTCTCACCCGCAATAAACAACAAATTTATATTTGTACTGTTTCGAAATCTGCCCTCAAAGCTATTAAAAACTCGTTTTCAGCAAACTCATTAGTCACAGACACGGTTAGGCATATAAGAACATTGAAGGGAGTAGGATGTAACGTACAATTTTTTTTGTTACCGGGTCACTAAGGTATCAGAGGTAATGAATGAGCTAGCCGATATCATGGCAAAACAAGCAATTACAGAAGGAACTCCAGTAGGGGATGCTTTTTCAAAAGAAGTGATAGCTTTGGTAAAGCGAAAGGCTTTGGAAAAATGGCAGGGTCTCTGGCATGTGTTAAGAGAGAATAAGTTAAGAGTGATCGAGCCCTCTGTAGTTCCCAATCGAGCGGACCTTCAGTTAAAAAGAAGAGAAGAAATAATACTGACAAGGCTCCGAATCGGCCACTCACGGCTAACTCATGAGCACCTGATGAGAAAGGGGACGCCCCCTCAGTGTCTCTGCTGCGGGGTCAATTTAACAGTCAGGCACATTTTGGCTGAATGTTATGTGTATGAAAAACAACGTAATGAAGTTGAATTGGAGAACGATATAACTGAAATTCTAAAAAATACTACAAAATTGGCAAAAAAAAGTCTTTACATTTCTTAAAATTTGCTGACTCTTTTTTTGTTTTAAATATTTTATGCTTTCAATTTATTGTTAAATTTAATTTCATCTGATGTAAAATAAATATTTTGTAAGTGCTAATATGACCCGTAAGAGGTTGAGGAGCGCCGCCATTGTTGTAAATAAATAAAAAAATTAAAAATTAAAAATAAGGATTATCTGTGCTTCACTTTTTATGTTTAACAATTAGGGTATTCATAAAAAACAGTAAAAAGGGCATTTTAACTAAAACTAACCAATTAGGAGTCAAATTGAAATATCCCTATTGAGTTTTAAGCAGTATAGTTTAGTTCATCACCTGCATGGATATATGCAGTCATTTTTATATATATATTTTTTTCATTTATGAATAAGGGTAATGAAAATCTTATTTTCTATTACCACTACAACATGAGTGAGTATAAGAAATCTCTGCAAACAATATGAACGGCTGAAAGAGAGCTTACAGGTCAGTTCACAAATTCGCATATCTTTTTATCTCTCATTTTCAAAATAAAAAAAAATTCATGGCAAGATTGTTGGACTAAAAATATTGAAGGGCCGTGTAAAATACTGAAGAAACGGGAAAACAGAAATAAAGAAGGTTTATTACTCTATTGTAAAACAGAAAATAATTTGTTGAATAATTTAAGGTTTTACTGCCGTCTGGAAAAGGTTTAGATTAATTAAAACTTTAACTAGTTCAATAAATTTAAAAGACCATTATCCTGTCCTTCAGGATGGCCTTTTGTTATAGATAAAAGTTGGGGGATTTTTTTAGTAGATAATAAAGCACGGACTTACTGTTAGGAGAAAGTAATCACTCCAACAAGACTTGAAAAAGTCAAGTTTTATCCACGTCAGCAGTTAGTTGTGAAACAACTTTAATCATCCGTTCTTCCAGACTTATATTATTTTATTTTCGAATCTCATTTTATTTAAAACATTTATTATTGATATATGATATGTGTTATGATGATAATTCTTTAATTGTGGCTTGAAGTTACAGGATTGAAATTTAATTTAATAAAAAAGACGTTGTCTTCCTGCATATACTTTTATTTTCACTTTTGCGTAACTGGTTTTGGTCTTTTATCAGACCTTCATCAGGCTAATTAAAATAATAAAATTAAAAACGACAATAAAAAACATCTGTAAATAATAATAAAACCTAATTTAAAATCCAATATTACTAAATTATTTAATAAAAATATTAATCACCTAACTTTTTTTTTTTTCTGTTCTTCCCTACCTCGCCTTTTAGGCTATACGGGATTTTCCTGGGCCGGAGGGTGAGGGCGGGGAATTTAAAATCCCCTCCGGCACCGGGATGTGAACTCATACTTTTTTAATCTTCCCAAATCTCTTATCCGGTTGCCAGGCAACTCGCGATGCAGTGCACACGCTTTAGCCCATTCGGCCACCCCGCCCCCATCACCTAACACAATCACCTAACTGGTGGCGGTCCTCCTTTCCTGCTTGTCAAATGAGGACTAAAAATAAAAATAAAACTATTGACCAGATAGGCTATCCCTACCTCTCCCACGTCTTGTTTTCATTAGCCACCACTAATGTCATGAGTGCAGAATCCTCAAATTTAGTACATTACAATTTTTAAAAAAAGTACATTACTTTCCCTTTTGAAATGATATGCAACATTTTAAACCTTATTACTTTTTTGTGGGTGTGAACAATTTTAAAAATGATCTTTAAAATGTGATACATGGCCCGACCCTGAGAGGTTTTATTATTTTTTTATTGGCGTAAAATCAAGCGATGTTTTAAGCATATCAATTCCAAAATGTATTCGTTTTTAAGTTTTTCTTATTACACACGAGGCATTTTCGAATTTTATGACAAGAGCAGACCTTATTTTAATATATCAGTTTCTTCCTGAAGTTTACAAATTTAATTTCTTCTTTGTCTCTTTTTTGATTAAATTTTGTATTCGTCACAAATAAAACAACAATTATTTGCATAGTTAACGACATTGCGCCATTGGTCAAAGAAATGAAATATTTTCACCCTGAATTTCAAATGAGCACTGATTCAAACTAACAATAAGATGTAAATCTCTTCTTTTCTATCGCAGTATTCCTTTGTCTCTCATTTCCTTCATTCTATTACTGTGATTTATAATACAATTAATCACTTAGGGGAAGTAAGCCAAGACAAGATATAATATTGTTTTGAAAATATCACATTTAAGTCCAAGTACTTAACTGTTTTTTTAGTTTATTATTTTCATTAATAAACCTTTATAATCCCCTCCCCCCAAAAACTTGAGATTTTACGTTTTATGATAGGTAGAATCCGAAAATTGAATAAAAAAATTCCATCCGTACGCCACTGGACTGCTGGACGATTGTTTTGAGATTTGGTTTCAATGTTCAAAGAGCACTGGAGGATTGTAAATAACCTACTAAAAGTTAATTGTAAAATAATTAGTTTTTTTGGCGGGAATAGCGAATAGCCTTCCGCTTTATATCGGGGTTAGATTATTTACACTCGAGATAATTAAAACAAAACCCCGGCACTGGATACAGACTTTTTGAGGGTGTTTAACTGTTGTTGGGAATTCGGGAATCTAATACCTTTTGTGACACTGAGTGAGAGGAAACAATAAGAATATATATTTGAAATGTGAGACTTAGTAAATACACTTTGAATGAATTGACTCACCTGGTTTGTTATTCTTCAATCGTTAAATATATATATATATATATATATATATATATATATATATATATATATATTTATTTATTTAATCATTAGTAATTTTCTATGAAATACAGACAGCAGTCTCTTGAAAATCGTGAGGGAAATATTTATAACAACATATATTTGCGCCAAATCGTCCAATTCAAACAATTTTTTAAAGAAAATTTCATAAACTTAAAAAGGACCAAGCTAAAGTAATTTCCGTTACAACATGTTATATAAATAAATTTAAAGGGCATGGGAGAGAAGATTTTAGCCGTGTTTCATTAAAATGCGTATCTAGTTTTACCAGCTACAGTCTATTTCTCGGTCCCCATCTTGAGAGGAAAGTACTTTTCGGCGAAGTTTGTAATATACCTAAATTTAAAGGGCTTCGAGGAGATGTCTTTGGTCAAGTTTCATTGAAATCAGTACATCCCTGAAGATCCTATAGTCTATCGACACAGGTATCTCGGCTGCCATCTTGAAAAGAAAAGGCGGATGGTTATGCTAGATCCTGAGAATCATCCCCGAATGCCCTTTGACATTGATACCAAATCTCAAAACAATAGGTCCAGTAGTATTGGACAAAAGCTACGAACAGTAGAGGGACGTATTTTATTTTCGAGTTTTGGATTATATGTATCTTGAAACATTAAACCTCATATTTTGAGGAGGGGATTAAACCTTTGTTTTTCTTGGTCGATTACGAATGTCGATTATTTAAAATATTAAACCAAAACGCTATTTATATCAAATAACATTTCATCGGAATACGACTGTCTTTATAAAGAATTTAACCTTTACAGACTCCTTTATATAACAAATTATTTATATAAATTTTATAATGTAATTGTAAATCATCTCTAACTATTCAGCAATCATATTCAGGTCCAATCTTCTCTGATTACGTCTTTTTATAACTTTGTGAAATTGCTGAATCTGAATGCTTGTATGATTGAGAAAATTAGTCCACAATTGAAAGCCGAACACGTTTTTAAAAGCTTATTTTACAGCATTGAGCTTCGAAATAATCCGTCTCTCTTTTGTTCACTCAAAACTCCGACACTTGTGAAAACGTAACAGTTGTTGACGGCTTTCATAAAAAAAATTAATTATTTTTGCTTCCCTCCACACCGAAGGTAGAGAAAATTTTTTATTCGTGAGTGATGTTAAAAAAATATTTTGTGCTCAGAGTCGAAAAGTTCCACTCCCGTTTTATGTTTTAGACATCAAGGATCTAATTGCTTTCATGTCTGCCTGTCTGTAATCGAATCTATGTAACGGGCGTATCTTTCTACCATTAATTCAAATTTTCATGTAATTTTCAGAAATTCTTTGGAAAGGTTTTTCATTAAATTCCATCCACTACCTTTGCACCCGCACGCTTGAATCTATTCTCCTCGACATGATTTTTAAAAATGGTTCATGCGATCTTGTTTTAAAAGATAAAAACATAAAGGATCCGTGAATTAATAATAATTTGTCAATTTCCATCCATTAAATTAAGTTATGAACCCTAGCTACGTCATTATTTCATAAATTTCACATTCTATTTGCCCTTAATTTGGAGATTAGCTGGAATGGTGAAAAAATTATATAGAACCTATCAGTTTTATCAAATTCCATCCAATAAATTTAAAAAAATCGTTTAGGAATACCAGAACGTTTTTAATATTCATTCCAAAATTGCTATGTTCGATTTGGCCCAAATTTAGATGAAATTTGTGGTTATACAGTGCGTATGTCATAGTAACAATTTCATGAAATTCCATCCAAAAATTAAAATTTATTATTTATTTGTTTGGTATTTTGTTGCCTCTACCCTGTAGGGTCATTGGCAACGCCTTTACATTACACTCTGTTGCAGAGTTTTATCACTTTCGTTAACGATTTCGTCAGGGTCAGTTATAATGTCTTGTCCAGTCTTTATACCAGGCAATTTCTTGGTTTTGGAGATCCACTTTATTCCAGAGCTCCTTCATTGAAATGCTTTGGTTTAATGAAGATACGAAGTCTTCCCATGACGATCTTTTGCTATTCGGTATATATCGTAATCTTTGTATTTCACTGTTTGAGTTTCTTGTAAGTGTGTTTCTTGGAGACAAACTAGTACAGGGTTCTCTTCGCTTATTGTCATTTTTAGGTGCTCTAAATGTCGGAAAAATCTGTTACAATTCCATTGAATGATTTTCATTTTTTTCATTTTGATTGGCAAAGTGTTTCTTATTTTCCAGATTAAAATTAATGCACCTATATTATTAAAAATATAGTGGTTGTTCTAGTAGATTATAAAATCTTCTAATGCAATTAGAAATTCAATTTAACCATAATGTATGTTTTGTTGTCGAATCCACTTACTGTTAATTCATTATCTAAGATATAGGCGCCTACTTTTCATTCTGTTTTAGAGAGGAACAATAGACCCTCCAAAAAAATCTCGCGAGCTTATACCATGTATAAGAGGAGTGATAATTAACATAATGAAGATAATTATTATAAAACCAACAATATAATACTATATATAAAAATAAATTTATATAAATGTTTTTATATTATTTGTTTTTTTTTTTTTTTTTTTACGTAGGAATTATTTGAAAATATGTTAACAAAGCAGTTGAATTTTTTATATATTTTAATTTTTATTGATGGGTTTGAGTCAGTGAGACGAATTACCAATTTTCCGGTGCTTCATCTTTGCCGTGGGCAATCTGATAAAATTTGGAAGGGTGCAAACGAATGAATAATAAAATCTTAAGATATATTGCTACATATAATTTATAATCTTCGAATATAAAATTCAATTATATTAGGATGTAAGGAGGTACTATAATAGGATGTAGTAAAATACTTGCGTACCAAGTAATAGACCTTTGCTTAGCCATCCAGTCAACTATTCATGTTTTCTTAATTGATTTTAGTTTATATATTTTATTCATTCATGTAAATTAATTGTTATTGATTTTTATTTTATTTTTATTCTTTGAAATATTATGGGAGGGGAGAAGGAGGGAAAGTACGATATTCTCCCTCCCTCTCTAATTTTATTGGGGAGGAGGGAGCGATGGCCCCCTTGACTCCTTCCTCTCAACTCTGCGTCTATGACCTAAGCTAAATTTACGGATTATGATAATAATAATTTATAATATTATTTATTACAATAGTGGATACATAATTTACTGTAAATATATTGAAGAAAAGTAAGTAAGGGGTATTCAGTCACAAGTAAATAAGTAAAAATAAAAATTTATTTTTGCCTACGTTTCGGTCCAAGGTTCTGGCCTTCATCAGGGCTAAGGAAAATACAAGATAACATAGATATTAGAAACTATTTATTCATGTAAAGTTTATTCTATCTAGATTTTTGTTTTTTCTTAGTCCTGGTGAAAGCCTGAAACTTGGACCGAGGTGTAGTGAAAAATAAATATTATTTATTTATTTTTACTTGTGACTGAACATCCTAACCAACTTTTCTTTAATAATTAATTATACTAAAATTATTTTTAATACTTTACATAAGATTGTGCATATAATAATTAAATTTTGTTCATTGCTATATTTTAATAAAATTAATCATCTTTTCAGCTCACTGATGTTTAACTGAGAGTCCTGAGGACTACCTTTTTTGGATGAACAAGTAAGAGCTAATTTATTTATTTTTTGATGAATACTTTGTTTGATCCTGACCTTTTTATTTTCGTATTTTTTTTTTTGTCTATCAAAAATATATTTGCGCCTGTCAACTTATTGTTGACAATCAGCAAATGTGATGGCGATGCATGATATAATGAAATGACAGGCATGGGGAAGGAAAGTACTCAGAAGTACCTCTTCCCTAACTTGTTCCAATTACTTAGGTTGTCTGAGGAACGAGATCCCTCATCCAACGCCTTTTTAGTCTCCTCCTCATGTTCTGAGGTATGTCAGCTGTAGCCATGTCTCTTATAAGTCTGTTATTATGTCCATTTAAATTTGTGTAAAATCGTTGATAAAGGGACGTTATATGTTGATAAACTGTTGGAAAGTGGAGGTCAGTATGAAGAGTTTTGTTAGTCACGTACCAGGGTGCTTTTGTTATGAGTCGCAATAATTTTGATTGGAACGTTTGAAGTTTTTGTAGGTGGGTCTTTTTAGAGATACCGTATATTGGATTTCAGTAAGTATGTATATGTATTCAGTTTCTGTTTTAGTTTTAGTTTTGAAGATTTAGAAAAAAGAGGTTAAAGTAGTTTGAGTCGTTTGTTAAGTGTCTTACGTTTCATTTTAACATGTGGACCGCTTGTCATCCTTCTGTCGAAGGTGAGTCCAAGGTAAAGTACCGTGTCCGTTTGAGAAATTTGATTTTTGTCAATATAAACTGGAGGGCAGGTGTTTTTTTGAAGAGTAAATGTTGTATGTTTGGATTTCTCATGATTAAGTCGAATTTTCCATAGTGTGAACCAATCTTGTAATTTAAGTAAGTGATGTTGTAGAGTTAGTGAGGCCTGTGTAGGATCTTGATGTTTTGTGAGAATTGTTGTATCGCCTGCATAAGTAGCTGTCAAGATCTCATCCTTAACAGGTATATCGTAAGTGTATATAACGTAAAGTAGAGAGGCTAGTATTGAACCTTAGGGAACTCCTGCCAAGATTGGATGAACTGAAGATATTTCCGAGCCCTGCCGAACTGAAAAAAATCTGTCGAACAGGAAAGATTGAAGGATAAGATAGTTTGTGTATGGTAGTATAGTCTTAAGTTTAAAGAGAAGACCCTGGTGCCAGACTCTATCAAACGCCTGAGCAACAATCAAAAATACTCCAGTTGCATATAGTTTTTGTTCTAAAGCTGCAGCAATGTAGTCTGTAACTCTGTGCAATTGATGTGACGTCGAATGGAATGTGTGAAAGCCGAATTGGTGGTCAGGTATTATCTGTTGGTCAGTCAATATGTCTTTTATATATTAATTTTTCAAAAACTTAAGAGCATATAGGAAGGAGGCTGATGGATCTGTAGGATGAAGGACTGTATATGTCTTTACCGGGTGTGTGAATCATCTTAATGAGTGAATATTCCCATTGTAAAGGGAATTTTGAAGTCCTTAGTATAAAGTTGTATATTGTTGTCAGGAATACTATAGCTTTCTTGGGCATTTGTTGGAGTGCTTTGACTGTTATCAAGTCCTAACAAGGAGCTTTTCTTTTTGGTAATTGTTTGATTTGAAGTGCAACCTGAGATGGAGTAATAGAAGGAGGTGGTAGTGTCATTTTTTAAAACGAAAATGTTGATAGTTTCAATTCTTATATTGTGTTGTCATGGGGTAAATTATTTTAAATTTTACCACATTCTATTTCTTTTATGTCGTCATTTAAACTAACTATTCTCTTTGTAAAGTATTTGTAAATCATTGCCATGCAAAAGCATAGCACTGTTTTGGGTTGTCTTAAAATTGTTTAAAACGTTATTAAAAGTTTAGTTTAAGTCGTTAAATTGTAGAAAACTAGACCTACAACTGAAAGTGGCCACCTTTTTAAACTAAAACTGAAAATTACTTATTTGACATTATTGCAGCTTTTAAGAATAATATGATAGATTGGAGTACATAATCGACTTTCTTTTGTATTCTATATTTATTTTCGAATTCGTCCTTTAAATGCAATCAAAAGACAAATTTTAATTTTTGAAGGTGATGGCGAAGGATAAGGAAAAGGGGACAGAGCATCATCAAACGTTTAAATAAAATTACTCAGATTACTATTTTGATTTTTTTTTTTTTTTAAATCGAGACTCGTTGGACAATTTGAGAAAACAAAGAATAATATGGACCTTGACGAAAATTCAATACCAGATCAAAAGAGTAAACTATAAAGTATATAATATTTTTAGAACTATATAATGTCATGTCCATACCTAAACTGAAACTTAAATATCAATTTATCAAATCATTTCAATGTCTGAATTTCAAATTATTTATGGACCTTAGATACGTTGGTTAGACTCTAGTTTTTCCTCCAAATTAATACTAATTTTAGTTTATTATTTTCAATAATGAACCATTGTGATCGAACTAGAAATTTAAAAACTTAATCCCCTCTCAAAATTTGAAGTTTTACGTTTCAGGATACGTAGAATTCGAAAACGAATAAAAACTTTTTTGTTCGGAACAACTTGACCGATTTTTTTAAAATTTGGGTGTAAAATTAAAGGTCACCCGAGGATGATCCTCCTTCATCGACATTTCTATTCGCCTTTTCCTTTCAAGATGGCGACCGAAAAACCTGCATTGCTATAGACTGTAGCGGCTAAAGGAATGTACCAATTTAAATGCAACTTCGATTAAGTCTTCTAGATACCCTTTATATTTATCTAAATAACATACTTTAACGAAAAGAAGCTGGAAGAAAAGTTACGAGGGATGGTAAAATTAGATTCCGAATAACTCGAAAGTATTATATGGTTATTTAAATGTTTACGGAATTTCCTATAAAAAATTCGGACAATTAGGAGCAAAGTATGGTCTCTAGATGTTTTTTTATATGTCCTACTGCAAAGGTTATATCCTTTGTTTTGGTTTTTGATTTTTTAATGTGTTACTGAAGTAATGCTATTTTTTTTATCATATTACTAATGATTAAAAAAAACTGTTTAATCCAATAATTGAAATCACCTTTTATTTCTTTTTCTTTGTCAATAGGAAACTAATGTTACTTTAGATGTATAATTGTTTGGAAATAATAAACCATTGTTAAATAATTTGCAGCGTTTTTTCTTATCGATCTGCAATAAAAATGGGTCTAAGTTAAAATAGATATGATGTGGTTTTAAACAAACTAAAATTTACGTTTTTATTTATATTCGATACCTAACACACATTGCTACAACTAAAAAATATTTAGAAAAGAAATCAGTTGATAAAACGATTATGATGAGAATTTGTTCCATTTTTAAATTATTAAAAATTTAGCATTTATTAAAATTAATTATCTGAATAAATGATGCTTATTGCTTGATATTTTTTCCTCAATTAATGTTGACTTTTAACGGGGAACGTATGAAGATTCATGAAAAAGCCTTCATGAAATGAAGTTTTCCTTTATTGAAAAAGAAACGTAGTTCTGGTACTTTAGGTTATATTTCATAAATTTACACTATGCGTCACATAAAGGGAAGATTTTATCTATATTTTAGTATTAATATCATCTCCATTAGAGTTTTTCCACCATCGGCAAACATAATTTTGCAGCCCAATATGGATAATGTATCTAATAAAAACAAAATATACTCTTCTTGATCGGGAAATAAAGGATTCAGATAATAAAAAAAGAAATGAAATGCTATATAGTTTCATTTGTATCTTCCAATATTTATTTTATCCTTTTTGTATCGACTGCTGCCCTTTTTATCGGTTCCCTTTCCCATCCGTCTTGTCTTAAAAGCGACTCAGTATAAATTAAGATAAATTTCATCAATTCCTTTATAAAACCACATTTGTATTGATAAGGATCCCATCTATACCAGAATAGTAAAAGTAATTTCAAAGGATTACGAGGAGGATTCAAATGAAGGAACCTCTCTTCTGTTCGACAAATGGGAGATTGCTAAAGTGATTTCAGGAACCTCATGGACTGATATTAATCTGGAGGAGAAGCCAGGCAATCTCTTCTTGTAGTCTCAACTTGTTCAGTCTAAAATTGAATCGTAAGCGATTTTGGTGGATTATAGAACTGCCTGCAGCTATTAGGTATGAGAACTGCAAACTGCCTTATGTATCAAAAAAGTAAATCTTTTTTCTCTACCTTAACATACCTTTTCAGTATTATATTGTATCAGAGAAAATAAATTGATTAGGAACACCAAAACCATTTTGTTAAGAAATTATTATTAGCAAATATGATAACACATCTCAAACAGTTAAACACTTATTACTAGAGTGACCCCAATATAAAAAAAAGGCAATAATTAAAGTTGTCCACGACATTGAAGCATATTTTGGGAGACGGGAAAGATGTTGTCATTCTCTTCCAATATTTAATTGAAACAAAATATTATAGCAGAATATAAAAATTGAGAATCATTGCCAATGACCCTCAAGGGTAGAGGCAAATACAAATAAATAAAAAAATAAATTAGCAAGCCACGCCCAGTTCTAAAATTTTCTGATAGCATCACCGCATTTTGGTCAGACACCGAAAGGGGTAAAAGATCTATAATATGCCATGAATATTGAAATATGATGATTATGTTTTGATTTGAAAGATTCAATCTGTACAAAAATCATTATTGTTCCGAAAAATTCATCATAGTACAGTAAAATAGATCAAAACTCTCAATCAAATATAATTTGATATGTAATTGTTTTTGGCTTATTTGTTACACCCATTTTAAGTGAAAACTGAATGAAAAGTGAAAAGTGAATTAGATTGAACCATCAGATCTCCAAAGTATAACGCTCGAATAAAGTCGGCTGGCTTCGACTAATTGAAGTGTTTTGGCATATGGATTAAAATAAATGAGAAACTAAAAATCATCATACCTGCATATTGTAAGCGAGGGAATTTTTCATCGTTTCATCCTCTCTTTAATAAGCTATTATTTAAAATTGTATCTTGACACTACGCCGCATAGTGAGTGACAAAACCCCCTATTTTCAAGATGTTATGATAATTCAAATTTCTATGTTTTTAATGTCTGACATAGTTAGTTTATATATTCCTAAAGTTAAAGCATAAATAAAAACACCAGTTTCAAAGATATTGAACAAAATATAGGTAAAAAGCCTGTTTCTGACATGTCAATCATGCGACTTGTTATAAATCATTAGATATATTTTAAGCGTTTTTGCTGAATTCTAAAAAAAAAATTTTTTTGTTATTTTTGGAAACGAGTCGAATAAGTTCTTAAATGAGTCATTTCTAAACATTTTTTTTAAAAATCGTGTTTTCATAGGACAAGTTATAACTCAATTGATCCTGGAATTTCCTTTTTCCATCGAGAAATACCTCGCTCCTACGACCGCCAAGGTCTTACTGTAATCTAAAAGTTTTTTGAATCGCCTGATAATGATGAATACAAAAATCAGCTGTTATAATTTGAGATTTTGGTGATTATCTGTCAAATTCAGTCAAGAAAGTTTTACCAAATGAGAGTAAGCGAAATCCCTACCTGCATCTTAATAAATTTATACCTAATATAATTTATACCTTTCCGTCATAGAAAACAGGAGGAAAATTATAGAAACTAATAATTTGATGGAAAATATTGAACATGAATTCAAACAATTTCGTGACTCATAATTGATACTCGGAAATTATTTCAGCTCACCACCCCATGTAATTGGTTTCATTCAGTTATATGTTGATTTTCTCTTCTCTTACCACTATGTCCTCTTGATAGTAATATAGGTAATAGATATTTATAATTGATTCTGTTAATGACCTTATACAATACATTTTCACTTTTACAACATATTACATGTAAATTATATTTTATTTATAATTGAAATAAATTAACAATAATAGTAATCGTTGGTTTTGCCAAAAAAATTGTATTAAATATTAATTCAGAATACCCGACATGCTACAATAAATTCAGTTTTTCAAATATCTTACCTAAATTGAAAATTTCTCAGAGTTGCCGTTTTATGCATTTCGACCATTGTGCGCCGTGTTAGAGAGACTATCAAAATTTAAATGCTATGGAGAATTTAGAAATCTATATGCGGAAGACAATATAGATCCTTTTTTTTTTTTATTGGACATAAAAATACAAAATAAAAAATGATGTCTTTTTATTCGATTTTCTGTTGCACACGATAGAGTTACTGACCCCCGCTACAGAAGTCATGTTAAAAAAAATGAAGGTTTTGGTAGATATTTAGTAAATATATTTCAATCAAACGTATTCATCATATATTTTAGTTATAATAAACCTAGTGAATAATTTTTAGAGTATGATAAAAATGATCGGTCAGAGCAAAGTTTACTATATATAGTACTTTATACACAATTATAACTGTATATATTGTAAATGTTATTATTTTGTTAATATGGAACCAAAAGTAGTTGATATAAAACTATTATTAAATCATTTTTAAATGTTATTACTTTGTCAATTTTTTAATCAATAAAACAAAATAAAAGTTAATATTTCATTTTATTAATCACGCCTTGTTGATTTTTTTCACTTCTATCGTATGGTGTAAAGCACACACCATAGTTTTTTATTTACTTTAAGAATTTCTTATTATATATGTCTATAATTTGACATGCAACTATATTATGTAATTAATTGGAATATGGACTATATTATTGTATCAATAAACTAAAGTAGAATAGAGTTTAGTGTAAAACATGATTGTGTAAGGCAAGTGTGAATGTCGTACTAATTAGATAATTTAATTAATTAGTCAAATACATTTAATATGATACCATTTTCTAATAAGATTTTCATGAAATAGTAAAGTTAGTTTTAAAATAGTTCAATGAAAGTACACCGTTTAGAACATGAATAAACTGTATATAGAAGAAAATATTAATAGAAAACGTTAATAGAATCGGGAAGCAGCCTGCTTAATATTAGGCTCAAAATGGCTTTTTGGACTTACGATCTTTTTTCTAAAAACTTTTGTTCATTGATTATGGATTTAAACTATCAATAGAACGCTTTACTGAGGTGATAAGATGCTTAATATAACTTATTTTTTAGATTCGTAATATTGCCGAAATGTTGTGAATTAGGGAGAAAAAAAAAGTGATAAAGGTAATAAAGTTAACAAATATCTCTCAAAGATCCATCTGCATTTAAAGTTTTGGGAAATTTTTCCATTACTTACTACCATTGAATAACATGGCATTCTGTCACAGTAATGCACATTTCTTATAGTTCATTCACATATAATTTACTGAGAATATAAATTAGTTAGGAGAAGTAAAATTTCTACTGTATTCTATTTTAACGGCGGACATGATAGGTCATAATGGCTTTATCATCGCCTCGTTCCCTGAATGATGCTCAAGCCCAATCTATATGCCAAACAATTGTACAGAATTTGGAATTCTTAAATATAAAAGTAAATAGCTCTAAAACAGAGGGCGTCGTATTCTCTTTTCAAAAAGGAAAGCGAAGCAGATCCACCAAACATTTTTAAAATTAGAAACTTTTCCTAGTCCGCTGGTGTTCCTCAAGGTAGTATCCTATGTCCTACCCTTTATACAGTTTATAGAGCTGATATTCCAACCCATTCTAACACTGTCATTACCACGTATGACGATGATTCATATGTTCTATCAGTTAATAATGACCCAACAATCGCATCCCAAACCCTTCAATCACCCATCACAAACCTTGAACAATGGTGGTAAAATTGGAGGATTAAAATGAAGTCCAATAAATCCCATCATATCACCTTTACCCTTTGTCGTAAACCTATGTCCTCCTGTCCTACAGTATCCTTTAATAATACCCCATATATTTTTGTTGGAATCCTCATACCAGATTGAAACGACGAGAAACCACTATTCACTCATCTTTCTGAAGGCACTCTGATCCACACCCAACGTTTCCATATTTAATAGTGTATTAAAAAGATATTTAAAAACAAATTAAAAGAACAATGAACTTAATGTGGAATTAAGTAACATCTTAAACACAGGCATAGCTATATGCAAAATGTTTACAGTCCGCGAGGGGAATTCCAATCCTGTCTTATTCCTTCGCTCTTAGAGGAAAAGCAGGACTCCAGGAGATCACAGCGCTTCTATTTCACTGGTATTCAAACCCAACAGATGCACATGTTTTGAATGAAGTATCTGGCTATTGCCAAATTTCAATACATTTTATACATTGAGTCTTAATATAATTAAGACTCATTCTTATATGGATTATTATTCTATACTTTATAGTGATTATTGGTATTTATAATATACGAAAATTAAATGAAACGTCTGAATGCTTTTTATTAATTCGTCAAATATCGCAGTATTATAGTTAATAAATAAAATATACGGGCTAAGCTTCCTTTTGAATAGTTTATGTGGTAAAGGAAGACAATGTCTAAAAGAACAAGTCAGATTTGGTTTTATATTGCTACATTGCATTAGCTTTGAAAATGAATCTCCTACGGTTTTCTTGATTCTTGGAAAGGGCATTAGTTTCCTTAATTTTTTTTAATATATTTAAAAAAAATAATATACAGAAATATATTTATATAGATTAATACAGTAATATATTTAAACAACCCCGGCCCGACTCAGTTTTTGCAGCTTCACAAGAGGTTAAACGATATGTCCTATTTTTATTCTTAATGACCCTCTTCTTATAAGTTACAGCATATTTCAAAACTTTTTCTTGAAAGCATATTTGATATATGAATAGCATTCAGTCGGGCTTGAAGAAACTAATCCAGTTAGCGACCCCATTTAATACTATAAAATTGGACGTTATTAAATTCCACCAATTAAAAGTAATTCATTTTACGATACTATATATTGACTCTTATGGCTTTATATGTTAGCTATTAACTTTTCTTTAGCTTTCTCTTGATATTTTATACATCTATATATCTACTTTAATTTCTGAAAATTAGGTTTCAGCATGAAAAAATATTTTTTCCATTTATGAGGTGGGTTTATGCCCATTGCTGCATGCTGAAAAATAAACAAATCTGACCATTCAGCCTATTTGGTTAGAAGTGGAGAAGCAATGGGGTTGGCTGAATTGAAAGATTTTAAGTTGCTAGGCTGGGTGAGCCAAGAAAATAAAACAAAACTACCTCCTAATAGATCTAGAAGGTCTCGCATGCGAAAAATGCAATAATATTTTAGAATGTGTAAAACACTTTTTTCAAGAAAGTCCCAATTTGAAAATAAGAAAGAAAAAGTAGACCTATCGGAATCACTAAGAAAATTTCTGCAGGATAATGAATGATAAAGCTCACAGAATATAGTTAACAAAATCTAAATTATTAACGCCAATAGGCCAATTGAAATAAAAAATCTGATGCGCGTATCACACGACTTTCACTTACCACCCTCTTCTTATCAGAAATAAGTATTTTCAGAGTAAGGGGAAGTGAAAGTAAAAATTATAGACGCTAAATTTATTTACATTTCATTGTGGGTATTTTAATTTTTTTAAATACCCTTATATAGAATTTTTTTAATTTTTATATCGCTGTATTCTATACACTTAAATATTAAATAATACCAACGATAGCATTTATGAAAACCGCATGTGTATATGTGCATAATATTGTCAGAGTCCGTATTATATTAAGCCCATGTTAAATAGTCTTTCGGTCGAGTTCGGATGCTGCTCGTATTCCTTTGGTTCTTCCATTGCAACTATTATTCGTTACGATCTATTATATCTCCTTTAGTTAATGGTCGAATTCTTTCATATTTTATATTGAACTATGTTTTGTATCAAAGATTAATGTGAAACGGTTAATCATTTCAAATAACAAAAAATTACAGGTACTTTAGAGGAAGGTAATATTGTAAATTAGCCATTTAAGCCTTATTAGAGAACATCAATGAGAATAAAACCTATATAATATTAGAAACTGCCTAATAATATACTGATATACTAAGTTTAATCAAACTCGTTTGAGCCGTTTTTGAGAAAATCGTAAACATACTATAAACATAAACATATGTTCAATCGATTATATAAAGTACTACTTTCGGTTTGTAGATTTTGACGAAAATGTTGCTATAACATCCAAAGATTATAAAAACCTCAAATACGCAATTTCAGTTTCGTATGGCTTTTCATTTTTGAGTTAGGCTTTTCACATACACACATACCATTTTGCGGAACTTGGTTATTTGGACGTGTATTTGTCCAAAACTCGGTTAAAATCTCAGGTTTGAAAATGTTCACGATCGCAATACTTACCCTTACGATCTATTACATATACATATTTAGATAAGGGGAAGTTAAAATCAAAGCATTAAGTTAATTCAGGACATGCCTGAAAACTTGAAAGATTTTTTTTTTTAGAAAAAATTAAACTTAAGCTTAGAAATTCAATGCTTAGTGTCGAGAATGCCAACCATTTTTTTAATAGGATTAGTGTGTTTGTATCGTGAAAATAATAAAGAATTATTCAACATAAGAATTTTATATCTTTCAATTTTTTAAAGATTGTCATTTAAATTAATGAATAGTTAGTTGCGGAATTCATATGAAGATTTTTTTTTAATTAATCGATAGGTAGAGTATCAAATAAATAGTTTTCTTTTTAAAGTAGGATTTTGAAATATAAAAGCTTTGGACTATTATTTAGGTATGAAGAAACTCCAGTAGTTTACTGGATTATCAAGTTTTCGATTTAACAGTGCCTTAGACACCGCAAACTCAGTTCGGAGCCAAACACATTCAAAGCACTCCCTTCAATATGTTAGGATGAAATATTCCTGATTTATCTAACTTCCTTGTTCTTCCCGCAGCCAAGCGAACCGCTCTTACATCGTCCTTGTTTATGTTTTGGCCTAAGATGTTTTCGTTCCGGTGTGGATAAATTTCTTAACCCTATAGTTAGATAAACATAAACTGTTGGCTAAAGCAGTTCTCCTTGTCTGAGGTCGGGATATTTGCCGGCAATGGTGGCATATAATTCTGTTAAACTGAGTTAAGAGTTCTCGATCCTTACCTAACCACCACCGTAATTGTTTTATTCAGTTTTCTATTGAGTAAAATTATACAAAACGTTAATATATTCCATCGTATAAACGGCGTTCTTCTCAATTAGTATTTTTCTGTCCTAAATTATGTCAAACTAGAAATGAATATTTGGTAGGTTTCCGTGGATTATGTTGAGTTGCCCGGTTGTTAGACCAGGTTTATAGATGATTTTTCTTGTTAAGCAGTTCAGTTCATTTTTTACATGCCGCGAGCCAGTCTAAATTATGTTTCTTACATATTAATCAAATTTAGTTTGTAACAGTTTCCAAACAGACATAATTAATACTAGTGTCCGATTTAACAGATCACATTAAAGTAAAAAGGAACTAAAATTAATCCCAGCAAGTCAACTCATATTAGCTTCTCCCTGAGGAAGATCTCGTGTCCTGCTGTGACAATAGACAATAGATCAGTTCCCTCAAAAACACATGTACGGTGTCTTGGACAAAAAACTCACCTGGAACATTCACACTAAATTAAAAAAGCAAGAACTGACCAGACGATACAAACAACTGTCACATCTTTTGGACTACAGATTCAACCTCCACTCAACTTACTAAACAAGCGACTAATCTACACCTCTATACTAAGACCTATTTGGACATACGGAGCAGAACTTTGGGGTTCCGCAAAACAGACACACATAAACAAAATTCAAACCACACAATCCAAAATACTTCGTAAAATCGTCAATGCTCCTTGGTTTATTTCAAATCACACCATACACACAGACATGAACATACCAAAAGTAAAATCCTACATACACAACAAGTACAATAGTACACATCTTCTGCTGAAAAGTTAAAAATATCAAGAATTGAAGAAGACAGAATAAACTTCAACACATTTGCTTGATGCGCTACAACGCAGTGGCAAATTTAATGAAAAAATAAATAAATAAAAGTAAAAAGGTTGCATTTTATTGCTAAAAGTAATCTGAACACATGCCTTGGAATTTGTTTTCAATCATATTGAATAATTATTTTTATATTACAGATAGCTAAAGAAAATTGAATTTTTTAAGGATTTAATTTTTTTTCTTGAAATTAAAAATTTAATAAGAAAACAAATTGCTCTTAGGTAAAAAAAATGCTTTGAACTTGATAGAGTAAATTTTAATATCTCTAATAGTTGTTTGGATGTTATAAATATTTCCATTTCAACTCATAGCAGTGTTAAAAAGACAGTTAAAGATCGGATATAGCACTGACGACTACAATTATTAATTCGTATATTTTAAAAATTTATTCATGTTTCTTAAAAACGTTTTATTATAACCTCACTATAATTTCATCAAAAGTTGAATTAGCAAAAAAATCAACAGGAATATTACATGTGTTGTTTCTAAGTTTATAAATATTCGATGTTTTTAAAGGTTAGCTAATTGATAGATTCTAAAAACCTGTCTACTATTCCCTTTTATCTACCAACTATTATCTCATTCGTCAGTCGCAAGGGACTCCTCTTTGCGGAGATAAGACACATTTCAAAACCATGGTCCATGGTCTGTGTTTAATTATTTAAGAGACTGTGCAATGTGATTTATTCTTGTGAATTTAATAAGAAAAGTTTTTAGCTGTTACCACAGGCGCAGACTTTATGTTCTGGTTGTGGGGGCGATGGACTCTTCCCCTCAAAAAAAAAAAAAAAAGAAGTATTCTCAGGAGTTTATAATATTTATAAAAATTATGCGTGATAATTAACATAATCAGAATGTTGTTATAAATTAGTAACCGTAGACGAGTTTGTCTTTGCCTGCATTCTGGAGACATAAGTGCTGTATGGCTTGGTTTTTTTCCAATAATAACATAATAATCAGCACAATCATTGTAAAGTTCTATATTTTTTTTTTCATATTTTCATACTATATATATATATTTAATATTATTTTCATACTTTTTGTGTTGGCTGTGGGTACATTTGAAAATTTGTTAACTGAGCTATTTAATATATTATTTATTTTTATTTGAGCTAGTGAGATAAACTCTCAATTCTCTTCCGATGTTTCTAATTTGCTGCGGAAAATGAAAGAGTGCACATGAATGAATCATAAAATCCTAGGATATTTTGCTACATAATTACCTTTTAATATAAATTTGAATTTCAATAGGAACATAGGACGTGGTAAAATACTTGAATATTTACTGGTAGTCTTTATGCACGGACTATCGACCTATTAGCTTAGCAATCTAGTCTCCTTTTTCCTATTTTCTTAAGTAATTGGTGTTGGCAATCACATTTTATTCATTTATGTCAATTAATTGTTATTGGTTTTTATCTTCGAAACTGTTGAGGGGCCCTCTCTATTTTTATTAGGGGAGGGAGAAGGGAATATAGAGATATTACTGTAATTTTTGTATCGGAGAAACCTGAGCCCAAATGAAAAATTATAAGAGTTAAATGCAAAGGTATATTGGTTATACCAATTCTTTACATATTGTAACTAAAATTGTCAAGTATTACCAACTATTTTGCCTTAATTTTTATTCAAAAATCGATTTTTTTTTACTAGTCTTGTTCTTGGTCTTGCAACACTATGGGTTTGGCAACACTAAACGCAACCTAGTTGTATCTTTATCAATAAATACATCAAGAACTTAACGTTTTATTATTTCGTTAAAAATATATGTCGTCTGTTTCTTCGTTCCCTCTTAAACATTTTTGAGCTTAGTTTTTTATAATCGCTTTCAAGGGAAGTTATACCTGAATTAAATTGCTATGGAATTCAGATTACAACTTCCCTGTTACCTTGTCACATAATCGTATTTTTTCAAAGTTGATAATATTTTTGTCGTTGGCGGAGTATTCAGATATTTCTCCAAATTCTGGAATACGTGGTACTATTTATATATCTCCCAACATTTTATGTTTTCACAATATCTTTCCTTTTTAATTTACTAGTAGGCTCCCTTCTACTTATCTGTTGTAATATTGTTTGTGATTTTTAAGACTCTGTTCTCTAACTTTTTCGCATTTATTATATCTTTTGTATAGTTCATTGATAATCTCATTACCTGTAATTTTATTGATTTTACATGGACGGAATTTTACATACTGGCCTCCATATGCCGACTATTAACGAACTCATTACAAACGATTCCACGACAACTTACAAGGACATCCTAATAGATTCGTAAATGACATGGCCACTAAGCAAATGCCAGGTAACGTATGCAGGAGACTGAAGAGGAGCTGGATGAGGGACCTCCTCGCCTAATGTAGATATCACGCCAGGAGGAGGTGCCGCTCTCCTTCATGCCTTACATGCCATTTTATTTTTGAATCGATCATCTCATTCACTGGTTGTCATTCTCATTATGACAGGTGTGAATAAATAAAATTAAAGTTAAAAAAATATATTTAAAAAAAATTAATTCATCGACATATATTTACACAGCTTAATACGGCAATATGTTTAAATAACCCCACCCTGACTCATTTCTTGCAATTTTAATAAGATATGGCCTAATTTTTAAATTATTTCTGAATTAAAACACATATAATTTTTTATTTTATTTTTTTTTTATTTGCTGTTATTTAACGTCGCATCGACTGCCAGGGCCATTAGCGACGATCGTTCTTCTTAAATATAACTAATCAATTTTATTTTTCGGATGTACTTCAGCGTTTTTTCAATACCAGCGTTTTCCTTGTACGGTGCCTTGTCTTCAATTTGGAGTTCGATTTGCTGTTTCCGGAACTTTTTGCACTGGAATATGTGTTCAACTGTCAGATTAGCATTTTCACATACCTCACATGTTGGTCGATGTAAGCCAAGAAGTAGGTGGAGATGGGTCAGTTTGGTATGTCCAATTCTGAGCCTGCTTATTATAGAACACTCTTTTGATGTCAGGTGTTTTGGAGGATACCAAGCTCGATTTTCGTCTTTGGTCAGATGAAGGTGATTGCGCGGCAGTAATCTCCACTGTGCATTCCAACTGCCGTTCACTTTCTTTGAAATTTCTCTTCTCCATTCGTTGAGAAACATCGATCCTAAAACAGGTGAATCTGTGCTTCTGCCGGCTTCCTTTGCTCCCTCATCGGCTCGTTCATTGCCAATTATGCCAATGTGTGAGGGTACCCAAAACAATATTATTTTTCGACTACTTTTATTTATTTTCAAGTTCATTAGCTGAATTTTTTTGTGCAATGTGTTACATGTCCATGCATTTTGCAGTCCCTTGATTACAGACAAGGAATCGGTCACAAATACTGATTTCTCAATATTGGTGTCGATTACGTATTCAAATGCCTTGAGAATAGCCCACGTTTCACTTGTAAAAATTGAATTATTGTTATTTAATTTCCATTTTTTTATATTGTTTTGGGTTACTATACAGCATCCTACACCTTTATCTGATTTTGAACCGTCCGTAAAAATTATGTCATGATTATGGAATAATTTATGGACAATTTCATGATAACTATATCTAATTTCTTCTGGGGTAGCGTTGTTTGGAAGATTGTTCAGTCCTAGTTCATTTTTGATTGGCGGAATTGTCCACGGAGTGGTATCTCCTATTTTCTGAGGTATAATATTTATATGTGTTGTAATTTCATACTCAGTGGAGTATTTCACAATTCGACTTTGAAGTATTCCTGAACCATTTAAATCACCTTTATACAGAATATCAAAATTATTGTGCTCTGGCATACTCTGAATTTTTGCTGCATGACAAAGAACGAGAAGTTTTCTTCTATGGACCAAGGGCAATTCTCCTGTTTAACGCAGTAAGGCAGTTGCTGGGCTTGTTCTGAATGCTCCAATTGAAAGCCTCAGTGCAGTGTTCTGGATTGAGTCTAGCTTATTTAGGAGCCTTTTGCAAGCTGAAGAATATATGATGCTTCCATAATCTAGTTTTGACCTTATATGGGATCTGTATGTAGTTAGCATAGTGTTCCTGTCTGCTCCCCAGTTTTGATGGGAAAGGATTTTTAGGAGGTTCAGTCTTTTATTACATTCCTGTTTTAATTTTTCTATTTGATATTTCCATTTTAGTTTACGATCTAGTATAAGACCTAAAATTTTGATTTCTTTGTAAAATGCGATTTCGGAACTGTTTATTGAAATATTTCTTACGTTCTCTAATTTCTTTTTCCTTGATCAAACGATAGCCTGTGATTTTGTAGCAGAAAATCTGAAACCGGTTTCCCTCCTCCATTCTTCTATTTGGGATATAGCAGATTGCATTATCTGTCGTGTAAGATTAAGATCTTTCCATTTGCAACAAATCGTCAGCATAGAGGAAACTTTTTACTGCAAGACTAATTCGGTCGGCTATATCATTTATAGCTATGAGAAACAGAGATACGCTGATTACAGAGCCTTGAGGTACCCCATTTTCTTGTTCAACTTCGTCGGAGGAGACTTCGTTTACCTTTACTTTCATCGCCCTATTGCTGAGGAAATTTCTAATGAAATTTAGCATATTTCCTCTTACTCCATTATGGTAAAGTTTGTCAATTATACGTGGTCGATAAACCATATCGTATGACTTTTCTATGTCTTGACTGATTCCAATCAAGTTCATGTTTTCTGCGAACGCTGAAAGTATTTCATTTGTAATATTAACCAGGTGATCTGTTGTCGAATAATTACGCCGAAAACCTGCTTGATTTTTATGAAAGTATTTCTTGTGTTCAAGATACCATATCAGCCTTTTATTGATGATTGATTCCATCAGTTTACACATTGTACACGTCAAGGATATTGGCCTATAGCTTTGAGGGTCTTGTTTATTTTGATTTGGTTTTAATATTGGAATTATTATAGATTTTCGCCATTGCGTTGGGAAAATATTTTGGGACCAGATTATATTAAAAATATAAAGAAGATATTTATATATATATAAGATATTTTTTTTACTATAATTTATTCTACTACAAACTCATGAAAGTTAGATGATAGTAGTTATACCTGATATCTAGTAGTTATGATGATAAGGTGATTTTATGGTATAGTGTTTAAAGAAGTGTTATAGATTATTATCAATGAGAAATAAGTTATAATGTCCGCTCAACAGTATCCGTAATATGATAATTAATTCCTATTCTATAGTTAAATATGCAAAACGTTAAATATTAACATATTTTGAGTTATTCTTATCGCTATTTTTTTCAGAATCGTTGTAGTTAAACATTTTTAAAAAATTGGCTTGGATATAAACATAACTTTGTTTCTAATATGTTTTTCTAAACGAATAATTTCTTAGCGTTTAGTTCCTAGAATTCTATTTTCAAATTGAAATATTTTACGGTTTAGTCAGTGGTTATCTTCCAGAGGCCAAAAGTTGTTAAAACATTTATCATATCAGATTGGAGCTGGGTAATTCCTTTTTGCATTTTGGGGGACTGGGATTTAAATTGCTAATTTTGTTTTTCTACTCCCAAGTCTTTTATTATCGACCGGAGGAAATCCCTTTCCAGTTACGAATTCAAGTTTATTTTTAGTTACAAAGGGAAATCAAAATACTTTTTGTAACGAAGTTTAGAGTTAATTATTTAAATTAGTTGACTTTAATTTATTTTCTTCGGCACTGGTTAGGCTGTAATGTTGTTTGCATGGCTTTAATAGAGTTTATAAAATACGACAATATATGTTGATTATATTTAGGTAATTCTGTGTCAACAGCCTCGAATTGGTCGTCGGTGATCAGTCAATCCCAGCTGAGGAAATGTAAGTTCTAGTTGGCTAATTGTAATATATGCGCGTTGTCGGACTCATCAGTTTCCTTCAAACCGAACGTCTAGACATATGTTGGCAGTGCTTATTGTAGAAGAATGGACTGAATAATATAATTTTCGAGATTTATGTAGTTCTTCTCTATAAGCAACTTAAACATCATGATTCGTAGCCACGTGAAGCTGCCATTTATCAGAATATTATTAGCCGTCATTAGTGTTGCCCAAATGCGAGACCGAGACGAGTCTTGGTCTTGCAAACTCAGTTTTGGTCTAGGTCTTGGTCTTTCCCAAGAGTCTCGCAACGGTCTTGCAGTTCCTATTAGCTTAGTACTATAGAAATATAACTGTATTTCTTTAGATTGGAGAAACCTGACTAAGCCTGAATGAAAAATTAGAATTAGAGTTAGATGCAAAAGTATATTGGTTATATCAATTCTTTACTTTTATAGTAACTAAAATTGTCAAGCATCAGCAACTATTTTGCCTTAATTTTTATTCAAGAAATCGATTTTTATTTCTGGTCATCAACACTAGTCGCCATCGTTAATGAACAAGACCACCAGTCATGAGGTGCAATGATAGTTGGAGGATTACTGTGTACTTAAATAAATAAATCATCATAGCTGGGACTGATGAATCACTTCACCGACACAGATATAACTACACAGCTCTACATTTCCAGGCGTCTAGATTCCACAAGCAACGTCAAACCATCTAGCATTCGGCTTCTCTATCTTCTCGATTAGGACCTCCTTAAGAATATCCGTGCTGTACATTCTCTCCGCAAGCCAACTCTATCTGATTCTTAATTTGATGACATTGATATCTTCATATAGATTCGAGAGTTTCATCTTCCTTTTTTTCTGTATATTCTTTCCCTTTTTAATAGCATATAGAGGCATGGGTATCTCGTTTCCTTACGTAAGAGTGGTCAGCCAATTCGTGACCAACGCGTATCTTTAAACCATGAATACTGAAACCACTTTGAACCACATATAGTCATCCTCACTATGTTTTTTATTTTCGTTTTTGCCTTTTGATCTCGAATATATTTCCAATATCAATCACTCCAAAAAAATCTGGGAAGACTAGAAAATCAAAGAAGCAGTAACATAGTGGTTGGGATTTCAATGTCATTATTTAATAGTGGTTTTATTTCATAATTTTTGTATAGGATGAAGAATGATTATTTTTAGTAAGTGGTCACATCCTGTTCTCTGTGCTATGTAAAAAAAATTGCATGACAATATTGCCAAATAAAAATAATGTATAAGATCTTCACATAGGTGTGAATGTGATTTATTTACTTTAATTTCATCTAGCTTTTATCTATTATATTCATTTTTTTTTTTAACACAGGCATATCAATTTACTTATTTTATTTTTTTTATATTTCTTTTTCTTTATTATTGATATTAATTGTATGTACATATTGTGTGAATGAATCATGTAGCCTTAATATTAATTCCCTTCAATGTGGCAGAATGTATTAATATTCAATAAAGAAAGTATAAGATCTTCAAAACTACAGTTCTTTTATGAGAAGGAGTTAGCCGAGGGTCCGGTCAAATAAATAAAAAATTAAAATATATTAATTATTTTAATTTTTACCGATGTTTCGACCCACTTTGCAGGTCGTCTTCAGGGCGTAGGATGTGGCCAGTGTTTCAACTGCCTCCAGAAGTGCCACATCCTACGCCCTGAAGACGACCTGCAAAGTGGGTCGAAACATCGGTAAAAATTAAAACAATTAATATATTTTAATTTTTTATTTATTTGACCGCACCCTCGACTAACTCCTTCTAATATTATATCAACGGTCAACCATCTCTACATCATTATGAATAAAGTTCTTTTAATTTTTTTTTTTAAATGTGCCGAAATCTCATTTGTCTTTCATTTATGACAGCTTTTCAAAGGCGAACAAACTGAACAAACTAAATAAAATCTCAAATACTCAAATCTTTTACAAACCTATTTATTCAAAACGATAGAATATACTTGCGTATCTACTTAAAATGTTGGTAAATTGTTAGAGAAGGTTGTGGGTATTTTATTATATTGCTATCTTATTTCATTAACTATATTTTGCGAATAAAACTTAGTGTTACTTGCCATTTAGTATGGTATTCATGAAAATTGCTTAAGGGAAAATAAATATATATTTTTTTTTTTTTTTGTGGAAGAAGAATAGCAGAAGGTCGACTTTTGACCCAAACAAGATCCTTGGAGAGAATGGTCTCTTGATCCGTGGGATAGTGAACTTTTCTTTTAAATAACTGGTTTCTACTAAGTCCTAATCAAATTGATATTACATACTTAAAGTAAACTTTTAATAAATTAGTACATCTTATATTTTTCGTTCTCATCATTATTATTATATGAATTAATTTATTTACACTGGGTGTATCAGGGTTAAGTGGCTTAACTGTAAAAAAGAACTAAGGACCTCAAAACAAGAAAAAACATTCTCTGAAAGTATATCCGCAAACGCTTTGTTTAGGAGTTATTCACACATAAAGATTTTCGTTGTTATGAACTATTTACGTTATACGAAATAAATAAAACCTATTTTTTTCTAACTACTTTATTAATTAACTGCAAACATTAACATTCATATTAAATGTTGTGAAGGTATGTCCGCGAGAAGGATTAGTTAGAATATTAATATGACCCTTTATCCCCAACTGTATAACAACTATTGATAACACAAAGATTAATATTATTTGGAATTAGGATTGGGAACTCTCAAAAACATTATCAGTTTGTAGGAGGATTTCGCAGAATACTCATTATGCATTCCATTTATACTAAAGGTGAATATGCCGATATTGTATACGGTTTTTGCAATGGTAATGCTAATGCTGTCCGTCGTGAATATGCCAGGAGATTTCCGAATAGATTACCAAACAAGTCTAACAACTGTTGAAACAATAACACATATCCAGTGCCGTTCTGCCACTGCTGCTGTTGAAGAAAGGTGCCGAGCTTGTCTTAATGCTCAAGGAAATCACTTTGAACAACATTTAATATGAATTTAATGCTTAACTTTATTAATTAAAGTAGTTAGAAAAAATAAATAGGTTTTATTTATTTCAAATAACGTAAATAATTCATAACAATGAAAATCTTTAGATTTGAATATTTCCTAAAGAAACCGTTGGCGGACATACCTTCAGAGGAATTTTTTTTCTTGTTTTGAGGTCCTTAGTTCATATTTTTAGTTTGGCCACTTAGCCCTGAAACACTCTGTGTATTTATTTATTTATTATAAGTTTTCAAATACTCATATAATGTATAATGTACCAACAAATTTCGTACTTCTCGAGTTATTTGCAAATTATGAATTCATTCGTGAATTCTACGAGAATTTCTCTTTCTATTGATACCTCATCCATCAGAATCCATCACTCCTGAGAGCCGGAGAATACGTATTTCAGAAATACTATATAAGATTATTTTTTTAAATAAATGAATTAATTTATATTTATCCATTTTGAATGCTTTTAACGTAAGTATTTTCATTCACCTGGCAGCCCTATAATTCAATGACGCAACCTTTGACAGGGAGGTCTGATGCTAAGGTGATGGCTTTTAGCTTCATTAACGCCTCAGGTGCGACGCTAACCTGGTTAGGCTCCTCTGTCACCTGATTCCATCGGAAGCACAGATTCTTCTACGTCTATGGCGGGTTTCCTGCTTCCTCAATTTCGGTTCCCTTATCTATCTCGTGAAATGGGATGGAATTAGTAACCTTGTTGGAATAGTAGAGAGATCAAATAATGCCATTTCATTCATGATTCATTAGTTTATTAAGTAGTAGTAATATAAGTTGTAAAAACATAGTATTCATTCATAAATCAATAATATGTGGCTTAATTTTCATATACAAGAAAAAATAAAATGGCTTGTAAGTGACATTATTTCGGTCAGCTCCTTTTCCTTTTTTAGCATTGATGAAAAACACCTCGAAAATTTTTGGATTTTTTTAACATCTATTAAAAATGTTGCGCGCTAAGTATTAATTTATAATATTAACTCATAATTTATAAGTATTAACTCATAACCCAGTGGTATGAGTACTTAAATGGAATTAATGGAAATACCTATTTTTAAGGTGTTATGATAATTCAAATTCCCAATGTCGGTAATGTGAGACGTAGAAAACTTATATAATCCGAAAGTTCGAGCATAGATAAAAATTATAAAAAAATATAAATACAAAGCCTGTTTCTACTCCAATAATTACATAGAGTCGCGGGCGGATCTACGGGAGGAGGAGGGAGGCTTTTGGGCTGAAGCCCCCCCCCCTTCCCCAAAATGGTAAAATATAACCATGTATTCTGGAAAAAAATTGTTAACAATACCTCTTAAAGTATTATTGTTCGTGTAAGTACACTTAAAATGACTTAAGGAATCACTTAATCACCATTTCATATAGGTATTTAGTTTCTATCTGTTTTTCCAAAGTAACTATCGTTATTTTTATGAAAAAAAAAAAAAAGGTTTCGGGCTGAAGCCCCCCAAAATTAAATCCTGGATCCGCTAGTGCATAGAGTATATAAGTTAACTACGTCTCACATTAAAAACATAGGAAATTTCAATCATCATAACATATATAGAATATACATAACATATAACATGTTATATATACATATAACACACATATACATAGCATATATACTTAACGAAAATAAGTATTTTTGCCGGCCTCATACCACTATGCAACTTTTTATGTATTATTAAATATATTTTAGGTGATTTTATTTATTTTGTTATAAGTTATTTCTTAATAAATTCTAAAATTTCTTATTTTCGTAGGATAAGACATAGGCGCAGACTACTAAGCGATTGCCCCTCAATAAAAATGTTGAGGGGCTAGAATATCGTTTCACCTCCTTCAGTCAAGAATTTGAGGCAAAAAAATAAAGTCAATAATAAATGAATGAATGAAACGCGTTAACTAATTTATATTAAGAAAAGTTGGCTAACTAGCCAACCCAAAGTCTAGTAGTAATTATATAACGATATAATTGATATCTAAATATTACTTTTATTTAAATTGTCTTTTATATTCAAATATAATGTGATACCTAATTTTCCGTAAATTTAATAAAATATATAAACAGGCAATTTGTACACCTCTAGAGTTATTAAATACTTCATATAAACAATAGTCCGATTTTCGGCAAATAGTAGGCAATTTAAGTTTTGTGTTTTTTTAAGTAAGTCACGTTTTTTTTATGATTTGGAAGCGATAACTAAAATATAATTTAATATAATCAATTAAAAATTGGTTCACTATAAACTATACAAAATTCACTTCAAAATAAAGTTGAATTTGTCATTGTTAAAATCGTTTAAAGACGATTTTGAGCGATTAATCTAAGTTAAGTTCTGTTTTTAAAAAAATCATGAAATACTTGCGAATTTTATTTTTATCCTTCAACTATACTACAGACATCCCACTTTTAAATTAACTTTATTTTTTAGTCAAATTTAGGTCTATATTAATTAAGTCGCGTATTAATTAAGTGTTTATTACGAAAAAAGTTGAAATCCACCTCAAGTTGTTTTGATATCCTGTCACCGTAAAGCACCCGTATTTTGAACAATAATTACCACAATAAATGACTGCAAAGCTTTAATTTATTTTTCCCCATTGCCTAGGATGTATTATTATAAAAATAAATTAATAACATTATTTTCATTAATTACAACGGAATTGTACAAATAATGATTTTTGAATATTTATTATCTAAAGTGATAATAAAGCTGAGTTTTTTTTATTAAGGTCTCTGTTATAGACATTGGTCCGTATTTATAAGTGACTAATTAAACGTTTCCAATTCTAATATTTACGTGTAAAATAAAGAAGCTCGCAGATTGCTTGAATTATTTTCAGGAAATCATAAATATTAGGATAGGAAAAATCTAATTGATAACTTATAACCAGGATTCAATTTCTGTAATACAGAGTTTAATGCAATACACAGTTTCATTACCATTTTAAATGATAAATATTTGAAAAGTATTTATTTTTTGTAATAAATTTGTATTTACGAATTTATGTTTATGTAATACATCCCAGGTAAATGGAAAAGCAACTTAAAGCTTACTTTGATAATTTATTGTAGTCATTTCTTCTGAAAACGTGGCTACTTTAACATGACAGAATATCAAAACGTCGTATTTCGTAATGAACCCGCGACTTAATTAATATAGACTTAAAGTTTACTAAAAAAGAAAGTGTATCTAAAAGTCAGGTGTCTGTAGTATAGTTGAAGGGTAAATAAAAAAAATCGCAAGTAATTCATGATTTTTTAAAAACAGAACTTAGCTAAGTTTATACGATTGTCTTTAAACGGTTTTTACAATGACAAAATCAACTTTATTTTGAAGTACATTTTATTTAGTTTACAGTGAATCAATTTTTAATTAATTATATTATATCATGTTTTAATTACCGCTTCCTATTCAGCAAAACACACGACATACTTAAAGAAACACTAAGTTTAAATTTCCTACTATTCTGCCGAAAATCGAAATTGTTTATATGAATTTTTTTTATAGCTCTTGATGACTACTATTACTTGTTTAAATAATAATCTCTACTTTCGCGACACCCTGCATATCAACATATCCTAGGATTTCATGATTCATCACCCCTCAATTTTTACGTGATATTCACATTTTCTGCTTCGGACTAGTCGGACTTTGAAAAATGTTACATTTTTATTTGATGTTATACACACTTATAAATCAAAAAATATTTTTTACATAATTTTTTTTTTGGCTGAAATAGTTCTAGAAATGTACAAAAAATGTTATGAAGGTTGTTTCTCCTCCCCTTCCCCTGTGTTTATAGATATTTTAAGGTATCTATTATAAGAAAAACAAAAAAAAAATCCTTACAATTGCACAAACATATAAACAAATATATTGTGAATATTCAATATTAAATTTGTTTGTTGCACAATAATTATGTTGAATTTCTACACATAATAAAAACTCCGCAATAATTTTCTTTAAACACTTTAAACACTTCAGTCAAGAAAGTTGTTCTAAAATTGGCCCTACTCATAAATAAATTTATACCCAATATAATTTATTCGTCTTAACCGTATTTAATACCATACGACATATGGAACTGGAGGAAGAGTATAGAAACAAGAAAAATGAAAGAAAATGTGAAGGAACAGGTTCAAGAATTCCACGGTCGAAATCCACCTACCTGCGTCAGATGTGGTTTCCCTAGAACCGTGAACCACATACTCGTGGATTGTGAATACTTTGCAGCCTCAAGAAAAAACCTCACCCTACACTGTACTCTTCAGGAAATATTACAAGATACCGAAAAAGATGTAGAAATTCTGATGAGGTTTTTGAAAAAAAAAAACGGGATTTTACAATGTAATATTGTTTTGTATTGTACTGTATTGTATAATATTCTAACAAAATTCTATATCAACAAACAACAATAACTGGAGTGTAGAAAGAATTGCCAATGACCCTATCGGGTAGAGGCACATTCAGATAATAAATAAATAAATAGTAGAATATTCGTCATAATCACATAAAGCTGTTTACAAATCCCGCCAGCAATTGATACCAAAGCCATTATGCTTTAAGGATGATGGTAGGTTTAAGTTCATGATGTCAATCCCCCAAATATTCAACGATCACTTCATTCCATTGGAGCGGAGGAATTTTCAATCAGAGTTTGATTCATTTCATTGTTGAACCAGTGATGAACAGTATTGTTCTTCGGGAAGGGGGCTCGGAATATTCAGTCCTTTCTATTGGTTCCGATTGGCGTATTGTTAAAGCACCCATAATGTCTTCCATCATTGTACTCATATCTATAAGTATATTTTTTTAATATAAATTTTTTTTGCGAAGTTATTATTATATTATCCATGATTAGTAAAGGTGAAGTAGATAAAAAATATATTACAAATCTTATTCGTTGGAATGTGAAACATCCAATCGACTAAAATGATAAACGACGAAAAATTTAAAAGATTGAATTTTAAATTATTTTCCTATTTCAGTTTGCAAAAATTTTATTCTTAACTGATTATCACTGGTTCAACAATTACTCCCAACATGTATTATTACAGTAAGGCTCGAAATCGGTTTTGTACCAAATATAAGCTCCTGTCATGCTCAAATACCATTAATGGGGTACCGTCGGATTCAGAATTTGACGGGGGTTTAGCGAATCGTATTATCCACTTTTTTTTTTTTTTTCTAAAATCATGATGTTTCATTAAATTACTCGTCTCCTAGTGATGAATTATCAACTATAATGTATATTTAATTCCACAAATAATTTTTAAAACATTAAATTTCTAAGATTGAAGTCCCTTAAGAATAACAGAAAGTTACAGAGCAAAAGAAATACATCTGGTCAGAAATATTTAAATAAGATAATACATTAAAGAAGAAAAGTTACATTAAATAGATATCAAACCTTGTGTAAATTTACAAAATATAATAAAACAAACTAACGGAACTTATACAAAATATTTAAACTATATAACATACAAATAAGAATGAAACAGCATAACCTATGCTTGGATAATAAATAATAATAAAAAGAGATAAACCAAAAAAAAAACCAGTAAATATTTAAAAAAATCCTCTAATAGATGAGCACGAAGTAAAATAAATAACATACAAAGAAATAAAGATTTCGCCTCGCTCACTCACTCTCTCTCTATATAAATGTGTGTGTGTGTGTGTGTGTGTGTGTGTGTGTGTGTGTGTGTGTGTGTGTGTGTGTGTGTGTGTGTGTGTGTGTGTGATTGATTGAAGGAAGTTAGTCGACTGTTCTGCATATCATGGGTGATATCCAGGACGCGGTCATTTTAAAAGTTTTTATTGGTACCAACATTAGACCCCCTCATCTGGCATTGCTTAACTACATTTGTTATCTTAAAAGCACATCAGGAAAATCCTTCATCGACTCTTTCACTTACCTAACAAAGTGTCAGCACTTCAGTGCTCGAAACACGTAGTAAATATTAAGTAAGAGTAAATATTACATTTCCTATAAATTACACCTATATTCTTAAGTTTGTATAACTTTTTCCATATTTCATTTGTCCATTTCATGTACCATCAATGTTTTTTTTTTCATTGTTAACCATTATTTGTTTTGTAATATTATATATCTAATTGTATTAAATCATTTTCAGCTCTGATGACCCACGTGTTTGGGTTGAAATGGTACTAATGAAAACGTTTAAAATTATTGCGTCCTGAATATATATCACCCGTTTCATGTGTACTTGGTATACAACATTTTGTTTATTTCTACTCAATTTTTTTTATTGTAGGTATAATAATGTATATTTACTTAAATATTTTTAGGTAACAGTAGTAATTTTATTTTTATTATTTATTTCTCATTTCTATTGTTTTTTGTTTGCCAACATCATAGATGAAACTTTGATATTAATTAACTTACCATTGGTGTAAATATTTTAGTTAATCTAATGTTGTTTTTTTTGTTTTTTCATTATATTTTATTCTTTTGACCTGAAATACTTTTTTATTATTTTTTTTGATTGGAAAGGTTAATAAATAAAACTGGCGGGTATAAGAAGTCTGATCAAATAAATATTTTATTATATCAGAATGAAGATTGGTTTATTAACTTCCATTGTTATTGATGACTGCGTATAACTTTAAAAGTTGTTTAATCAAGTTGAGACAATACGGGCTACCGCCTGATACCTATGACTGAATAATTTAATGAACTCTCTTCACAAAAAACGCTTTAAGTATCTTGTAGGCTTTGTAAAGTTTTATGATTATACTTCCTCATTCATTATTTATTAAATTAGATTCTCTCATAAACTATTCGATCCAATGTACACGTAAAAAAAAGTAGTAAACTTTATATTGAGGAAGGAACACCTAAGGGAGATATTAAAGCCATTAAGCGAACTAGTATCTTGTCTGTAACTTCATTCTCAGCTGTTTTTATTTTCTAGGGAACCTAATGGAATTTCTACGTTCTAATAAAAATGGTTTCAATCTATAACTTAGGCTTTTTTGTACACTTACAGCACACTATGTCTGGGATTATTATTTAAAATCTTCCATTAAAGAATTTCTCAGATAGAGGTTCTATTCGAATTCGTCTATACAGTGGCTCACCGTCAAAATGATACACCTGGATACTGATAGAAATTGTTGAATAAATGAATAGTTTAATTTATATTACGTTAAAAACAATAATTTATATTAGTCAATAAATAACCTAGTAGGGAGTTATTTTTTTATGTCCTTTTTCATCTTTTTACGTCATGTTATGTTTTATGTTCTTTTCTTATGTTATCTTTTTTGGATGTACGGCGGTTTCTGGTGTAGAAAATTTTTTAGTCCGTGGTACAGATCCCTTTTTATCGAATTATTAACATTCGTCTGAAACTTCGTTAGTTTCAGGTTCGTGAATAACCACTTGTTTTCTATTTTGATTGTAAGATAATTGATCACAAAATCGATACAAGAGGTGGCCTTCAAAGCTATTGGGCCATTTGTCCTATATAACCTCCTTATTTTGAAAAAAGTGGGGTGTAGGTTACGCCAAACGACTTAATATTTTTAAGTCTACATTTTCCTCAATTTATTGATCACATTAGCTTACGAACCAATTAAAAACAAATGGGTATTTACGAGCTTTTAGTACATAACTATATAGATAAATTTTGTCCTACCCCAGATTGAAAACGCCCCAATTCCAAGAGTTTTCGTAAATAAAATAGTTGTAGGTAGCGATGAGATGAAACTATTTACAAAGTTTCAGTTGGATGTTAATAATTCGATAAAAAAAAGGGGTCTGTACCACGGATTATTAGCTTTATATTGGAAATTGCTATAACCATAGAAGTATTTTTTTCTATTTTTCAATTTCACTGTACATCACAGTATGTACGGAGTGTTTCATTGACTTTTATTCTTTATACTTGTCATAGAAAATATTTATTGTTCTTGATTCTATTTTAATCATATTTAAAAAATTACGGACTTAATTTTTTTCCGTTGGGATTACAGACCATGTAGATCTTTTGCCGCCTTAACAAGCCTGCTCCATCTCTGCCTGTCTTAGGCTGTTAATTTCTGCACTACCTAACATTTATTTTTTGCCTCTTGGTTAATTTTTTACTAATTTATATTGATTTAAATTACACTACTTTATTTGATATATTAAATCTTAAGTTCAGCTTCAATACAATAACATAGGCAAATCAACAATACAATAAAGTTTATAAAAATAAAAACTTGAGGTTTCATCTCAATAGGAGGTTGCCCTGGTTGCAATAAATAACCACTGCCCACCCAAGTTAATAAATAGTTTCAACAGGTGGCTCCCAATTTATTATTTCTATAATAAATAGCGAAATAACAGAATGAAATTCTTAGTTCGATAAAGTTAGTTGCTCTATTATTTTCGCTGATTTTTTTATCTCGTTTAAGTCTTTCCCTGAATAGCTAGAAATGTAGCTATATATATATATATACACGAGCTATGTAATAATAAATTTCTGTATATATATATATATATATTTATATACAGAAATTTATTATTACATAGCTCGTGTACCGTATAAAAGAAGGAAGAGAGACTTTTCAGAATTGCTCAGGAAAATGCCTTATAAACGTGATGAAGGTGAATATATTTCGACGAAAGTATCAATGCGACGGGACGATCCTTGTGGGCCTCAATTCCTCGTTAGGAACTTCTTCAGCCAATTCACCAAATATTCGGAATCAGATCTCTTTCCCCTGCCTTCTAAACTCAATAAGGAAAGAATAAACAGGCTGCGTATTTGTTTTTATTATGCATTCATAGTAATACAATAAAAATAAACTATATTTTAAAACTTAATTTTTATGAAAGTGGGACAGAAAATAATATAAAAATAAAGTATTTAAAAAAAAAATTACAATTAATATTTAAAATATTCCTCCTTGTATAATACTATTTATAAAAGACCATCAGAGGATAAGCCCGGCAACAGACAATAATCCAACATTAATTAGATTTATTTTAAATGTATTGACCACGAAGATATAATAAAATTACTAACAACATTAATTATAGTTATAATTATGTAATATAGTAAGGTTATGATTGTTTTGTAATAGCCCTGGAGCCAAAAATCGACCTAATCGCAGGCGAAGGTTTGATTGTAAAATACGAAAGTGTATGTTATTGTGGGTAAAAAGAACCTTGTCTGCCGTTCTAGAGCCGCTGTTTTAAAAAATGGCGGCTGATTTTTAGAATATTAGGGCAATAATTTGAGGATCGAAACGGAAAATTCATTGCAAAAAATGTGAGAAAAGTTTTTATTTTTTTGCTTGTATATATGGATTTAGACATGTAAAAAACAAAATTGCTAAAGCGGGCCACCAAGGGAAAACATTGTACATCCAAAAAAAGACAGATTTTTTGTTTTTTTAACCTATAACTCGTAAACGATGCATCAAAGCCAAAAATAAATTAATAAATTAAAGAACGTTCAATTTTGCGTCAAACGAGTACATAAATTTGTCAAAAACTGAGACAAATTTTACTATAAATGGTCCTGTAACTTGAAAAATCCATAGAATCAAAGTTGTAGAGCATCAAATTTTGCGAATACTGAGTCAAGGTTCTACTGAGACAAGGTTCTTTTTACTCAGAATAACATGCACTTTCGTAATTTAGAATCAAACCTTCGCCTGCGATCAGATCGATTTTTGGGCCGTGGCTCCAGTGCTATTATAAGGGTCATTTCATGTCATACCAACCAGGGTCTGACACAAAGGTTCTTGGATTTTGATAATGTTTTTGTATTTGATGGATACATTAATTTAAAGAAAAATACAAAATTTTAGATTTTTTGAACCTATGGTTTTTAAGTTATAAATTTTTAAAATAATAAAAAAAAACGAAAAACGGTGCGTTTTTTAAATAGCTTTATAGTTATTTCTCAAAAACTATTTGTCCTAGAAAGTTGAAAACGGTGCCATATTTTTCGGTTGCTTGTGATCTTTCTTTTGATATGGCTTAGTGTACCTGATCTAGGTCAACATTTTTAAACATTAATTTAAAGAAAAATACAAAATTTTAGATTTTTTGAACCTATGGTTTTTAAGTTATAAATTTTTAAAATAATAAAAAAAAACGAAAAACGGTGCGTTTTTTAAATAGCTTTAGGGTTATTTCTCAAAAACTATTTGTCCTAGAAAGTTGAAAACGGTGCCATATTTTTCGGTTGCTTGTGATCTTTCTTTTGATATGGCTTAGTGTACCTGATCTAGGTCAACATTTTTAAACATTAATTTAAAGAAAAATACAAAATTTTAGATTTTTTGAACCTATGGTTTTTAAGTTATAAATTTTTAAAATAATAAAAAAAAACGAAAAACGGTGCGTTTTTTAAATAGCTTTAGGGTTATTTCTCAAAAACTATTTGTCCTAGAAAGTTGAAAACGGTGCCATATTTTTCGGTTGCTTGTGATCTTTCTTTTGATATGGCTTAGTGTACCTGATCTAGGTCAACATTTTTAAACATTAATTTAAAGAAAAATACAAAATTTTAGATTTTTTGAACCTATGGTTTTTAAGTTATAAATTTTTAAAATAATAAAAAAAACGAAAAACGGTGCGTTTTTAAATAGGTTTAGGGTTATTTCTCAAAAACTATTTGTCCTAGAAAGTTGAAAACGGTGCCATATTTTTCGGTTGCTTGTGATCTTTCTTTTGATATGGCTTAGTGTACCTGATCTAGGTCAACATTTTTATCTTGTGAACACACTTTAAAATTTAGCTACCATAAGTTATAAGAACATAAATTTAAAAAAAATAAAAATCAAAAGGTTTTTTTCCAAATTCAAAAATTAAGGTTTTGGTTTTCTAGGAAAAATATAATATTCATTTCGTATATAATGTTTTAATAGGAAGGATAAATGAAGATTTAGAATGCGAAGAACTTTATGAAAACATAAATGAAATTATAGCTGCTAAGTAAATTAAATATAGAATAAATTAAATAATACGATTTGTATAATTTAGTATTTATTTGACCGCACCCCCCAATCAACTTCTTCTCATAAATATAGTATAATTTTTTTTTCCTGGATCAGTGAAGATGTCTTCTCATTTGTGCCAAGAATTGTCGTCCCAAATGAATGATGCTAGATTAGATAGACAGAGAGTGAGGCTTGGAACTAATTTAATTTAATTTTGAATTAAATTCAATACCGTCCTCTCTTTTCATCAAGACAGTATCCAATTTATGCTCAGTAGTTTGTGGTATTGTACAAACTTGTATTGGTAGACTCGTATTGCACAAAGAACTGAACACAACTTCAAAACTCATTCTAACCTTCTTCGAATATTTAAAAAATCAGCACCACTTTACAGGACCACAGACTGTGTTGAAATCTAGTTTATTAGCGACCATATTATACACACATTTCTTAAACAAGTTTCTCAACACAAACACATTTAAGGGCTTTGCAGTATTTAACACTGGTTGTGTAAATATCCCTAATATAAAAACTTATCATATCACAAAATATAATTATAAATGGAGCCCGAAAATTATGTACAATATACAATGTATTTCTTTGACTAATTAAAATTTGTATCTACATGTATCTTTAGAGTAACCGAATAACAAAGACCAATTATTTCCATTTAAATACCCTACAGTTTCTAATCTACTTTAACTAATTTTTGTAAGCACCTTAACCTTAACTCCCTTTATACTTGACAGATTGCCAAAAAATACAAAATCCTCTCCCTCACTTTCACGTTACCAAAAAGTATAGACTCCTGTAATTAAGTTATAACAATTGCCCTCATGTTTTCCATTTTTAAAAACCAACTATCATGTTTATTCGGATAGATCCATATGGTAGATTTAATTTCTTATAAATAATTGTTTTTCCTGAATGTTGGTACTGTACATTTGGTCCTTAAATAACTGAATCTCAACATTTTCCAACTAATTTTGAACTATTTGTATTTATTTCCTTTGTTGTACGTTGTTAGTTGTTACTAATTGAAAAAATTGGTATTTTACCAATAAGGGAATTTTTTTTTTTTAGTTGTTTATTGAGGAATGTTACAATGAATAAAAACTAATTTTTTATGATTCATCTAAACCTGATTGAACGATATGAAAAAAGCTTGTTTGTAAAAAAGTCTGTTTGAGTTTGTTTAATAATAACAATTTAACATCAAGTGTGCAAAGCTGCAATCAATATCGGTAATTAAAACAAAAACCTGTACCACTGAAACCCAGGAAGGGTTTTTGGGTTTCGTACTCTGTATGCAAGTATTGTATCTTGGTCAACGGTTGGGAAAGGATATGATTTGACCGAGATCACGCTCGAATGCCAGGTTTCTTCCCTTTATGAATTAATTAATTAAGAGTACCCACATTATAGAGGCTGGGTGTGCCCCAGAAGGATCTCTCGGTCCCTGGATCGATTTACGTTTAATGAAACTGAATAAATAATTACCTGTCATCTGTCGTATTCGATTCGGGACCTTGAGTTTTGGAAGTCAGTGCCCTATCCATTGAGTTCCCTAATATCATAATTATGTGAAAGATTGTAATATATCTCAATAAAGAAATTTATATCAGAATTATAATATTAATCTTTTCAAGGGTTATTTTTTTCTTTTTAAAATATATCTATTTTCCTTTCCTATTTTTTTTTTAATATGGCATATTTTTTATAGAAGCACTATTTATAATTTTATGTTGAAAATTCAATGTGTTTGTTCATAGAGCTATTCCATTTATTTTCCCCTTTTTAGTTTAAAAAAAATTTATAAAAATAAAAATGTATAGAAATCATATTTTAAATAATGTTAATGATTTTGAGTTTAATATTAAATTAATTAGTCCTCTAAGTCGTTACCTCACCAGCTTATCTTCTTGGGACTCTTGCCATTATATTCTAAAACTAATTGAATGCTTATATTATTCAAATTGCTTCTCTCGAAATAGCTTTGCTTAAATTAGTTTGCAAATTTTATTTCCCTACAGAAATAAATGCTTTTTAACGAGGGCCAGAAATGTGTTCCAGCTGCATCATAAATGAAGTGCTAATATCACAAAAGTGATTAGTAAATGCAAATATTAACATATATTCAGTAATAAATGATTTAGTTAATTTTTTTTATTTGCAGTTTTTTAACGTCACTTCGAGTACCGTGGACATTAGCGACGACTTCTTTAGTTTCTTTATATGGAACGATGTTTTAAATTTTTAGATTAAATCGTTCATTATATTTATTACATTGAAGTGGGTGTTGAACGGTGAACATTTTCACATGTTTGGCAAGTTGGTCGGTGAAGGCCTAAAAGCAGGTATTTATTTATTTATAAATGTTTTGGGCTCTTCAACCACCTGGGTCATTTTCGCTCTATATTACAATTTGATCAATTACTACACACATAACAAAACTACAGCTAATAAATACAATTTGAAGTTTAAAAAGTTTAGAATAGTTACAGATGAATATGATAGTACAATTGAATTAAAGTTATAAAAATTGAAGATTAAAGTTTTAAAAGGAGATAAGTTATCAAAGACAATAAAAATAAAGGTTAAAGATTTTAAGAACAAAAGCTAAAAAATACTTTTTTAAAAAATAAAAATTAATATTAATACAAGCGAAGTTTGTTTAAATATTAAAAAGTACAAGAACGATTAAAATCAAATATTAAAGATAAGGAAAAAATAAGTTAACAGTTAACAAGGATATTTAAATAAAAGGTTAATGATTTCAGGAATATAATCTGCAAATAAAGATTAAAAAATAAAATTAATATTGAAAGAAGAAAAGTTAAAAAGTATATTTTGATATTAAAAATTACAAGAAGAAAAATTGAAAAATCATTATAATTAAAATTATGATTAAAAGAAGAAAATAACAGCTATATTTACAATTTAAAGAGGAACCTACAAACTTAAAAAACTTAACATATTTATTTACAATTACAAGATGTGATTAAATTTTGTGAAATGTTTTGATTTCCTTAAGGAACAATATTAACTTTTTAGTAGCATTGGGGTCCTTTTGGAGCGATTCTTCAAGGCTGTTTCTGGAAAGATGTTGATCCCTAAGAGATTGAAATGCATGTAATATTCGGTTGGAATAAGGTTTATGGATATGGTTAAAAGCAGATATAGATGTATCAATTTGGTATGTCCGACTCTTAATCGTCATATAACAGAGGATTCATTTGGTGTTAGATTTCTTGAAGGTAACCAAGTATGATTGACATCTTTGCGGCGGTGACTAGATGGTAATCATTTCCACAATTTTATTGTGATGTCTTGCGTCCATTCTTTGACGAACGTCGATCCAACATAAGTTGAATTGGAGCTTCTAGCCGGGTCTTTTGCCATTAATTCAGTTCGTTCATTCCCATTTATGCCTATATGTGAAGGAACCCATAAAATTAATATTTCGTGCCCTCCTTGATATAACTTCAAGTTCATGATTTGTTTTTCTGATGCAAAAATCATTAATCCATACATTTTGCTGTATATAACTGATAAGGATTCTCTCACAATCGCTGGTATTTCAATTTTGTTATGTTTTACATATTCGAACGCCTTCAGAATAGCCCTGATTTCGCTAGTGATAAAGGAGTTCTTGTTGTTCATGTTGTATTTATTTGTGTCAGTATAGAACATCCTACGACTGGTTCGAATTTTGATCCGCCAATGAAAATTATATCATGATCAGGATATAGGATTTCAATCATTTCATTATATCTAAATTACTATTGCTTCGAAGGGGATGTTTATAGTAAATTAAGCGAATTTTTTGTCATAATATCCAGTTTAGTTTTCAACGTCCCATAAAACCCATAAATACGAATTATTTTTGAAATTAAAAAAATATAAATTTTTATGGATTTTTTTTTTCGTGCCGTTTACGAAAATATTCATAACCCCATTACGATTTTTAAAAAAAATTGACTAAACTAAAATTTCTATTTATTTATCTACTGTAATAAAGTTAATATTATAATTTCTCATCGTTCCGGATTCTGAGAATATTTTATACCCTTTCAAATATCATAAAAAATATAGTGATTACGTAATAAAATATGTTATTAAACTATCAAATTATAAGTAATAAACCCTCGAACGTAGAAGAAAAAAGAATTTGATCACGGAGGCTATCTCCAAGTACACCATTAGTCTGAAAGGTCGTAAATAATGAATGAAGAATGGAAGTTGTTTTAGGTTAATTCTTCAAGGAGGCTTATAAAAAATTACTTTCACATATGAAAATTACATTATTGGAAGAACAAGACGAAGATAAAGTAATTTTTAATATGTATTAATCATAATATTTAATTTCGAGATAAAAAAATAGTTTAATTAACTTAGTATAGTCCATTGATGGAAAATCTGCGCCCTCTAGGCAACATGTGTGGCCTTCTTGACGTAGATGAGGCCTCCGAACGTTTTTGAGCGATATTTATTAATCAAGCGATAGAATTAATTAATATTTAATTATTCAAGTAACAAAACTTTATAAATTTATATAATTAGGTTATATATATGTTTGTGGGTGTGTTTGCATAGTAATAAATAAAAATAGCAACAGTAAAATATAAACAAGTAGTAAATAACCTATTAAAAGTTAAACGTAAATAATTCGCTTTGGCGGGAATTGTAAATATTCATTCCGTTTATCGGGGGACTAGGTTATTTACACTCGTGAATATTTTAAAAAAAACCCGGCACTGGATATAGACTTTTTGAGGGTGTTTAACTGTTGTTGGGAATTCGGAAACCTAATACTTTTGTGACACTGAGTGAGAAGAAATAATAAGAAAATATATATATGAAATGTGGGATTTAATAAATACACTTTGAATGAATTGACTCACCTGGTTTATTATTATTCAATTGTGAGGCCTATGAGGCAATTGAATAAATGACAATAGGGCAATAGGGCAAGTAAATAAATAAATGACTTTTCACTCCTGTCTAACAAAACAATTTATTTCACAACTGTAATAAGTGGATCTATTAAAGTCTTATAACTGTAGGCTTGATATTCTTGGTTTTCAATATAGTAGGCTTCTCTTCTCATCTAACGTCGTTGTGCCTCAATGTTCCAGCCAGTGCCTTCTTCTCTCCCAGGCGTCCTTCTCCAGCTGTTGCTACCTGCTCCGTCCTCTTCCAACCTTCTTTCTTCTTCGATTCTTTATCGGTATGAGACTTTCCATGAATTATTTGTCCATTGCACAATTGAGTACAATTCATCTTGCAACCTCACATTCCTATATTCCTTCTCATTCCCTCACACAATGTCATATAAAGGAGTAAATACTGAGGACTATCAACTACAAAGTGTTGCACCCAAACCTTAAGCGTCCCTTACACGATCATTTGTGAATGAATGTCACAAGAATGGCAAAGATTGCCCGGGATCGCTTTGATCATGAATACCCTTAAACGTTCAATCATTATTGACCATTACTTATCATTGCTGAAGCCAATTTAGCTCAGTTGTAAACAATGAAACATCATAGATAAGCTTATTTGGTCATTGTCCTTTATAGTATTGGTCATCAAGGGGAAGATATAATAATTATTTCCTATCGTTTAGACCAATGTTATAAAAATATAAGTCAACTACTTACAAAAATTAAGGAAAAGTATTGCGAAAATAATAAATTTGTTGAGGAAAATAGGAAAAGAACTGACAAATATTCACAGCAGTTAAAGATTATTTTTTTTCTTTAAGTAAATTGTGAAGTTTACACTTTGTATTTTTAATTTGTTGCCCACTTGACTATTTAAGAGAAATAGTTGGAGATAGTTTATCAAATATAAACAAGGGATATGAAAAACTATTTAACTATTTACTTTTAATGAAAATCATGAATTTATAATGGTTGTGAGGATTAGGAAAACTAACCTATCCAGTTGTATGGTTAGTCTCCCCACTATTTTTACCTCACTTCTCCCTCCACTTCTCGTGATTGGTACTTTGATTTCCGGATGTTCGCAAATCCGCTAGACACCTCCATCAGTACTTCATTCACTACCTTACATGATAATTCGGAACGTCATTAGTGCCTCGGAGTGCTATTCCGAATGACCGTGTAGGGTTTCATTAGAAAGATGGCACAAATTCGCAAAGTAATGAACTATAAAATTTAACTAAAGAAATAATATAACTTATAACCTATAATCTCGCGATTTCTGCTCCTGGTGAACTATTGATAATGAGTGGGAAGGAGTTCGCTAAATTCTCTTAATTAAAGCTAAATTATTAAAGCTAAATTCTCCAGAAAAATATGTAACATGCCATACCCTACAAAATGAAAATGTCCCTATTGAAGTCTTTTTCTTGAAAAAAGAGGTAAGACACACGTAAAATCCACAAAAAAGATCAACAATTTTAATTGCTTTTTGACCAATTGAAATATTTTTATAAAATGCTTGGTTTTTATGTTCTGAAATTGGATAGAATATCAATTCGCGGATGAGGAAGAAGGAGTCTGTTACGCACAGGCATTTTAATTCCAATTCTGCTCTTGCACAAACACCCCTATTGAAAGAAAACAATGATATAATGCTAAACGTAAGAGAATAGAGATTCATTTAAGTTCAAATACATAAAGAAAAAAAAATCCTCTCCTCGGAATTACAAGTATGGGACATTTCCCATCTGAGAATTTTAACTCTAAAGGTTGAGAAAAATTCCAGGTATATAGATCCCAACATTTATTTAATTCACCATGATCGGTATAGTCCCATTAAAAATTAAACAAGATAAAGCACTGAACCAAATCTATTTCTCAGCCTGTATTAGTGATTGTAGCTGGGTTTAGTTCCAATCGTTGATTTAAAAAAAAAAACGCTGAAATTCATGGAATTCGTCATACAGTTGAAATAATATTTTTTATTCATATTTCTATATGTTTGGTGCTATTTTATTGATTATTTACCAAGTGTCACCAATAATATATTATAACATGCAGGGTCAGAAATAATTTATTGGTTACCCTTGGCCTGAAACCAATTAAATAATACACATTTATGAAAATTTAAAAAATGAAAAATAATGATTTTTCAAATATTTTTCATGTAAGATGGTTATGAATTTTGAATTACGTATTTTTCACTCAAAAACTTAATGTTTCTTCCTTAAATTAATTAATCCTTAAAGAATTACAATACGTACTCTTTTGAAATTATGACTCATGTAATTACTAATAAATGTAGGACTATGCCAAGAAAAAATATATATAAAAAGATTATTCCTTAAGAACATTACTTTTGCTATAATTAATATTTTCTTTAACATAAAAAAAGCCACTTCCACATAAATTAAATTTTGAATTCACTAGTAATGAAATTACTACCACAGAGTACATTAATGTATTTTTTATAGTATTTCCTTCGTATTATAATTGTGATTTTTAAATTACATTTCACATAAAAATTATGATTATTTATTAAAATATATATTATATTTTGGTTATAGCTATCATTGGTAATCGTAGGATGTTTAAGGTTAATTTGTTGTTTTCTAAATATATCCTCACTAATCCAGCAATATCGGTCAACTCTTTAATGCTAAAAGTTATCGAGGGTTTTTTCCGATAGTACAATATATATTAATTTTAATTGAAAAGAAATCTGATTGAATAGATTCTAAGGTAAGCAAATCTGAATTTGATAATCCAGTTTGGATTTGAAATTGGCACTTCCAGATCAGGTCAGTTTTAGAAAGTATTTTAGCCTAATTAACACCTGTATAGTATTAAATAATAATTATTATAAGAATATCTAGGTCATTTGTTACCTAATTAGTGCTATTCAAAACTGTTACTTTGCGTTGACCTCATCGAAATAAATTCCTTCTAAAACTAAATCCGTGAGTAGTCCCTTGTTAAGTTTTTTACACAAATCGTTGTGTACCTTGTAAATAACACGAACTTACAAATGTCAACAGCATATTGGAAGGATTGAGGTTAATAGCTATCATGTGCTAATCCTAACCTAATGACCTCTATACTAAACCTGAATGTTTAGTAAGGTCTAATCCGCTTTGAAATGCTTATTTCTATATTAAAGAAAAAAAAAGATATTTAATTTATAATAATTAATCATAGGAACACCCTGAAAAATTGTTATTGTAAAAAATTAGTCTATCCAAATGTAAGCTTTACTAGTTTCAGGTGGTGAGTGGACGTTAATAAAATATACTAATAAATAAAGTATTATTGAGAAAATGTATCATAAATCTAATTTAACAATACATATACTTAAGCAGGTTCCAATAACAGTATTATTGCAAAAACTAATATAGCGGCATAAGGTTCAATTAATGCTACTGGATTGGTTTGAATATTTTAATGTCTATTTTACATATTAACATATTTTAGTTTAATAGGTAGGCTATGTAATTTTCTTACGTGTAGTATTATCATTTTTTTATTTACTTTTTTTATGTTTTATTGTTTCAGATTACTCTAGCTCAAGTAAAGACGGAACATACACGATATAATAGAAATAGAAATCACTGAAATACAAAACAAAAATAAAAATTTTAAATTTAACGAATGATTAGGATTAAGTGAGTTATTATTCTATTTAGACTTCAAAGCATTTTTTTTTTTGTGTATGTGAATGGGTTGCGTTGAGATGTTGCCTTATCATGGGTTCACTAAATTTAAGTCAATGATATGTTTTCTTAAAACTGATATTTTTCGTGGTAATTTTTCTAGTATTTTTGAGTAAAATGTCTGTTGTTTTTTTTTTGTTTTTTTTTGTTTGATAGTTATTTTATACTAAGCAAAGAAACTTATTTGAAAAAATAAACAAAAAAAAACAACTACGGTATGTGGTTTAGACCGATAGAAGTGAAAACATCAATGCGAAATTAATGATATGTAACATATATATTTTTTGTTTTATATATATATTCACAAAGTAATAACATCTACAATTTATACAATTACAGTTGTGTATAAACTACTTTTAGTTCTATATTTACAAAGTAACAACATATACAATTATAATTGTATATAATGATGTAGAGATGGTTGACCGTTGATATAATATGAGAAGGAGTTAGTCGGGGGGGGGGGGGTGCGGTCAAATAAATACTAAATTAAAATATATTAATTATTTTAATTTTTGCCGACGTTTCGACCAACTTTGCAGATAAAAAGTGCGACACAAAAGCAGATAAAAAAACCCACTTACAAAAGATAAAAAACAAAAAATTTGTCAGATACAAAAATAAAAGATGGTATCAGAGATATAGTGGGTACAGAGACAATGTAGTTAAATATTAAATATTATATAGGTAGAAGATACAAATAAATGGAAAATAAGTATGATAATTGTATATAAATTACTATAGCTGATCGCCATTTGTATCATACTCTAAAAATTATACAATAGGTTCTTGATAACTAAAATATATTATGAATAATTTTAATTGGAATCTATTTGCTAAATATCTAAAAAAAAAATTTTTAATATAACTTGTGTAACTGGGGTCAGTAATTTGTCGAAACTCTATCGAGTGTAACATAAAATGGGATAGAAAGACATAATTGATTATTTATCATTTTAATGGATAATATAATCTATATTGGTTTCTGAAAATCTCCCTCGCTTATATTATTTAGATTCAAATTTTAGTTTTTCAGGTATTTTAATCCATATGATCAACAAAACTCGTTTTTATTTGGTTTTTGGACTCTATCTTTTCCCCATTTTCCATCTCTAACACGGCGTTGCGTCAAGATACTATTTTGAAAAATAGCTCATCGCAAATGGGACGAAATGCTAAACATTTCCTTTCCTTGCAGTATGAAGATCAGATTTTTTGTTTCTGAGATATTTTAATCCAAATTTAAAGGCAAGACGAAAAAGTCTAATCGAGCCGACTTTATCCGAATGAGCGTTACATATCAGATCGTGACGAGTCAGTCTCATTCTCTCTGAATGAACGCCTAAAGAAGTCTTCACTTAAAAAAAAAAAAAGGTAACTGGTAGGAGAGGGCCACGTATGGAATATGAGTTGTATATTTTTTTTATATTAAATGTTGGAGAGAAAACATTTTTTACTTAAAATAAGAAATCGATTCCTTTTCTCCTCTACAACTGAAAGTGACAGCAACATCTGACTCTACATTGACTGAGTATTGTAAGTATTTAAAGCAACATATGTAAAACTGCATATTTGTTCGGTCTAATAAATAAAATATTTTGGAGTTAACGTATTTTTTTCAGAAATTCTCAAGATATATTCCTGCAATGTTATAATTATAAATCCTACCGCTAAAACGCAAATTCCAAAATTGTTCTCATTCTAATAAACCAAACATAAAATTATAATCCAAAATACTCTTTTTTGTCATGGACTGGGCGGACAACATTCGTGTTTTAAGTAAAAAGTACCGATGAATATACAGAAAATATATGTTGCTGCTGAGGTTGTGTTGATAATTATGCCAATACTGATTTGTGGAAAACATTTGAGTTTTAACAATAAAATCTTGAACCTCGTTTAAAGAGTAACGGGAATCGTATTTCTTTTTGTTTTGAACATATTGGGAATAACAGATTACCAGTTGGAACAACGTAGATCTTTTTCAACACAATTATTACAATTTTGTTTGCCTTAAATTAATTCAAGAAATGTTTTTTATTTAGTGTCCAGTGAAATTTGAAAAATTTGGTGTGAATTTTATCAGAAAAGCATTTTTTTGGGGGGGGGGAGGGTTATAATTTTGAACTTTCAAAACAGAATAAGAGAAAACAAGGAACAGACTATAGCAAGTATAATTATACGTGAGCAAGCATTTTTCTGATTATGTTTTTACTTGCATTGTTTTTTAGAAGAGGAAAGGTATACATTTTTTTGGGAGGGGATAAAAAAAAGATTATTTAACAAAATAAAAAAATGTTATCTTGTTTTTTTTTTTAAATTTATTTATTTGGAATTATAACAATCTGTCACGTGGACAATAGATTACAGCGATACATGGACACATTCACATCATATATACAAAAAATATAAAATTAACAGTAAAATAATAATCAAAAACTATGTACAATAAAAAAATTAAATAACCTAAAGATAAGTAAATTAAAAAACATCAAAACACAGTCAAGCCTATATACAATATACAATTAGGCAGGGAACCCCAAGCCAGTCTTCTCCCTCAAATATATAAGGAAAACCGGGACTCCAAGAGATCCCTGTGCTATTCTCTCAACTGCGTCACTGGTGCTAAAGCCAGTGGAGTTTGAGCGCGAGCGCTATAGCCACATACACTCATGTCTTGAGTGGAGAATCTGGCCATTGCTAGAACTCCAATATATATACTACAAAAGATCTCTGGGCCACTGCCGCTTCAACCTTCGAGGAGGATTGTAGGGATGAGAGGAACTAGATAGGGATTGTGCTAGGGGATTTGGATGATTTATAAGGTTCTGATGGAATAACAATCTTGTTAGAAGCAGAATTTTCTTTTAATGTAGTGAGCTCACTTTAAAAGTATGTAAATAGTAAGATGAGATGAATTTTCACATATGAGATGTCAAAGTAATGGAATTTGATGGTAAATTTATTAAGGGGAAGAAAGATAGATCTCAGAGTTTTCGCTTGACTATTTTCTATTTTTGTGACTATTAAGTATATTACATCCATTCCCAACAAAACTCAGTGGAAGGTGCTGCTAATCAGCTGTTAAATATAACCTTCCTTAGCATGTATTTTGATGGCTTCATGAGATGTCGACTGTAATAATTTTTGTTTTCCTTTTCGTTCTTTCTTTCTGCCTATATGTTATCTTGTTTTTTCTGCCCTGATGATGCCTGAATTGGAGACTCATTTTTTTGTAGTTTGATTTTTTTTTTTAATTTATAACCTAGTTGAAATGAAATCTTTAAAAGGTCTTATAGTTTCATGGACCATTTGGTGTGTTAAAATCCCTTATATTTTGAGAGCTTATAGGAAAAGTGAATAATAAGTAGTTCGGCTCGCACACTTCATGAATACTAACTGAAAGAGGATTGAGAAAAAAATAGGGGAGAGGTGAGCGTGATGAATGCCGTTCGGAAGTAAACACTAAAGTCGATGACGGATGAGATGGTTCTCCAGAATGAAGCTCTCCGGGGGCCTTTCTTGTCTTCCAGGAGATTCCAAGCCTAACCGACCTCGGTCTCTGGGCAATACCCTTCGAGAAACTTTAGTTTTAGCTGCCGTTTTTCCTTTTAAAGTTCCTGTTTGGATAGTACACTTTCCATCTTTCATTGTTTTATTCTACAAAGTTATGCTGTTAGCATAGAAAGCTCTTAAAATTTATACTAAAGTTTATTCGGTTGAATTCTAGAAGGTTATTAAAGTTATTTAAGTTAGTAATTTCTTTGAATATACATACAACTTTATTTATACAATCTGTTACATGAAACAAAATGAACTTTTATTTCATTATTTTTTATTTTAAACTTGTCAAAAAGCAAATCTAAACAACTCGTAAACTTGGTAGTCTGACTTAGAATCCAGTTATATATGAAAGAATCAAACAAGAATAAGAATCAATATTACGAAATTCTAATCTTTACACCTAATTAGAACACATGCTAGCTCATAGGGGTCAAGTTTCATGTTGAGAAGTCGAAATATTGTGTATTATAGAGCGTATACGGTTAAGTCGAATTATTGAACTTATTTTTTTTTTTTTGAGGACTTAAAATCTTTTTATTGAGAAAAAAAATACATTTTGCTTCAATTAAGGGCATTGAGTTTTTGGGATATATGAAACAATCATACCATATATACAATAAAATAAAAACCATAGAAAGTTATGACAAAAGAAAAGAAAAGAAAACTTGGAATAAAAGAAGATATCAAACCTGAGACAACATTACATGTATATAAAAAAAAATATAAATAAAAAGATTTTTAAAAAAATTAAAAACACATTCATACTTATTTAAGTAAAAATTTGGCTAATTCAAATCATGTGTGTGTTTTTTGCAGACCTAGGCATTTTTTCAAATAAAATATTTTTAAATAGAAACTAAAATACTTTTTTGTATACAACCGCTATAACAACACTCCTGACCATTTTACACGGAATTAAATATGAAAATTAGGACTCAATATAATATTATATAAATCTATCATTCGTTTAAATTTTTTATATTGTTTCTTCAATTTACTTATATTTTTGTAGTTGTTCATTATTGATTTTGCTTTATGTAAAAAATGTTTGCGATGGAGTCAGTCTTCCTTCAATTGTTTTTATAAAAAAGTACAGATTTTTTTTCATTCATTGAAAAACTTGTTTGCCGTTTTATAAAGTAAAATATAATATACGTTGTTCGTAACTATATTTCCATTCGTTTTTTTTTTTTTTTTTTATCGCCTTTTAGGCTACACGGGGTTTCTCCTGGTCAGGGGATGAGGGTGGGGGATTAAATCCGTAGTTAAAAACCCTAATTGGCACAGGGACGCGAACTAGTACTTATTTTATTCCATATAATCTCGGTTATCAGATTACCGGACAACGCGCTGTGTTGTGCACAGGCGTTATCCCACTCTGCAATCCTGCCCATTGTATTTTCTTTCTATTATTCCAAGATACTAAAATACAAAAAAAATTATTTTGTATTTTAGAAACACAAAATAAATGAATATTTTTAGGCGGCCCCTGTTGAAGTATCATTGAAGGACTATTCGTTATCATAAATATTAATATTAAATGTATAAAATAATTTTTTAAATTATATCCACTGTTTTCTAATCTAATAACTACTTTTCTCACAAAGTTAAAACTATTTTTTAAGGAATTAGTTATAAAAAGCCCCTTTATGAGATAAGATTTTTTTTTTTTGTAATTAAAATTATAGTTACTTTTCGTATTTCGTATTTGAAATATTTTTTCTGAAAACAATTTAAATATTTCGTAACTACAATTCGCTGTATTTTAAAAACACAAAATTCTTGGTATTTTAAGGACTACATTTTAAAATGGTAATTAAAATACTTCTTGGACAGGTCTGGTTGGTTGCAATATATTTCGTGTTGTGATCACCTTCACACTCAGGCTAGGTTGCTTTTCCACAGGAGAAAAACCGGCACTTCCAGCTCCAGTAAATATGGAATAAATCACTGGTAGATCAACCAATGTGGGGGGGGGGGAGGAGGAGAGAGGAAGGAAGCTTTCGAGATTCCCCCAAAATAGAAAAATAATTATGATTTTTCATTTTTCTATATTTTTTTATTTCTCACTGATCTAAACTTTGTACTTAAACAATCACAATATGCTCTATTTTAAAATTATAATACGTAATTCCACTTTTTGTAAGCATGTGTCAAGATTTTTTTTTAATTGTTCCTAAATGCTTTGTAATTCCTTTAGTCATTATTTTTTTCTAGGATCACTTAAATATCATTTCATTTATACACTAAAAGACCCTTCACTCCGTCTCCCCCCTTCCGAAAAGCCTGAAGCCGCTACTGGTCTGAACCAAGTACAATACCAAAAATTGTAGGAACAACAAACCAGATAGCAGTAAATTGATTGGAACCCAAATACAATCTGGAACTTATGTAACTTACTATTTGTGTTATAATGGACAAATTAACATATATTAAATAACTATTTTCAAAATATAAATGGTAATTGTATCATTCTTACATAACCAATTTAACTTGATGAATATTACCGTTTCAAAATTTTCTTATTTTTTTATGTATGTAAAATTTACAATCCTCGTTCTTTATCTTTTGGTTATGAATATTAAAAATTGGATAAAATTTAAAAAATGTACGTTAAGATTAAAGTTGTTTATTGTTATTAAAGTTTAGTTATTTAAAGTTCACACGTTAGGTAAAAAAGAAAAAGAAAAAAAAAAGTAAAAGGGAAAAAAGAGGTAGGGAGTGCTGCGTGAGAGGTTCAGATTTTTTTTAAGATTCCATCTTCGGAGAGAAAACGTATAATTTGGACGCCTAGGATTTCTTCATCAATTCCCAAAGCAGCCGATGTATTTGCTGGTATTCTCCTTATGTTTAATTGTCTAATGTAAAAGGCACATCTCCCGAAGATATGAAACACTGTCATTCTCTCTCCACACTTCAGACAAATGGTCGGGTTTTCTTTTGTAATTAAGTGAAGGTGCGTAAGCCTGGAATGACCTATTCTTAGTCCCGTAAGGACAACTTCCTCTCTGCGATTACTGCGACTGGAACTGCTCCATGACTTCACTTCCTTTTTTTCGCCTTTAATTAATTAAGAGGGCCATTGTCCCATAATATCTCTCAATCCTGGTGTATGGTCTCTCATGCCTGGTTGAGCCGATATAAATAATGATGTAGCAAAACGTGTGGGTATGGGTATAGAGATTGGACTGTAGCAGCGGAATTGTCGACTCATAAAAAAATAAGTTCTTATTAGAGGGGAAGAAAGATATATTTGAAGTTAAACTATGTGGAAGGATTTTTAAAAATCCTAGATAATTAAAAGCATCTGTGAAGGTAGGAAATAATTGTCATTTATCACAAGGAGAGTTCGCCAAATAGCACCATTTGTTGTATGTAAAAGAAACATACGATGTTCATACTATTTTAAGACGCCATTTAAGTAAATGCTTTAGATTTGCAATTATTATTGTAGAAGTGGCATAGCTTTGAAATTGTGCTCCGGCGTTTACGGTAGCGTTCATTTCATGTATATCAAAGGTGTCTTGTTCTTCATTTATGAACATGCATGTAGCTTACAATACTTTAGGGATGCTTTAAGGAAAAAGGATATCTAATCAGGGGTGTCCTCTCTATCCCTCAAGGTCGATGTTGCATGTATTCTTCGGATATTTTATTTTAAGGAGTTTTTCGTTATTGTTGGCCGTTTTTTTACTTGTAAAAAAAATGTTTCCTACTTTATTTTGACTTGAAAAACATAGCTTTACTGGTGTATTTTATTGCCAAGGCCCATTATTTTTTAATATGTTTCCATGTTTTAATATTCTCTAACTATTCAGATCTAACAAAAGACCAATTATGGAGAAACTAAGCCAAATGCCGAATCTTAGTGACCTAAAACTAACTCAAGTCAAATACTTCAATCTGCTATGTTTGAAAGCCATTTTGGGACAGTGCGCCCACTTCTTTATATGGGAACATGGGGTTATTTATATAAATAATTACAAGGAACGCAACTACATGCAATATATTGGGATGTGGATGGAAGATGAACGTTTGGGATAGGGGGAGAGGAAGGTCTGACGCACCGTGGAATGTACTTTTCATAACACCTTTCGACTACCGTCTACCGTTCCAGTCAATATCTCATTATCTTCTAGGAAAACTTCCATATCCTCTGGATGAGGTTCAAAATGGAGTTACAGAATTCTTGTAATGAAGAACTGTATCTGTAGGACTAAAAGCTATTGTGAATAAATCGAAATGGATAAATTTTGAAATCCCAATATTTCGCTTCCTGCTGAGTTAAAAAAAAAAAATGTTATGTTCAAAAATGTTAAATAATTTTAAGTTGTTTAAGATTGAATATGGCCATTTTGTATCTATGTTGCTCTAAAAAGGAGATATTTAGCTTAAACCAAAAAAAGTTTGAATTTTCAATGGTTTTCGGAGCACCTTAGCGAATCTACAAGGCATCAAGAGCGGAAACTTGGATTTTTTATATTCACTACATTCCTAACAATATAAAAAAGAAATTTTAATTACTCGACCTTATTATGTCGAATGATAAAATGATGATTTTGGATAGATAACTAGCTCATTCCAAAGGATGTATAATGGATGAATAAGTTTTTTTAAACCTTCCAATGCCATTGTCATTTCAATCTTCGGCTTCGAACATAATTAGAATAGTGAGAGTGGAGCTGAAATCTTAACAAGGGTAGTTGGATAAGTTTTGATGGAATCCTAAGAACTTCAAACGCCGCTCTCGTGGCTTTTGATTGGTGGAGATGTTCAAGTATTTTCCTGTCTCCCGCAGTCCTTGTTTGTCCCTCTGGTTGGCTTTAAGAATGTTCTTTCAAATGAGATCTTAATTGTCAATTGAAATAGAATGCTTGTGGTTCATAAACTTGGCTAAATAGTTAGTTAAATAGTCATCTATGTAAACTGATTGTTCCCTGAATGAGTATGTCAAACTGAGAAGCCTTAATCTGTTGATTATAATTAAGACTAAACTTTAAACGTAAAGCGTAGATTTTATTGATTGGTTTTAGTTTACCATTTTTTCCCGATTTCATAACTTCGGGCACGTTTTTCTCTCTCAAATAGTTATTACAGAACTTGGACCAAAAAATTACATGAGCAATAAGATAACATTCAGATATTTACTTACGAAATATGAAAATTCCTATGAAGCATCAAATTTCGGAGAGAGAAAATACAAAAGATTAAGGATATAAAATATTAAAATACTTTTTACCTCTTAGCCTCGAATGATAGTGTCGTTTTCTTCAACGTTTTAATGACCTCGGGTGTTCTTTGACTATTCGTCTGTTCCTAAATTAAAGCTGCAACATCCTACACGTAAGTTTTTTTTTTAAGATCTTTTTGTTGAGAAACAATACATTTTGCCACACTTAAGGGCACTAAGTACTAAAGCTGAGTGAGGCACATTCATACCATATATACTATACGATAAAAAATAATTTTAAAAATATATACATCTATATAACAAAGACAAAACTATAATAAACCAAGGAAATGTAATTTAGAGTTAAAACTAAAAAAAATTCAGAATTTCGTAGCAAAATTAAATAAATTATAAGTAAAATAAATAAATAGATTAAAAATAAAATTATTCATACTTAATTAAAATATTTACAATCAGGCAAGATATCTCTGAGTCCAGCCCTTTCCCTTACAAAGCGATGTGAAGGAAAAGCGAGACTGTAAGAGATCCAAGCGCTTCTCTCTCAGCCGCGTCGCCTGCATTACCAGTCCGATGGAGACTAAGAGAGGGCACTAAAGCTACGAAAACTCACGACTTTAGTGTACAAGCTGGCCATTGCCAGAATTCCAGAGACGTCTTTACAAAAGATCTCGAGGCCACTGCCGTTTCAACCTTCAAGCAGGATTGTAGGGATGACTGCCGCTAGATAAGGATTGTGCTAAGGTGTTAGGGTGATGGATTAAGTTCAGGTGAAAATTTGGGAATCGGGATGAAATAACGTCAAGAACATAAGGGATGTAAAGGTTTTGTTAGTGACATAATAAGGAGCATTGAATATTATACGGAGGACTTTAAACTGAAAGGATTTGATGCTTTTGATGTTCGAAAATTCAACAATTGTTCCCCACAGTTCAAGTCAGATGGTTTTGAGTACGGTCTTGTATATTAATAGTTAATTTTCTATTGATTTTCCGTTATGTAGTCTTTATAGCTGGCCAAATCGTCTGTCAAGTTCTTGTCTTTTAAGTCCGGTATGTGGGTTCCAATTTAGTCTTTATACTTAACTAGGGTAAGAAACCAACCTGGATAATCTTCATTGTACTGAACAGAAAATGACTTAACGAATGTTTTGGACTATTATTTAGGCTACTTTACTTAATTGTCAAATTATTCTAAGACTCAAGTAAAATAATAATAAAGAACCTTTGTGCATATGTTGAGTTATAGAGTTCCGCTAAAATCAATCACATACAAAGCATTCAGTAATTTCAATCAAAAGTAGTGAGAAATGACTTTTAACAAATGGACATAGACATTATAACAGTTTCAGGTACTTATACAAATGATTATACAGCACACAAGAAAGAAGTATTGAAAGATTTGAGAGAAAAATCCTCCGCACGATAACCGAAACGACTTGGAATCAGGTTACAAACGCATTGAGAAAAAGGAACTGTAAACTTTTAACATAAATTGGTCAATGAACATCTTATAATATGAAGGCAGTGATGTCTACAGGGACGAGTTATGCAGCCCGGAGAAATCTATTAGGAAACTTCAACACAACAAAGCTCCACTAGTAGGCGAGAGGCTCCGTGAAAGGTGACAAACGAAATGAATAGATTGAATGAACAAAAATAATATAAAGATGAAGAAGAATGGTTAGGGGAGCCATATACCTCCAAATTCTGTAAAGCCCGCAGAGAAAAAATATATAAGAATAAATATCATTGTATGGGTAGTGTTGTAATAGTTGGGTGAAACAATGGCAATGGCAAACAATGCAATGGCTCATGGCAGTAAACATATTTATTGGGGGGCGGGGTGGCCGAATAGGCTAAAGCGTGTGTAACAGCACCGCTAGTTGCCTGGCAACCGGATTCCAGAGATTTGAGATGATATAAAAAGTACGAGTTGGCGTCCCGGTGCCGGAGGCGATTTTAAATTTCCCCGCCCTCACGCCCCCCCCCCCCGGCCCGGGAAAATCCCGTATAGCCTAAAAGGCGAGGTAGGGAAGAACAAAAAAAAAAAAAGTTGGGTGAAACAACTACAAACCATAATTATCTGTTAAATTTTTTGTTTATATATTTTTTTATTTATTCATTAACATTAAAATCTGTCACAATTAAGGACATTTATAATAATGTTCAGAGAGCACATTCACACTCTATTTACAATAAATAAAAATAAATAATACAGAAAATAATAATAATAAAAGTAAATGTATATAAACAAAAGAACTAAACTAATCAAAATAACAACGAAAACACATGTATACTATACAATATTTACAGACTCCATTTACTCAGAAGAACTATGAGCCAAGCCTTTCTCCCCACTCGTGGAAGGAAAGGCAGGCAGGACTCAAGGAGATCCCACCGCCTCGCACTGAGTCTGATCACTTAAATAAAAAAAAAAAAAACATTTAACATTAATAACAGAGTAATGACCAATAATCAAAAACAAAGCTATAGGTGTATACATTGCCTTAAAACTAAAATTGATTTTTAATTTAATAATAAATTAGATTTTTTAAAAATTCAGTTCATTCTTTTTATTTACATAATTCATCACATTTTTATTTTTTAATTCAGCTAATTTTTTTTATTTACAAAATTCATCACATTTTTAGTTTTTAAATCAGTACATTTTTTTTATTTACACAATTCATCACATTTTCATAAGCAGCATTAACATCGACAATTAAACAGTATTGAGGTTAGAAACTTTCGCTAATACTTGACTCTTTTGTAGAAAAGGGATTCTGGCGGTATCTTGTTTTCTTCGCCAACGAACACAGCTGATTTAATCTCCACGCTCCCTCCCTATCAAAGATAAACAGTGTTAGATGTTCACAGAAAATCAACCACCCTTTCTTATCTTAAAGTTATTTTGATAATTTAAACTCAAATGTTGCTGGTTTGTATTTCTGGATATTTCAAATAAGTTTTGTATTCCTTTAGCAACATTTTCTGTTATATAGTTTTTCTTTGTAAGGAAAATATTTACTCTATTATAAAATTATTTATGTTTTATTCTTAAGCAATTCTTCAAATGTTTTTTTTTCGCATTAAATTTAAATTATACGTGCTTGATTTCATAAATATGATGAATAAATTGGGCAACAAATTGTTGTAAGGAAAACAGTTTTCTCATTAGTTAACTCCAATATGGTTTATCTGTTGTAACTGCTAACCATATTTACGGATACTGTGCTGACGTAAATATGATTTTAACGTCAATGTTTAATGCACCGTTTCTGAGGACCTTAGCGTGAGCTTATATAGTTTTTTTCAATAAAACGGTTTTAATAAGATTTGTTTGATAGTGCCAATAGTTCTAAAATGGAACTGAGCTAGTGAAGCAGTAAAATACCTCGGAGTTTATCTGGACCGCCGCCTTACGTGGAATTACCATATAAATAATAAACTGACCCAAACATACGCAAGGTTAGCTATGTTATATCCCATAGTAAATAGAATATCTAGTTTAAAACCAGAGACAACTGTTCTTATTCATAAAACCATACTAAGACCCTTGCTAATGTACGGATGTGAAGTCTGGGGAGCAGCTTCAGCTACGAAAAGAAAAAAACTACAATCCTTTCAAAACAAGGTATTAAGAATTGCAGTAGATGCCCCCTGGTTCATAAGAAACGCTCAACTACATCGAGAACTAAAATTGGAAACAATAGATGAATTCATCAAAAAACGATTTAAAAAATTCCATACGCAGCTACCAGCAGTTAAAGGTGCAGTGGCTTACAACTTAGGAAACCCAACCTCATCTCGAATACTGAAGCCCAGACTGATCCAAGACATCATGTTATGAACAATTAATAATTTTCTCTTTATTAATTGTAATTATTCAATAATTATAATGTATAAATAGTTAGGGGTGTCTTTTGCAAAGACTATACCCCACCAGAACAAATTGTTAAAAATCATCAAATTGTTACAACAACCATGTAAGGCCCACCAGGCCGATCTGGTAATAAATAAATTTAAATAAAATAGTGCCAATAAATGTTCTGGATGGATTCTTATTGTTTGTCTGTTTGTTTTGATGTCCAGGCGCAAAAGATCTAGGCCATCAGGGCTCGATGAACTAAATAACGTTTGTACTGTTCAGGTGGTACCAAAAAAAAAAAAAAAGAATTAATAGAATAAAATAATGACAATAATAGACACTTATAGTTAATAAGATAGAATAGATAAATAAATAAACTTAAAACAAAACAAAACAATAAAATCAATAAATTAATTGAAATTAATAATGAAAATATAAATGAACTTTTAAAATTAAAAAAAAAATAAAATAAATCAGCAAAGGATCATTAGTTATAAACTTGTCATATATGTTTTATAAGTTTTTTTATTGTCTAGGAACTTCATAACTTTGGTAAGGATTTCTTATTGATTTCCCAGGGATGTTGATATATTCTGGGGTATTTCGAGATATTTTAACCTTGCGGTGTAAAGGGAGCACTCTTCCAGAAGATGTTGTATAGTTAATGACTAGTCACACTTTTGACATCTGGGGATAAGATCTTTTGTTATGAGGTAGAGGTGTGTTTTATTATATTTATGTTAAAGAAAAAACAGACTTTAAAATAGTTGGATGTATTTTCTGTTATATGTTAGATCTGACTTCAAGTAGTAGTTTTTACTTATTTTTTCCGGTTCCTTAAGTTTTGATTTCGTTTACAGCCCCATCAAATAGATTTACGAAGTTGACAATCTCTGTGCAAATTAAGTGTTATAAAATTGCCTTTTGGATGATTCGACTTTTTCTGCTATCTCAGCAATTTTTCCCGATTTCAAGATTTTATGCACTTCAATTAGATAAGTAGCTTTTTTTTATCTTCTTTTTTTTTCCAATTCCAGCCTTATCGATTAAGTTAACTCAGAAATTATCAAGTCTTTCGATTATTCATTTGATTTAAAAATTCTATTCTATTTCCTCAAGCAACCAACATTAAAACAAATAAACCACTTTCCATCCGTTCAAATTCTGGTAGTGACGAAATTCGACTACTTACGCATGTAAGGAATTCAGGACTTAATTATTTATTTTATACCGGTAACTACTCGGGTATAAAAATAATAAATTTGTGTGAAATAATGTTCCAATGGAGTTTCATAGCCTTTAAAAAAAATGCATTACCTTTAGTTTTTTTCAGGACACCTGTTTACATTATGATTTATAATTTAAATATATAACATATTGTGGTAGTTTATGAATTTAAAGATGGGACAAATATGGACAGAACTAAATACAGACCAAAGAAAAAGTAATTATTATTCTACTTTCGAGGGTTCGGCCTGAAAGTCTTCTCCCCACTGGATTAAATTTTTATTTTTAACTTAGCATTCACATATTTGAAACAGTTTAGTTACTTATAGTGTTTTAATTTCTAAGAAAGTGAGGAGTAGTTTTAAACATAAACCGCTGTTTACAAGTAAACAGCTACAGAGTGAATCGTGACAGATGGGCCCATTAAAATGTACATGGTGAACGTCAGGGTGTACCGACCGAATTCAAAACTAACGCTTTGAATAATTCCGGATTTCCAAGGATCCTAACAACCACTCCTGATGCACTCTTTTATTTAGCAACCGGATGACGTTTCCGAGAAAGGGAAGTACTCAGAAGGATTGGAATGTGATCGGAATACCATGTCGTGTAGATCTGTCAATAATGAATCTAACCTACAATGTTAGGTCATGGATTATTTATCGACAGTAATGGACATATAATGTAATGATCAATGCTCAGTGTAATTTGGATTGATAGCATTAGTGATTTTATATAGGTTTTTAGTAAAATGAAGGAATTGATAATTTGATATATATTACAGTATTTTGGAATTATATATGGCAACTTGTATAATATTACAATTTTTTTTTTGGAAATAAGTTAAATATAATTTTTCATGTTAGTTTTTTATTTTAAGTAAATGTTAAACTGGATTCACTGATTCTCACTAATATTTTTTGACAGATGTGAATACAAAAATTGCAAGTTAAAAAAATAAGTAAATAATGAATTCAAGAGTGCTGTGTAGATGTACGAGTATGAAGGTGAAACTTCTAGGGCATATTAATATTGTCCAATCTGGAATAGTTTCACCATCTTGTTCTTTAATGGTTTGCCATCTAGAAAACAGATTTTGCACATCGTTTCTGCAAAAATCCTTTGGTTTTGAATCAAAGAAAGTCAACACCTAGTTTTTTACTTCATCGAATGAATTCATGTTTCTGCCGCTTAATGAGTTTCGGAGACTGCGAAAAATGTGATAATACGAATGCGCTAAGTATAGGTATAGGCAGGTAATATAGGCAGGTAAGAAATAATTCCCCATTTAAAGTTTTCAATATTCGCTATGTTTGTTTTGCATTATGGTGAATCTCATTATCATAATGGGATAAAACACCTTGTCTATTGATAAGTGAGAGACTTTTTCCCCAATTGCCCGCTTTAATCGACACAGCTGAACACAGTGATATTTAGTGATGGTTTTGTTATGATCAAGGAATTCCGGATGTAGGATTCCAACCATATCTCACCAAACAGACATCATTACTTTTTTCGAATGTATTTCGAAAGTTATTTTTTTGCTTCAGTTCTCGAAAGACTTTATAAAAATTATGAGTGATAATTAATCGACATAATTATTGAACAAAGAACAATAATACATTATATATATATATATATATATATATATATATATATATATATATATATATATATTTTTTTTTTTTTTTTTTTTGCTTGTACGTATATTTGAAAATATGTCACAACAAATCAATTAAATAGATTACATACTTTTATTTTAAGGTTAGAGAAAGTGAGATGAACTCTCAGTTTTCCGATGGCTCAAATTTGGCGCATGAAATTGATATAATATTCATGTAAAAATAGAAGATTGCACATGAATTATTAATAAAATCCCTGAATTTATTGCTGAATATAATTATCTTGGAATATAAACTAAAATTTCAACTACAGGAACATAAGGCGTTGTAAAATACTTTCATAGTTATTTCTAGGCATTGGCTTGTCCTTCTAGTCGACTTTTCTTGTTTTATTAATTAATTTTAGTTTACATATTTTATTTATTCAAGCAATTAATAATCATTTTTTTTAAGTACTGTTCTTTTCAGAGAGGAAGAAGGATATCTCGGGGTAGTCTCGCGGTTACTAGATTAGAAAAAAAAAATACTGAAATGAAGGTTTTGTAATTTTCCGTGTTAGATAAGTTTATGTTTATCTTTAAAACGATTTTACGATTTTATCACAATAAATTATTACATAAAAGTGTAGGGCAGAAGGGGAAGGGGAGAAAGGTTAGATCACATAAATTTGCAGTTAGTCACACCTATTATATAATTTGAACACCTATATATATATTTGGAATATAATTTTAACACCTAACATATAAATAATATAAATATATAATTTTAATTATTTTGCATGTAGGTTAAATTTAATATATAATCAGTATTGGGCCGTGGACAGCAGCACCGTTTCCCGGAAACCAGATAAAGAGGTACTAATATGGTAATTATTAATTACAAATTCGCGTCCTGATCCCGGAGGAGCTTTTAACTCAGTAATTAATTCCCTTCCCCCCATCCTCTCCTTCAGCCCGAGAAAAACCTCGTAAAGCCTAAAAGGCGAGGAAGAGGTAGACAAAAAAAAAATAAAATAAATTACTATCAATTTATAGATCATTCATTAATTTTACATTTCATGTACGTTTCAGAAAATTATATAATTTTATTACTCTTATCGAGGAATTTCACTCCTTCCGGTATGTTATAAAATATTTACTTTAATCTTAACCAGTCGAATCACGGAATACGCCGAGGAAATTATCGGAGATTACCAATGCGGATTTAGATGGAATCGTTCGACTATTGATCAAATATTTTCTTTACGGCAAATATTAGAAAAAAAATTGGAGTACAAAGGTATTGTTCACCAGCTGTATATAGATTTTAAAAAGGCTTACGATTCTATTGACTGCCAGAAACTGTATAATATTCTAATCGAGCAGGGGATTCCTAAAAAAATAGTAAATCTAGTCAGGATGTGCTTGACGGAGACACTCAATAAAGTTAGAATCGGTAATAATCTGTCCGAAAAATTTGAGGTTCGTTCGGGTTTAAAACAGGGGGATTCCCTTTCGCCTGTCCTGTTCAATTTGGCATTAGAACATGCCATTAGGGAGGTAATGCGTACCGAGAAAGGGTTGGATCTGGGTGGGACAACATCCGTGCTGGGTTATGCGGATGATCTGGTACTGTTAAGCGAAGATCTTGAAACTATAAAACTACGACAACGTTAATGAAAGCCGGTAAAGAACTAGGACTCGAAATAAACGTGGATAAAACAAAATATATGGTTAGCTGCAAAAATGGCAATACTACTGGTGATATCGATATAGATGGTAATATGTTTGAACAGGTAGATAAGTTTAGGTTTCTAGGTTCTACGATAACTAGAAAAAACGAAATTGGAGAAGAAATTAAGGTTAGACTGAAGGTGGGGAATGCTTGCTATTTTTCTGTGACAAAACTATTCAGTTCGCGCCTCTTGTCCCGGAACTTAAAAATTAGAATCTATAAAACAATTATCTTGCCTACAGTTCTTTATGGGTGCGAAACTTGGCCGCTAACATTAAGGGATGAGCAGCGTCTTAAGGTTTTTGAAAATAAAGTATTGCGTAGAATATTCGGACCGAAGAATGATGAGTTAACCGGAGAGTTCAGACGGTTACACAACGCCGAATTGCGTGAACTGTATCCGGGTAATATAATTGAATTAATTTCATCGCGGCGAATCAAATGGGCTTGTAAAGTTGTTGGACTTAGTAACGAGAGAATTCCTAAAAGGTTAATATTTGCTGTGCCGAATGGTAAGCGTCCAAGGGGTAGACCGAGGCGAAGGTGGGAAGATTGCATTAAAGCCGATCTGAAGGGACTGGGTTTGGACGGCGAACGATGGAGGGAGGTGTGCAATAAGCGATTGGTGGTGTCGGCATCGAACCTTCGGGTTCGTTAAGCCTTTTTATTATTATTATTATTACCCTTAACCGTGTATATAATTTTAGGTGCTGAAGAGAGAGACAATGATTTTCTGAAACGTAGAAATAAAATAAATAAAGAATGTTGTAGAGTTATTATTTATTTAATTGGATCTATTAGAAAAAAGGCAGGGGAGAATAACTAATGAAAAAATATCAAATCTAGGAAATAATGTATAAATTTCTAATGTATACATACATCTCCTGAGCAAAAATCTCCATACGTGACTGGCTGGTTTGAAAATATCCGTCGATATTAATTATCGGGTATGTGTTGTAAAACCTGTCATGGGCAAGAGATGCTCAGCAGAGACTCAACACTAGAGATACAAAGGACCTACTTCAAACAAAGAATGTCAAAATGTCCTCCTGGACTATGAGGTCGAGGTTTGGCTTCTGTTTGTCCAGGGCTGTCTACTGCAGTATTTCGCGTTAGGTTCATTTCTCACCAAACTACCGCGATCACTCTTCTGGGCTTCTTCCAACTTTTAGGAAACTTCTTGGAAATGGTAGAGATTGATGAAAACGTTCTAATAAAAGGGTTTAGATTTTTGTTTATGCGCTAATCTCTTATTTAAAAAAAAAATATTATATTTACTTAATAAACAAAAATAAAAAAATAATTTATTTTGCTCTAATGAAAGTCTGTGTGCTTGAAATAAAATACGTAAAAATACACATGGAAATATTTATTGATGTTTCAAATAATATAAATGATTTTTAAAATTATTTATAAATCATTGTATTAAGAGAAAATTCTTTTTTTACCGTACCAATAACCCAGACTTTGAGACGAACGAATAGGACTTAGAAATTTAAAGTTCACCTTTTTCAATTTGAGATCAATTGCCTGTTATTATTAATATCATGAAAGTAGTAAATAATTAATATTATTCTCTGAATGTTTTGTAATATCCTACAATTAATAAAATAGAAAAAAAAGACATGGAAAAACTTACAATAGTGTGGTTTTGAGCTAACCTCTCTTCTTGGAATAATATTTTTTTATTTAAAAACAAGAAAGAAAATGTTTGCCGTAATTATTATTAATTATATATATTTTTTAAATAGAATGCTAATTGATTTGAGTCGAACAATTTAATTTAACGGTCTACTTCAATTTATTATATTAGATATCGATATAATAGTAATTTGTCTAAAACAATCACTTTTTTGATTCGAAATGTTATTTGATATACGTATAACATTTACTATACGGAAAACACCTGCGCTTCAATTCATTTTTACAACTGAATTCCTCAAACAGACACGGTACTTAATCCTGGACTTACATTCGACAATAAACGGCTCAAACTACTTTACCCTCTCTTTTATAAATTTTCAAAACTCAAATTGAGACAGAAACTTTTTTTTTTCTCTTATGCCAGTCGTTGGTCATTTGACCATCCGATATTTTGCTGCGCAGTATAATTTAGATTTCTTAATATATATATTTAAAAATATTTTTTTCTCTTATATCCCTTAAGACAGGACATGTGTCTAGATGGTCTGCATTCATTGTTCCTTGATGACACAATGTACAGGTAGGATCCTCAGCCACGCTTATCTTGTAGAGGAGATAACTCTGCAGATAGTCGTGACCAATGGCCAGCCGGAAGTAGGCAACTGCATCTCTTCTCGGCAGCTCAGCTGGAATCGGATTATCCTTCAAACACTATTAACGTTTCCCTTCCACTTTGCCAAAATGTGCTTTTCTTATTTCTCCCTTCACTACCATCTTTACCATTCGCCGTATCGAATTGTATGTTTTTAGATGTATCGGCTGAGGCAAATCTGTTCCTCGCTTGGCAAGAATATCAGCCTCAACGATTCCCGGAATCCCTGGCTGGGGATCCCCTGTAGGACCACATTGGTGCCTCGGAGTGTCAGGTTAGAGAGGAGGGATTTGCATTTCAGTATTGCACTCGATAATCATTCATTCGTATTTGTAACAGCGAGGATAGTTGCTTGAGAGTCGATGAAGAGAACAGTTCTGTGGTTCCGCCTTCTAGACAATGTTCTTAAGAATATGAGGATCACCATTATCTCACTCAGAATGTGGAAATTTGTTCCATCTTTACCCACCGCAGCCTGAAACTGAATATATATACATAATTACTTAAAACCACATGGGCATCACAGAGATACTTTATCGCTAAAAATACCCACGTAAATAAGGTTCAAGCCTTCTAATCAAAATTATTCCGATTCACCTTGTTGTAAAGCACATTGTTACTTTATCAACAAAACTCTACATACCGACCTCCATCTTCCAACGTTGACCAACATGTAATCACCCTTTACCGGCGTTTATATACAAATTTAAACGGACGCATCATAAAAATGCGTTGGATGAGAGATCTCCTTTCTTGGACAACCTAAGTAATTGAAACAAGTCAGGAAGAGGTGCTTCTGAGTAATATCCTTCCACGTGCCTAACATGTGATCATTTATTATATTATGAGCTCATTTGTTGATTGTCGACCTAAAGTTGACAGATGCAAATAAATATTTTAAAGCAAAAAAAAAATATATATATAGAAAATATTTATACTGTAGTAGATCTGGGAAGGAATTTTCGTTATAGTGTGAACCTATAAAAATGGAAATGAAATTTGATCAAAAGAGGTTATTCAAATAGTTAATGAATTTGTCGAAAAACTGGAATTCATAAACTAAGTACTTATAGCGTTTTGCTATAAGTTTAAAATTTAATAATTGTTGTAAATTTTTAGGGCTTTACTGACATCATAAATCATTTTAGGTCTAAGTGACGATTCGCAGGCGTACACTAATTTTAACGTATTATTTCATATTAACTTTTGGAAATTCTGTTGTGAATTAGTTCCCTTTTCTTATATCAATAAAAAGTTATCAAAATAGACAATATATAATTTATGTAGTTAGTGTATAATAAATACATGAAAGCAGAGCTTAGGACAGCATAAGTAGGTGACCGGACATGCTGTAACCTCAGGTTGGTGGTAAAACTCTTGAAATTGAAGCGTTTTCAATCTAGAGGGAGACAAACTTTGTCTACTGAATTAGGTGCTGAAAATACCCATAATACCCAAATACCCATTTGCTTTCTAATTTGATCACAAAAGCGAGAAAAAAGGTAGCCTACAAAAATATTAAGCCGTTTGTCCTACATAATACCTAATTAATTAAATAGACAGGGGGAAGTTCGTCCCCCTCCAGATTGAAAACACCCCAATTCCAAGAGTTTTCGTAAATAAAAATAGTTGTACGTTACGAACAGATGAGACTATTTACGATGTTTCAGGTGGATGTTAATAATTCGATAAAAATGGCTTTGTAGCACGGACTGCTATTTTTTAAGTAGAGAATATTTTTTTAATAATATAAGTTCAAATAAAACTATTAATTACCTGTTTTTGATCTAAATACCACGGACTAATAATTATATCTGCTAGTTGCAAATAATAGAAATGAAATACAATTAAAATGAGGTAAAGTGCACGTTAATCAAGGTTATATATAATTGTATATGCTGGTTGATAAAATAATAATAAAAAAAAAACACAATATATATATATATATATATATATATATATATATATATATATATATATATTGTAATATTTTTATTTTTTTTATTTTATTTATCTCTCTGTCTGTCTGTATGTTATCGCCGACGTTTGTCTTTTAAAATCTGATATCTGTCCTTCTAACCTTTAATCTTTCTGTTAGTCCATTAACCTGGTATTCGTGTATCTATTTAAGTTTGTAAGAATGGGGTGTACCAGCTTAGACAGGATGAGAAGGATAAGGTATATAAGGTAAGACCGCAAGAATGATAGGGGGACAACCCCTACACATCCAGGGCTCTGCAACCGAGGAGGCAATCCCCTGACGTTGCGAGGATAGGATAAGGGTAAGACCGCCAAGAATGATAGGGGGACAACCCCTACACATCCAGGGCTCTGCAACCGAGGAGGCAATCCCCTGACGTTGCGAGGATAGGATAAGGTAAGACCGCCAAGAATGATAGGGGGACAACCCCTACACATCCAGGGCTCTGCAACCGAGGAGGCAATCCCCTGACGTTGCGAGGATAGGATAAGGTAAGACCGCCAAGAATGATAGGGGGACAACCCCTACACATCCAGGGCTCTGCAACCGAGGAGGCAATCCCCTGACGTTGCGAGGATAGGATAAGGATAAGACCGCCAAGAATGATAGGGGGACAACCCCTACACATCCAGGGCTCTGCAACCGAGGAGGCAATCCCCTGACGTTGCGAGGATAGGATAAGGTAAGACCGCCAAGAATGATAGGGGGACAACCCCTACACATCCAGGGCTCTGCAACCGAGGAGGCAATCCCCTGACGTTGCGAGGATAGGATAAGGTAAGACCGCCAAGAATGATAGGGGGACAACCCCTACACATCCAGGGCTCTGCAACCGAGGAGGCAATCCCCTGACGTTGCGAGGATAGGTAACCCTACACTCCCAGGGACAACCTGGAAGATGCAAGGGGGACTGTAGGAAAACAAGGGCCAACCAAGTTATTCCTACGAAAGGAGAGAGGAGGTAGGTTAGGAGAGAAAAGAGAAGGAGGAAGGTAAAACCAAAAAATAACACATTGATCTGGTTTCAAACTGTCAGACAGAGAGATACCAGGAGCCTATGTGAGAAGGTAGTGACTCGGGAGAGAGTGCCTGCCCTAGGGCCAGGCTGCTATTTATACTAATAGTGAGCCCTCAGACCTGTGAGAGACAACACTAGTAACAATTATTTTAATTAGGCCCTGAGATCTCTCTAAGTCCAAACTCCTTTTATTTTTATTTAATTATAGTACATGAATACTTATTTTAAAAATATTACAAACATTAGTTATTTACAAAATCAGTAATTATAAAAAGAAATAATAAATAGTTTCTAAATGAAATTCATAGTTTACTAGGAAATTAACAGGTTGCGCTACTAAAATTATTAATCATTATAAGAAAAAAACAATGACTTGCATAAATTAATTAAATAGTTCATTAGAACAACGCCTAGAGGGCGCCACGCGCAACCTCCAAAACACTATACCACTAATCATTTACAATTCAACTTTTGACAGAGAAGGATCTCCCGTCCGTTAGCTCTAATACATCATACCTTTTAATCCTTATCGCTAGTTAAATGTTATTATTGTTTTTACAATTTCAAATTAAATCACAACTAAAGTTAATACAATATCTAGAAATAAATTAAATTTATAAATATATTACATATAAATGCTCCTTTTCACACAGTTCAAAAATAATAAAAGAACAAAACATGAACATGAGTTCTATTAACAATTACAATTTATAAAGGCCCTAATAAAATATGTTACAATATATATATATATATATATATATATATATATATATATATATATTAAAAAAAAAAAAAAAAGGAAAAGGAAGGGTAACTGCATGAGAGCTAAGATTAAGAAATTTTGTAAGATTCCTTCTTCAGATAGAAAATATATGACTTTACTCAAATTTTTTCCGAAATTTTACTCCATCATTTCCCAAATCAATTGATGTATTTCTGGTATTCCCTTTTTGTTTGATTCCCTGATTTAAAAGGCTCAACTTTCGAAGAATGATAACTGTCATTCTCTTTTCACACTTCCGGCAAATGGACGGGTTTTCTTTAATAATTAAGTGATGGTACATTTAAATGAATGAACCAAGTTTTAGCAATTATTTATATATTTTTTATTATTTACTTATTCATGATATTTACAAGTGTATATTATAGTTTTGAAACCGTATTGTAAGAATTTATATGTTGAGGAAGAATTGGATGGTGAGGAACGTCTTTCTTAATAAAGATATATCCAATACTTAATGAGAAATCAATATAATCTGTTGAAGAATTTTTTCAACCCATAAAAATTCATGTAAATATAATAGAAAATTTTGTCATACCACTTTTAGCTAAAATAATTTTATATTCCATTATTAAATATATTTTTTTGACTAACTATATTCAAGAAAAATTATTAAACAAAAAAAAAAGGAAAAAAAATAGGTCTCCCTACAGTTACCGGCCCCTTCAAGTTAGTGACAGAAGAGTGAAAACCTAATTTCGTAGCTCGGCGAACACGTGGCAGCCGGCGTGGTTTTCCTGAGTTAGGAATTTCGAGGGAAAAAAAAGAGAAATTCGTGGCATGAAGTTTAGCAAGAGACGTGGAAGTTCAGGACTGTCGGGTCCACTTCAGCATTACAGCCTCTCCTAAAGTCGATGTGAATGTCGATAAAGTTTAAGAGGTAGCCTGACAAAGTAAGGCTGGTAGTTACCGCTGCCCTTTAAAATGTTTGTTTGTGATAAAGATTCTTCCAAGACAATGTTAAATAACAATAAACATATCTGATCCAAATTAGCAGGATTTGCATCATGTAATAATTAATGTTTGATTTTTAATTTTAAAATCATGCCTTATTTATAAATAGAAATTTAAATCGATCATTGATGTTTATTGATTCGATTAAAAAAAATGATTACTCACTGGGTGATACGGTTTTACACATATAATAATGAATAAATTGTGATCAAAAACATTTTGATCAGAAAATAAAAATCATCTGTACTATCCATGCTCAAATAAAAGTAAGAAAAATTTGGTTTTATTGTTGAAATGTATGAAAACTTTTGATTGTTATACCAATGATAGGTATTGTTTTTCCAGAACTGAACAGGATCCAATTATTTATGTTAAAAAACAGGGATCGAAACGTTTTTGAATAAATGGAATAAACAGAAGTTGTTTTAAGTCATTTAAGTATATTTCATGACCTATTATCCGACTATAATTCATATCTTAAGTTATAATACATAAAGGTCGAATTATATATTAAAAAAACATAGTAATATTATATATATATATATATATATATATATATATATATATATATATTTTTTTTTTTTTTAATCCAAAACTTCTGATGAATTTTGGAAACAACGAATGCTTTGTTCCTAATAATTGACAACAATATTCTTCACCTATTACTCCAGACTCAAAATATATCATAGAGATTACAAAACTGTATATTTCTGATTTAAAATAGTATTGCTAAAAAATTATTATTGTTGTTATTGTAAAAATTTTGTTGAAAAATAATGATCAGAATATGATTTGTATTACTTATGATAAAATCACTCTTAATAAAATTTATCAAACGATTTTTAAAAATTATAATCAGATTTGATTTTTATTTGTTTAATTATTTATTTCAAACCCTGCAAGTTCGTAAAAAAATAATTACCAGGTAAACGTGGAAGTTAGCATTTTAATATTTATGATAATACTTAGTTTTGTTAATTTTTTTTAATAATGGTAATATACATTCTGCCTGATAAAAAAGATAATGGTAGTAGCATTTTACTTATATATTCGTAACACGTATTCAGGATAAATAAAATAAATAATAGTAATACTCCAATAAAAAAATTAACTGTAACAAGGATAAAAAAAAAGATAAAACAGTTTAATAATAAATTTTAACTAAATAATTATATAATAAATTAATGTGGTTCTATTCCTCACAGCAATCCCCGAAAATGCTACCACAAACTAAATAGATAAGAGCAAGTCATGATATTCAGGCTCAGAACTGATTAGAACAGATTTTGTGGGCATTTTTATTTAAAAAATCAGAATTAGAAATAGTCCCAGTATTTGTTAATTTGTTTCATATATTTGTTGTTAAACTTGTCTCTTCGTATATTTATTTTGATAACTACCAAATATATCGATTTATAAACTGTTAGCAGGAAAATATCGAATAAACCGGTCAATATTAAACTTCTTATCATTCTGGTGTGGAATATAATGCAAAGACAAGTAAAGACAAATAAGATTTAAGACAAATAAAAAAAAATCTTCTTTTTTTTTGCTAGGAAGCTTACGTTTATAATTTTTTCATATTTTAGGCAATAAAACTTCCAATTTTCTTCATATTTTTTTATTTATGCTTGTTGTCTCTTACGTTAAAAAAATGAATGGAAAAATAAAAATATTGCTCTGATGATGGGAAAATTGTCCCGAAACGTAATAAACAACAAGCATAAATAAAAAATATGAAGAAAATTGGAAGTTTTATTGCCTAAAATATGAAAAAAAAATGTGATGATTTTGAAACGATAATTTAATTTTTCGGAGAGCTTGACAATGGAACTTGGATTTCGTTGAGGAAAAGTGGTGGAATTATATTTTTTAATGTATAAAATGTTATCATGAGCCTAATAATGAGACACCTCTGAAATATATTTTTTTCTTTTTATTTATTTATTTATTTTATTTTATATTAATTTCTTTGTTATCTTAATTTATCTTACGAGGGACATGGCAATACTAAGATGAATTTACAGGAATTAATTAAAAAAATTCAATCTCATCCACCTAATCGGAGAATGCATCAAATCGATCCTCTTTTCTCCTTGTTTTGCAAGAAATTCTTACCTCTTTGCCTGAAATAAGAGCTGAATACACACCCAAATTGAGTGGAACTCAATTCTCCAAGTAATCACATCTCCGTCGATGCCTTCGAAATAACTCTCAAACAGATTACTGACATATAGCTACATATTTTGAGAATCAAATCCATTCTTTATTAAAGCTCATTCGAACCGATTCTTGTTAAGCCCCCAGCTACATTAATTTATAAAATATGTAAACAGTTCTTAAAATGTATCATGAGAAGTATTATGTGTGAACTTGCTTATGTATTTAAATTTTTAAAAAAATAATAATTAAATTAATTAGTATAAATTACGTTATAGATATTTTATTTATTTTTTAATTTATTATAAATATTTCTAATCCCTTTTATCCTTGAGCACGGCAGATTGTTTTCCTTTAATGTTTTATAATATCTTACTATACATTGGGGAAACTGCTTTGTAAATTTAAATATATTTTATTAAATTTGAATGTATTCCATAAAATGAAATAAACATAGTTAGTCTAGTAATGGAAAATTGATGTAGTACCAAGGCAAGTAAACTTTATATAGCCTGAGACCAAGCCAAGCTGGATTAGGTAACGTTTTGGCCTAAATCCACTTTGGGTCATAACACTAGCGGATCCAGGATTTAATTTTGAGGGGGGCTTGAACCCGAAGGATTTTTTTTTCATATATATAACGATAATTAATTTGAAAAAAAAAAGAAAGAAACTAACTACCTATATGACATGGTGTTTTAGTTATTCTTGAAATCCTATTAAATGTAATCACACGAACAATAATAATATGAGAGATAGTTTTTAATATTTGTTTTTATAAAAATGGTTATATTTTACCATTTTGGGAGGGGTGGGCTTCAGCCCGAAAGCCCCCCCCCCCGTAAATCCGCCTGTGGGCCATAATAACTCGGAGTACAACCGCGTCCAGGCAACTACATTGGTTCATGTATAAGTAGAATTAGTTGACGGAATAGGACCAGTTTTACTCTAAATCTCAAAATTTTGGTGTGGTAAGAAAAATACATTTGAGCAAATGTAGGAGGCTTCGGACTTATATAGTGCCAAATAGGTAAAATTCCTGTCAATATCCAAAAATTTTATCAAAATTGGGTAATTTTATCAAACGGTAGTAATTTTTATACCGGTTACTTAGATTCAACAACAGGAGATAGATCAGAGGCGGAATTTTTGTTCCTTGAAGGCTAAAACGTTAATATCTAGTGGAAATTTCTATTTCTTTTTGTATAAATAAAAACTTATCTTACCAAGGAAGCAATAATTTAACATATAGACAAATATTTATATACGTTATTTAGTTCATGGGATTCATTGAAAACTTCCTTCTTCCTTAAAATCCTACTGAATATAAACTCCAACAAATCCCATCAAATCACCTTTATCCTCCGTCGTAAACCTATGACTTCTTGTCCTACAGTATCCTTCAATAATACTCCACTTATTCCTGTTGAGCAAATCCGCTACTTAGGACTCCACTTGGATAAACGTCTTACTTGGAATCCTCATACTAGACTGAAACGACAAGAAACTGCTCGACGTCTCCGACTGCTCCAACACTTACTAGACAAACGCTCCAAACTTTCAATTAATTACAAAAGACTTATCTACATAACTATAATAAGACCTATATGGACATACGGAGTTGAGCTTTGGGGCTCCACCAAACCATCAAATTCCTATCGTATCCAATCCTTACAATCCAAAATCCTCCGTAAAATCCTTAATGCTCCATACTTTGTCACAAATAAAACCATTCATAAAGACCTTAATGTACCATATGTCGCTGATTTAGCTCGAGCTAGATATCTATCCTTTCATGATAAACTTTAGTCCCATCCAAATCCGCTTGTTTCCACTCTTGCTTCTTCCTCGATCCCTGATAATCCTCCTAGGCGTCTGAAAAGGAAATGGCCTCGTGATCTTACTTAAAAGAGAGAGTGCTACCACTGGGTAGTATCTCTTCAAGCCTGTACATGCCATTATTTATAATTTGCGCATATTTACTAGTTGTATTTGTATACAGTTGTAAATTTCATTAAATAAACAAAAAAAAAAAAGCATATAAATATTGAGACGCGTTCGTGAAAAATAGATGAAATTTTCCTTTATATTGTGGTCCATGTGAATTCCCCCCCCCCTACCACTGGCCTGTATTGTAGCTTAGGGATAATGTCTGTGAGGTAGGTACACCTGTGTCTCAATCCAGCACGTCTGTGTAGCTAGCTAGATTATTTTAGAATTCCTCCGCTTCTGTGCGAAACAATATTAGATGTGAAGTAATTTTTACATTTATTTCAATGAATTATGCTTGAATTTTTTTTAAAAAATACTAAAAGAAATTAAGATTATTATTGCTGAATAATTATTATAAATATTTTGAAATTAATTAGACCATCAAGTAAACTCTGTCAATGAACTTAGGATGTACATGTTATTAGTTATTGAGCAGGCTTTGCATAATTTGAATATAAGGCATATTATACCTAGTTCTGCAAAAAATACTGTTACAAAAGTTCAACTTTGTTTACATCCTTGGGTATTATTTAGATAATCCTTACCTCTATCGGCTTATTTCCTTTGCGTGTCAGGATAATAATCTCAATTATTTTGTATTTTTCTTTCGCACAGTTAACATGGAGTGGGGTGATTTAGAAAACCGAATAGCTGTGATCGCCTTACATAAAGCTGGAAAATGTAGGTCAGAGATTTTCAACGCTTTAAAACCGTTGGGTATCAGCCGTATGTTCGTGTACCGCACTATAAATATATACATAGTGAGACCCTATCTGTATGTGACAGACCTCGACCGGGCTCCCGCACTGTGAGAACGGAAAATGCAGTGAGAGCAGTGGCTGCTCGAATCAGAAGAAATCCCATTCGAAAACAACAAATCATATCTCGGGAAATGGGAATCTCTGTCAGATAAGTAACCTTAAGATAGATGCATGTTGAAGAATGACAGGACAAATGCTAACCACTTACCTAAAAAAAAAATAGAGTGGATAGATGCAAAGTGCTTCTTGGCCGCTACACCAGTGGTCTTCATTAAAAGATTTTTTTTAGCTATGAGAAAATTTTTACTATTGAAGAGATATTTTATTGCCAAAATGATCGTATAAACGCACACAGGTCTAAATCAGCCTAGTAAGTCATTAGAAGAGTGGAAAGAGGTCACCACCCTTCCTCAGTGATGGTCGGTTGGTGGAGTTTGATTTGATGGCACCACAAAGCTCCATTTTTGTGAAAAAGGAGTTAAAACAGCCGCTAAAAACCATCAGGACGATATGTCGGAACCTGTTGCCAAGCCTCTAAATGATACTCTGCTGAAAGTCGTTGAGTTTTCCAGCAGGATTCCGCTCCAGCACATACGGCTAGGTCAACTCAGCAGTAGTTGCAAAAGAACATTACGAAATTCATCTCTGCCTCGGATTGGTGACTAGCCACGGATATTATATGTTCGGGTCAAGGCAAAAGGGAAAAATTTTGAGTAATTTCTTTTTTATTTTACTCTCTATAGATCTACATTTATTTTTTAATAAAGTTTTTGAAAAAGTTAATTTTTTCTGTTGAAATCTGTATATATTTCCTTGCAATAATATTTATGACTGAACTAGGTAGATAAACAAAAAAAATCAAATGAATTTTTAGAGATGATTATATGGTTTATTGTTGAAACTATATTTATAAATAATGGTCTGAATGTGTAGTGAAAATTTTCTTTTTTTGAGATTTCCGACGTTCCGATCTAAACTTATGGGTCACATCAGGGCTAAAAATTAAAAAATACAATATGATATTAGAAAAATGATAACGTATAAGAGAATAAAAAGGTTAAACGTACTCAAGTACGTTACAAACTGTTAAGTACGTTTCACCTTTTAAATGTGACCATTATTCATCCCCATACAAATTTTCTTTGATTAAAAATGAAAAAAAAAGTAATAAAACGAATCAACCAATTATTTTAAATAAAAATATAGAGGCTATATTAGATACTTATTATTATATTTTAATCTTCGTCTAGACTTATTTAAACTATAATTATCAGTAATGTTTGCCTCGTACATCATAAGTCATTATTGTTAAACAACATTAATAGTTTGGATTTTATTTACTAAGAGAATAAATTTGGTCAATTTTTTTGAAAATTTGTATTTTGATTGCTGAGGAATAGGAGATAGAATAAATTATAGTCTGCTTCGTTGACATTTAATCACTATTTTCCATAGGGTCTCTAAGAATACAATTTCTTTAAAAATGTATACACACTACTTCATTATTGATCCAACTATGTCTTCCTCAAAGATTTTACTGGTTCGTCAACCCATCTCATATATTTTCCTTTATAAGCAACAAGTCACAAAGTGATTCCTTGTTTATATCATAACTCCTCAGTGTCTACTAGGAATGACATTAAACATGAGTCTTATAACCTTTCCTTTGACGTTGAAATTTTCCAATGCTTTATATTCTACCAGGAAAGTGGAGAAAAAAGAAAAGGTGGTGCTACTATTTCTTTTTTGTACTTTACAACTAATGCTTTAATATTCAGATCGTATGACATGTTTATAATTTAACGTAATACAAACGATTAAAGTCAAGCTTTCCAAAAATCTGAATACTTATTAATTTTTTTTTTATTGAATATTAATACATTCTGCCACATTAAAGGGCGTTCATATTAAGGCTACATGAATCATTCACGCAATATGTAATATATAATAACTATAACAAATAATAACTAAGGTAGAAATAATAAAGAAAAGGAAATATATAGAAAAATAAAATAAGTAAATTATTATGTCTGCGTACAAAAAATGAAATAATAGATAAAAGCTAAATAAAATTAAAGTAAATAATACACATTCACACCTATATACGATATTTACATTCACCCAGGAGACTCTGAGTCATGCTGTATCCCCCAATTTAGAAGCCAAGGCAGGATTCCAGGAGATCCCAGTGCTTCTCTCCCAGCCGCGTCACTGGTATTAGAAACCAGTGGAAACTGATGGAGAGCACTACAGCAACAGACGCTCAGGACCTGAATAGAGAATCTGGCTGTTGCCAGAACTCCAATATATGAATATTTAAAGAAGGTCGTGGGGCCACTGCTGTTTTAACCGGCGAGGAGGATTGTAGGGATGGGTGATGCTAGATACTGACTGTGCAACGGGATTAGAGGGATGAGTAAGGTTCTGTTGAAAATTTGTCTTACTTGAAAAGTAAGATAAATGGAATAATAAGACCATTATGTAGGTCTTTTATTGATTACATAGAAGGGAGCATCGAATATTGTACAGAAGACTTTAGACCAGAAGGTTTGATGTCGGATGAGGGAAGCTGGATGGAGTTAAACTGATGGACAGGAATTACGACGAAGGGAGAAGGTTATAAGTTTACATTTGGATTCATTGATGCGCCAATTCTTGCACCAGTATTCAATCAGCGATAGGTACCTTTGCAGGTTTGTGGGCGCTGTTTCAGGATTGGAAGATAGGATAGTATGTCGTCAGCGAAAGTTGCCAGGAGAGTATCGGGATGGACAGGAATGTAAGCGGTACAGAGGATGTAAAGGATGGAACCCAAGACGCTGCCTTAAGGAACTCCAGCCTCAATCGATTAACAGTCAGAAAATTCTGTACCATAGCGAACTCTAAAGGAGTTCTAGGAGTTCTATACCCGGTCAAAAGCTTGCGCCATGTCAAGAAATACACTCTAGAAAAACTGGTTGTTTTTTAGGGCTGAGGATATGTGGTCAACAATTCGGAGTGCACGTTGGACGGTGGAATGTTGGGAACGAAATCCGAATTGATGGGTAGGGATTTTTTGGGATGCTATTATGGATCGGATTCTTTTCAGTAGGATCTTTTCATAAATATTCAATAATTTCAAAAATCTCCATAAACGACATAAATTTAAAAATATACATACTCTATAACATGGTATAAGTATATATATATATAGTAGAGTGGATATTTCAAACAATTAATCTATAATATATTTATTTTTGTTTGGTCCTTTCATCCGAATGGATGATGGAGTAAAATTACTTTAAAATAAAGGGAAACCATTTCCTTTTCCATTTTGATTACGTGGAACCCTTTGGTCTGTGAAGATACATCTAATCAACAGGCCTTCTACAAAGGCTCTCCATGAAAGGACATGTCTCTTTATCTGTGCTTGTTCGTCTGCTGGCTTAAGCGAATGACATACGACATACTGTCTTTACTGTCAGCAGGAGGACCTTTTCTGAAGATATAGCGAGCTACAGCTTCAGTGGCTTATTAGATCTCACCAAAATTGGTATTTTGAAAACAAAGTAGAGCCACCATATCCGTCCATATCTCGATTTCTGTATTTCCATGGGTATTGAAATTTTATTTTCTGCATTACAGTCAGGTGTTATTTCTGTTATACCTACATGAGTCTTAAACAAAAAAAAAAAACTAAAAGATTACAAGGACAAAATGGAGGAGCTATTAAGTGACAAAAACACTTACAGGAAAACAAGAAACAATCCGATACCTGAAATAAATTCTAAAGTCAATACATATGTTTATAAACTCCATAAGCTAGGGTACATAGACAGATACATTAAGAATAAACTTTCAGCCCCAGACTCCACTACACCTAGAATACATGGCCTCATAAAACTACACAAAACTGACAACAGACTAAGACCCATAATAAACTACATAGATGGACCAACTGAAGCTCTCTACAAATTCCTAAACCCATCTCTCAACTCTCTCAATAATAATAATAACTTTGACATCAAAAATGCTAAAGAATTGAAAGAAATAATTAAAAATTTCCAATGTGAGTTAAAAGATGAAGAAATCATAAGTTTAGATGCAGAGTCACTTTTCACTAATATCCCATTAGATGAATGTAAAAAAAATTTTTGACGACAACTGGGACAGTGTAAAAAGTGAAACCAAAATCAAAGACAAAAGAATATTTATCGAGGGAATAAATCTTTGTACAAGAAAAATTATTTCAAATACAACAATGAATTTTATAAACAACTTTGGGGAGTCGGGATGGGAAGTACTCTATCAACGAATTTAAGTGGCATATATTTAAACAAACTAATCACAACACGACTAACTAACTTAGAACAAAAACCACTGTTAATTAAGAAATACATAGATGACTTATTACTCATAATAAAAAAAGATTCGGAAAATGAAATAATGAAAAGCTTCAACCAGTACAACAAAAGGATCAAATTTACAATAGAAAAAGCCACAAACAATAGACTCAGATTTTTGGATATGGACATAATTATGGACAAGGGACAGATACTTACTAAATGGACAAAAAAAGAGAATACCAGCAACAGAATTCTTAACTTTAGGTCAAACCATCTCAAACATCAAATAATTAACATCGCCAAGAACCTAATTCACAAATCAATAGAACTCACTGACAAACCTTACATCCCACAAGTAAAAACAGAAATATACATAATACTTATCGAGAACTTTTACCCTATAAACTTAATCAACAAACTTTGGTACAGTCGATTACATACAACACTAAACCATAACAAAATTAGAGCCAAAAAACAAACAATACAAAAAACACCAGAAGAAAACACTACAATAAAGAAACCTACTCAACAATTCATCACCCAATTTTTTGAAAAAATAAATCCAACAAACGAAAACAATCAGGATTATGTTATCCTGATTTAAACATGTTAAAGCACAAACAAACAAAATGGACTTCAACTACCACTACAAAATGACATACATACCTGGACTCACTAACAAAATTAAAAACGTGTTCAAAGATTATGACTTGACAGAAATTAAATTCGGACAATACAATAACAAGAAACTATGCAGGCATATCACCAACACAAAAGATAAAATAGAACCAATAAACAAGAAAAATGCAATATATAAATTAAACTGTCAAAACTGCCCCAGAATCTACATTGGTGAAACATCCAAACAATTAGGAACTAGAATCTCACAACACATCACCAACTGTCAAAATCAAAAAAACAAAAACACAACAGCCTTAGCACATCACAGTATAAAACTACAGCATAAATTTAACTTTAACAAACCACAGATAATAGGCACATAACCAAAAAACACCAATAGAAAATTACTTGAAGCAATACACATTACAAAAAACAACAGAACAACAGTCAACTACAAAACAGACACTAAACATTTAGGAACCCATTATACAGACATATTGAACAAAATTAAAATTTAATAGAAGTGAAATCACAGACACATAAAATAAACACTAACAACAACAATCAAAATAGTCAGATAAAACATTTAGATCCAAAGGTCAATTTTTCACTATGGCAGAAACCCAATGATTGGTCAAAAGGAGGATGTTGCTCTAGATGATAAATTTTAGAACATAAATTAGAAAATTGAAGATGGAGCACATTATTATTATTATTAAAATTAAGCTAATTACAAATTTATTGTAACAAACATAATACAAATATGTAATGTAACAAGCACAATATTGTAACTTAAAAAATTGTTAGCCTTGCATCCACAAGAGTATTGGAATTGCAGTTCTGAAGATGAGAATAAAGGTCCCGAAACGTAAAAAATATACTCGAATTGTTAATAACTGGAAGTTATTATTGCCAAGCAACTAAAATAAAAAAAAAAAAAAACTATTTCTATGAATCACGTTATACGAATTACATTATTCTGTATGTAATTCCTATAACCGTTAATTCGTATGTGATTCGTCGACAGTTTTAGAATGAGGAAAGCAATGGTGCGTTGTGAAAGTAAAAAAAAAAATCTAAAATAATGGAAACTATTTTAACAATCCTAATTTTCGACCCAACTATAGAAGGCATTATCAAAGAACAAGATACAAAGCTACAGAATACCGTGTGTTCAATCCATTTGAAATCAACCATGTTATTCGACATTTTTGATTTTTATAATTTTTTACCAGTTGTTTCATATTTATTTGAGAGTTCAAAGACGTAGTTAAAAAAAAAAATTAATGCTCACAGGTTTTTTTTCTCGGCGGCCATTTTTAATTTCCTTTTCGACTGAAAACATGTTTTGGGAAGATGCCTGTAACTCGGATTATTTTTTAGATATCAAGCCAAAATAAAAACTGAAATAATTTAAAGTATTTTTTCTAAATTTCTGTTGATTAATACATCACCAAAAAATGAAAAGAAAGTGGTTTAAAAAATCATGGAAATAACAGAAAAAAAAGTGACAATTTATGGCAGCAAAAGTTTAATAAAGAAAATAGTCTCAACTTTAATTTTTTCTTCATATGTAGTCTAACCACCTTATTTCTTATTGATGAAATTTCAATCTTGAAAAAATGTCCTTTTTCAAATATTAATTTTCAAAAACTCTCAATATTCTTTTTCGGCAATATTTTATGTTATAAAGGAAGGAGATGGTCCGGGGTTGCGGTCATAAAAAGGCTAAATAGTGGTAAAACTATTTTATTGAAAGCCAACGTTTCGACCCGACTTTGCAGGTCTTCATCAGGGAGGTATGTTCCTCTAGGAGTTTCACTTAGAACTACAACTTAGAACTTTTTCTTGAGTTCTAAGTGAAACTCCTAGAGGAACACACCTCCCTGATGAAGACCTGCAAAGTCGGGTCGAAACGTTGGCTTTCAATAAAATAGTTTTACCACTATTTAGCCTTTTTATGACCGCAACCCCGGACCATCTCCTTCCTTTATAATGCAACGGTCAACCATTAAATATTCAATTTTATGTTATATATCACAAAAGGATCTGAGTGAAAAATTATGAAATTAAAGAAAAAAAAATTACTAATATCTTAAAACTAATTACAAGAAAAAATTCTTTGTAATACAAAAATGTAAAATGTAATACCGGAGATACGGTTTTTGAAAAGTACAAGTACGATCAGGCAGAATGGAAAGTTAAACGAATGCTCATCAAACGGTTGTCAAGAAAACAAAAAGAATGATAAAGTCTTAACTAAATACAAAATAAATCTACTATTCTTACATGCTTCCCGCTTCCTCCATAAGCAATTTAAGTATGAATATGAGAAGGAATTAGTCGAGGGTGCGGTCAAAAAATTTTAATTTTTGCCGACGTTTCGACCCACTTTGCAGGTCGTCTTCAGGGCGTTGGATGTGGCACTGCGGGAGGCGGTTGAAACACTGGCAGTGTTTCAACCGCTAAGCTACTCCCGTAGTAAAAAGCTGGACAGCTGTGCCAAGGCAAGCAGTTAAATAGGTATTAACTTGCCTGAAGTTTAATCAGTTCTTATTCCAACTTAAGCTACTCCCGCAAAGCTATTACGAGGATTTTTACCTAGCAATCTGCAAATTTTAACCAACCATCAATTTTTAAACTAATTTTTCAATAAATTATGTAATGATCCTTTGTTATGTTTCATTAAGAAACAACATCCTTTATGTTGAAGTATAACGGGAAGTATTAAAGGTTTTAAATAGGGTAAAATATACAGTTTTCGATACCCTTAAGGAAACTTTAAAATGTGTTTGTTCAATTTTCAATCGCGTGGCTACTTGCTTCAACCATTTCTGTTCTTTTCAGATAATAAATATAGATTATAGAAAATTAAAGAATTAATAAAAAAGAAAGAAAATTATAGATTTCCCCTTTTTAAGTATGAATAGTTGGTTCAAAGAGAGGCGCCTCGAAATTAAGAAATTGAAAGAAATCCTGGAATTTTCTAGAGTTTTTCAGTTTTAGCCCTTATAGTTGAGGAGTCCTAAAAGTAGCAATAAAAAAAACTATTTTTTTAAGTAGCATGCCATAATCGCTAAATACATAGATGAGTTAAAACTATGTAAAATTATGCGCTTAATTAAATATATTTTTTATTTAATAGAATTTGTCTCTAGGAGCTGAGATAATTCACAAAAACTTAAGCTTCGTCAAAAATAACTTTAGTGACTTTTCACAATAAACTGACGATGTATTATAAATTAGTATAGATTTTCCCCTTTTTTAACAACTGTATGGATTTGTCACTATTCTTATTTTTGGCAGTTATTTATTCTAGTAATAATGTGAAGAAAAAAAAATATTCTGAGGTTATTGAGACTATGCCATATTAAAGATGTCATTATGATATTCTGAATCCTCTTAATCCAGCGATGAATTAACATATTGTCTTTCTCATTGGCCCAAACATTAGAAGTATGTGAATAGTACAGCTTCAGAGGTTGTGCTAGTATTGATGTAATTTATTATATATATATTTATGTATTTATATATTTTATGTATTTTATTCCCATATAATTTGAATATTTTAACACTTTTCATCAAACCCATCTCGTTTATATATCCGGACTATAATGTAGTCTATTTTGATGAAAACTCATTGATCGTAGTTTACTAAAACGAATGTAATTAAAATATTTATTTTAAACCCATCGTTGACGGGTGTATAGTTAAAATTTGAGAATATTTTTTTGAGATGGATATTGTACTATGGGGAAGTTGTTAATTTCATAACATTGGGTAAGGAGTGAGAGGTAATTTTAAGTTTTAGTAAGTTTTTCTTTCAATTTACGGCTAATCCGTTTGGTTAGTCCTAAAAATGTATACGACAACATTTGTTAGGCTCGGGAAGTTGAATAGAATGAACCTTGAACGGGAAGATCGGGCACAGTTGAAAAATGAGTGTGTTTTAAGCTTTTAAATGTGGCTCGCAACTATTAAATAGAGTAGGTTGGGATGAGAATCGAAGTAACTGCCTAACCGGGATCTCCACACAAATTACTCAAGAATTCATAACTCTGGTTATATTCGATATTTTGTTTTTATTTAAAACATATGTTTTAAGTCAAGTAAACCTTAATATAATGTAAAAATTTCAAAAGTCTACAATAAGCCATTGCTGAGCTTACCCCTGACAAAATTTCGTTGCAATGCGAACATACAGATAAACAAAAAATGTTTTAAAAATGGATTTGGTGTCTGTAATGTATGAAACGGAAAGATATCATGAAACGGGTTGATTCAATTCAATCAATGTAAAGACAAAACCTTTATTTTATTTATATAGATGTTCTTTAACCTATACACATATGTTTATTATTAACATTTATTGAGAACATTAACCGAGATCTCTAGACAAATTACTCAAGAATTCATAACTCTGGTTATATTCCATATTTTGTTTTTATTTAAAACATATGTTTTATGTCAAGTAAACCTTAATATAATGTCAAAGTTTCAAAAGACTACAATAAGTCATTAGTGAGCTTACCCGTGACAAAATTTCGTAGCAATGCGGACATACAGACAGACAAACAATTTTTTAAAAGTGGATTTGGTGTCTGCAATGTATAAAACGGAAAGATATCATAAAACGGGTTGATTCTATTCAATGCATAGACAACATCTTTATTTTATTTATAAAGATTAATAATGTTTTCTCAATTCTTTTTAAATTAAGATAAAGGTATAGTAAAAAGCTGGACAGCTGTGCCAAGGCAAGCAGTTAAATAGGTATTAACTTGCCTGAAGTTTAATCAGTTCTTATTCCAACTTAAGCTACTCCCGCAAAGCTATTACGAGGATTTTTACCTAGCAATCTGCAAATTTTAACCAACCATCAATTTTTAAACTAATTTTTCAATAAATTATGTAATGATCCTTTGTTATGTTTCATTAAGAAACAACATCCTTCATGTTGAAGTATAACGGGAAGTATTAAAGGTTTTAAATAGGGTAAAATATACAGTTTTCGATACCCTTAAGGAAACTTTAAAATGTGTTTGTTCAATTTTCAATCGCGTGGCTACTTGCTTCAACCATTTCTGTTCTTTTCAGATAATAAATATTTCTATATTAAAATATATACACCCCTTGTATATAAAAATATAGACACTCTGAGGCAGAGTTGAACTCTGGAATGTTCTTTTGCAGCCACTGCTGAGTTGACCTGGCCTTGTGAGCTGGAGCGGAATCCTGCTGGAAAACCCAATGACTTCCAGACTTCTTTTTAGAGGCTTCACAACCGTTTCCGAAATATCGTCCTGATAGTTTTTATCGGCTGTTTTAACTTCTTTCTCACAAAAATGTAGCTTTGTGGTATCATAAAATCAAACGCCCCACCAAACCATCAATGAGAAAGGGTGATGACCTCTTTCAAATCTTCCAATGACTTCCTGGGCTTCTTTAGAGATTCAAATGATCACTTTGGCAATTTATTTTTTCTTCGATTGTAAAAATGTTCAAAAAGAGTCCGGGGACGGCCAGGTTCTTATTATCGAGTCTGTCACATACAGATACAGTCTCATATATATATTTATAGTGTGGTACACGAACATACAGCAGATACCCATAGGTTTCAAAGTGTTGAAAATCTCTGACCTACATTTTCCTACTTTGTGTGTGGCGATCACAGTTATTCGCTTTTTGTAATCACCCCACTTGTTAACTGACAACTGACATGTCAACTGAGCAAAAGAAAAATACAAACTAATTGTGGTTATTATCTTGACATGTAAAGAAAATAACCTGATAGAGGTAAGAATTATCTAAATGCAAACGTTAATGAAAAAAAAAGTATTTTGATTAATATGTCATAAAAAGAATCATTGTTGTTCTTTATCTCTTAAATGAAAATTAAAATCTCTAATTTTTGCAATCCGGTAAACTATATCGCACCAAAAGTATTTTTAAATGGAGATTACCCAGGTGGTTTTGGAATTATACAGGGAATTATTATTAGACAGTAAGGTGAATCCATTATCAAATTAATAATATACATTAATATATTATTCATATTTATCTGTTATATAATCACTAAGATGCATTATTACTAATTTCATTATCAATTTCAAGAATGCACTAAGACAAAAAAAAAATAAAGATGAGAAAACAATAAAATAGCTATCATTAACTAAGGACTTATAAAAAAATACAGTTTTATATTGTAGAATATTTTTTACGTTTAGGCGTTTTTACCATATAAGTTATTTTATAGCACTAGGCAGAACGTTATACATACCTAATTTCTTTTTAGCGAGGTCTAAAAAAAAGTTATTATTAGAAAATCTACCAAAAAAAAAAACCATATTGGAATTTAACCAGTTATTAAAAGTAATCCTCGTTAAGTTAACATGCTTACTCGCCATGCATTAATGCTATAATGAAAAGCTTTTCCGTGTTCCGCTCCAATTACAAATATTCTCGGATCTTCTACCATTCAGATTTCAATTCGTATTGAAATCCCGTTCAGACAAAAGTCCATTGTAATTCAAATGGAACTACTTTTCCCCGAAGCTAATCCAATTTAATCTTCCTCCCGATGAATAAGTTCTAGAGGTGACTAATTAATAAGAGCTGACACCGACTCCGTATTAAAACTTCTCGGTAACCGTGAATCGTTAGTAGGGGAACAGTTTTCTTCTGCATCTGTTATCCAATTAGGAACTTGTTCTCGAAATTCAATACTAATCCATTTCAATTTATTATTACGTTTCCTCTCGAATATTCGAAAGTTTGGTCGCTTGTGTCCTTCATTGTTAAACATAGGTTTCACCGTTACAGGTAGCTCACCTGAAAATTGAATAAAAGGTCAAATGCAATATATCGGTTATGTACCAAATAGTCCCTCCGAATAACTAAATCATTTAGTTACAACAGATTGGTCCATGCAGACAATATTTTTTTAGAGGGTACGTACACATTGTTGAATTATGCACATACATAGTAAACAAATTATTCATTCATATTCATTTTTTAGGTTTATATTGTTAACGCAAGGTCCTTTCTTTTTCATAATCCAATAAAACCCTGGGACCCACATCACTGGATATGTGAACACACTCATGTACATACCCTCTAAAAAAATATTGTCTGTGTGGACCCATCAGTTGTAACTAAATCATGAAACGCTCTACACTTTCATTCATAAATCATTGCATTCCTTTACTATGAACATGACACAATTGATAACTAATAATAATGGAATGGATAGGAGTTTCCAATAGTGAGTCACTCATTCTTGAATGTCCAGAGAGGTATGTATTTATTAACTAACTAAGCTAGAAATATATTACTAGATGTAGTACAGAAAATGGAATCAATTTGATTCCGTGAATCAGGCTTCCACTGGATTTCAATAACAGCGACGCGTTTTAGTTGAGACTCTTGAACATCTATTGGTGTTCTGTTTTTCTCATATCTATTGGTTTTAGTGTTGAGTATAAATTATTTAATGAGATCCCGTAAGTGTTTTGAAACAATTTAAGCGAAAAACACTAGAAATTTATTTAATAAAATGTGTTTCATTAATTCAATAAAAGGTATTTTAATTACATTATGTACGATTTTTTAAGCGAACAACAGTACCAATAGTTATGTTTAATGAGCTAAATTTTCTAGTCAGATTGCTTGAGTTTTTTATAAACGATTTGAGCTCAAAACACTGACAAATTACTGATCTAATATTCGTAATTCCTTCGTATGTAATGTCTTATTGAGTAAACGACCGATTCTTAAGTTAAATTATTAAAAGTAGGAACACACAAAGTAGGAAAATGTAGGTCAGAGATTTTCAACACTTTGAAACCTATGAGTATCTGCTGTATGTTCGTGTGCCACACTATAAATATATATATGAGACTGTATCTGTATGTGACAGACTCGATAATGAGAACCTGGCCGTCCCCGGACTGTTTTTGAACATTTTTACAATCGAAGAAAAAATAAATTGCCAAAGTGATCATTTGAATCTCTAAAGAAGCCCAGGAAGTCATTGGAAGATTTGAAAGAGGTCATCACCTTTTCTCAGTGATGGTTTGGTGGGGCGTTTGATTTTATGATACCACAAAGCTACATTTTTGTGAGAAAGAAGTTAAAACAGCCGATAAAAACTATCAGGACGATATTTCGGAAACGGTTGTGAAGCCTCTAAATAATACTCTGTTCGCTGGAAGTCATTGGGTTTTCCAGCAGGATTCCGCTCCAGCTCACAAGGCCAGGTCAACTCAGCAGTGGCTGCAAAAGAACATTCCAGAGTTCAACTCTGCCTCAGAGTGTCTATATTTTTATATACAGGGGGTGTATATATTTTTATATAGAAATATTTATTAACTGAACAGAACAGAAATGGTTGAACCAAGTAGCCACGCGATTGAAAATTGAACAAACACATTTTAAAGTTTCCTTAAGGGTATCGAAAACTGTATATTTTACCCTATTTATATCATTTAGTACTTCCCGTTATACTTCAACATAAAGTATATTGTTTCTTAATGAAACATAACAAAGGATCATTACATAATTTATTGAAAAAATAGTTTAAAAATTTATGGTTGGTTAAAATTTGCAGATTGCTAGGTAAAAATCCTCGTAATAGCTTTGCGGGGGGTAGCTTAAGTTGGAATAAGAACTGATTAAACTTCAGGCAAGTTAATACCTAGTTAACTGCTTGCCTTGGCACAGCTGTCCAGCTTTTTACTATACCTTTATCTTAATTTAAAAAGAATTGAGAAAACATTATTAATCTTTATAAATAAAATAAAGATGGTATCTGTGCATTGAATAGAATCAACCCGTTTTATGATATCTTTCCGTTTTATACATTGCAGACACCAAATCCACTTTTAAAAAATTGTTTGTCTGTCTGTATGTCCGCATTGCAACGAAATTTTGTCAGGGGTAAGCTCAGCAATGGCTTATTGTAGACTTTTGAAATTTTGACATTATATTAAGGTTTACTTGACTTAAAACATAGGCTTTAAATGAAAACAAAATATTGAGTATAACCAAAGTTATGAATTCTTGAGTAATTTGTCTAGAGATCTCGGTTAATGTTCATAATAAATGTTAATAATAAACATATGTTTATAGGTTAAAGAACATCTATATAAATAAAATAAAGGTTTTGTCTGTACATTGAATTGAATCAACCCGTTTCATGATATCTTTCCGTTTCATACATTACAGACACCAAATCCACTTATCAAACTTTTTGTATGTCTGCATTGCAAGGCAATTTTGTCAGGGTAAGCTCAGCAATGGTTTACTGTAGACTTTTGATATATTGACATTATATCAAAGTTTACTTGACTTAAAACATAGATTTTAAATGAAAACAAAATATTGAATATAACCAGAGTTATGAGTTCTTGAGCTAAAAATACTGAAAATAAATATTTAATTATAATCTAAGTTTTCTCAAATTTATATTGGTTTATTATCAGATGATATGTTAGATCTAAGTCATATGTGTTGAACAATTGAAAAATTAGTACACATAGTTAACAGTAGAAAAATTGAAGTATAAAAAACGACTACAGAGATCGAGAAAATAATGCCCATTCTACGGAATTAGTCATTCATATCTACTTAAATAGCTTGGTCGATTGTAAGGAAAATTGGATATCCATGACTATTTTAACTTGATGTAGTAATCTGGGACTACATTACACATTATTGCTCCTTCCATATAGATTTCATCCCGGTAAATCGGTGCATGCAAACACCCGAAAAGGTCGTGAGTTACGTTCGGGGTGGGTTAAATACCTTAATGCCACTAAACCAAGTTTAAATATTGGTAAATGTCAATTTCCCTAGAAATCTATCAAGATGTTTAAGTAGTTATGAAAACACATTCTTTCATTCATTAGGGTGGATAGTATTTCCCGATTTCTGTAATCGGTTTTTTATTTAATTTTTAAAAATTATTATAAAGTTATGAATTCTAAGAATATCTATTTACCTATACTATTTAAGCATTAGATATTGAAATTAAATATTATTGGCGCGGATTGATATACGTTTGAATTGGTTTAAAACCAGTTTTAAAACCACTTCACTGAATTAGACTTAGATCTGATTCCACACAGAAAAGCTGGAAATCAATTTTTTTTTTTAAATATCGCGAATATTTATTGCTTGAAATCTGGTTTTGAAGTGGTCAGGGCTAGTCATATAAAATATGGTGGTATAAAAAATCCGAATTATCCTTGAATTTTAGGGGAAATAGTGTGTGTTTTATTATGAAGTAATTAGTTTTTATTTACCGTTTTCTATCTAAAAAAAGTTAATTTTTACATTTTTATAAATTTAATTACATATTTTTGTTTAATTTTATTTCTGTCAATTGTTATAATTTTAATACATCATCATTTATTTTAAATTAATTTGTACGTCATATTGATATAATTATTTATACTCAAACTACGTATATGAATATATAAATATTAAGACTTAAAATAAGAAAAAAACATAATTTTTACCTTGATTAACAAATGTATACATACTTCTAAGTAATTTCTTTGTATGTATTTATTAACATTGTTAGCCTCCTAACCTCTACACTTTTCCCTTTCATTCCAGTAACCTCTCGAGCTTGGAGATTGGCCAGCGAAGCGAATTTAGGAAGGAAGATTGGAATCCTCGGGAAGACCCCTAGTATACCTTACCGGCCGTCAGACAATCTATTGGAAATGTTATTGTATGTGACAAGGTAGACAACGGTCGATCGGGCAATTATGGGCTTATGGGTGAGGTTCATGTCAGGATTCCAGTCCGATGTGTCCTAAAAAAATTGAAACCTTTAAACATTTTACCTTTATTTTGTCTTTAGCGAAATATCAAATATATTCTTAATAATTCGATTCAACGATGATAAAAATAAGGGTTATATTTTACTTTTACACATTGTGTTTTAATTGATCCCTATAATTTTTGTGGATTACATTATTATAGCATTGATTAGAGTCGAGGGCTAATCCATCGGAATAGACTTTCTTAAAACTATTGCATTTTGTCCAAAGTCGTATTAGGTAAATAATTTTCATATTTCCTCTACATTGTTGAATTTACAAAAGGCATTAATAAATAATAATAAACCCGCATGTCCATCTAAGGTTAATCCGGAATGTGTAAAACAACAACTCCATTCTTAGTGTTACTCGTGTATAAGATAAAATAATTATTTATAGTTCTTTTTTTTTCCACATCTTTAGTGACTCAAAGGAAATAAATTAGGAAATTTAATAGAAACACTTAAAAATTATTAGAAAATAAAAAATTAAATGAATTGATAAATATAACTGTAATAAGTAAAGAAAATGGAAATAAATAATATAGTAACTAATAAGTAAATACACGAGTGGACAAAAACAAATATAAAATAGATTTTCCTAAAGAAGAAAGAAATTTGTCACACATATTGATGAATAATTTTAACTGCTTCTTGTATTTCTAATATATGGATCTGTCGTTTTCAGTGAAATCTCTTTGGGTATTATTTAGTCAGGCCTTGTTGAGCAAGGTATTGTGTTAGTTTGTAATGAGTGCTTTTGTGGTGTATTGTATTGGGTTGTCCTGAAAATATTGCAGGATTTTGAGTTTTCTTTAAAATACTCCTGCATATAACAAACTGTTTGCGTTTAATGTATTATTCATATGTGTAAATATCAACACTTATTAATCCTCTTCCAAACGATAATGTTAGTTCACCTCTGTCGAATCGAAATGGGACCCAGATGGCCAGAAACATCAATCAAGTCTAATGCAAAAGCAGCATTAATGAATGCACTGTTCAACGGTGGTTCGAAAATTCTGGGGGGAGATACTTCGGCCTTGATGACAAAGAAGGTCGTGGAAGGACTTCCTGTATTGATGCCAATGTTCAGCGGACTTGGATGAAAGAAAACCCCAAAAGAACTGTTCAAAAACCCAGGGAAACTTAACCTTAGTAAATCGACCGTCGATGACCACCTCAAGATAAATAAAAAAGCTTGAAAGTTGGGTTTCACACACATTAAACGACGACAAAAAAAACAAAAAAAAAAAAACAACAGCATTATGTAGTTTGTGCTGAAACAAAAACGACCCTTTTCTGCTCCAAATTGTTATTTGTGCTAAAATGTGGATACTTCACGATATATTTTTTTTTTTTTTTTTTAAATCTTTTTATTGAGAAATAATACATTTTGCCACATTTAAGGGAAGTACTCAGTTCCCCCATCAGAGGCCCATTCATACTATATATACAATGCAATAAAAAAATAAATAAATAAATAAATAAAAAATAAAAATATATATCTATATAACAAAGGTAAAAACTATAAAACTAAAGAAATGTAACTTGAAATCAAATTAAAAAAGTCATAAGTAAAACAAATAAATATATAAAAAAGAAAAACATTCATACTTAATATATAAAAAAGAAAAACATTCATACTTAGTATATAAAAAAGAAAAACATTCATACTTAATATATAAAAAAGAAAAACATTCATACTTAATATATAAAAAAGAAAAACATTCATACTTAATTTACATTATTTACAATCAGCCAAGGGGACTCCGACTCCAGCCCTTTCCTCCACGTGTGAAGCACAAACCGAGACTCTAAGAGATCCCAGCGCTTCTCTCTCAGCCGCGTCACCGGCAGGAGTCCAGTGGAAACTGAGAGAGGGCACTAAAGCAACAGACGCTCATGACGTGAGTGGAGAGGCTGGCCATTGCCAGAACTCCAGTGACAGTCTTTACAAAAGGTCTCGAGGCCACTGCCGTTTCAACCTTCGAGGAGGGTTGTAGGGGTGACTGGAGCTGGATAAGGATTGTGCTAAGGAGTTAGGATGGTACATTAGGTTCAGATGAAAATTTGAGAATCGAGATGGAATAACGTCAAGGGATGTAAAGGTCATGATGTAGGGTTTTGTTTGTAACATAATAAGAAGCATTGACTATTATACGGAGGACTTTAGACTGAAAGGATTGGATGCGTTTGATGTTCGAAAATTTAGTTGTCCCCACAGTTCAAGTCCGTAGGTCCAGATGGGTTTGAGTATGGTCTTGTAATTAATAGTTTGTTTTCTATTGAGAGATTGAATTTTCTGTTAAGTAGTCTGTATAGCTGGCCAAATCGTCGGTTAAGTTCTTGTCTTTTAAGTCTGGTATGTGGGTTCCAAGTTAGTCTTTTTCACGATAATAGTGGACGTTCTGTACAGTGGCTCGACAAAAGAGAAGCAGCAGAACATTTTCCAAAGCCCCCAACTCATCAAATAAAGGTGATAGGTACTGTTTGGGGTGGGCTTCATTTGGTTTGGATACACTACAGCTTCTTATAACCTGAAGAAACAATCAATGCGGAAGGAGCCCATTTTGTTGCATGCAACCCTCGGTCACATGTCTCACGTGTGACGTCACAAAAACTGTTGGAGCTTTGAAATTCTGCCATATCTGCTCTACTCTCCGGACCTCTCGCCTATGGATTATCATTTTTTTGGGCACCTGGATCACTACCGATGTGACAAAAAAATTAATGGAAAAAGGGAATTATAGAATGCGTTTTTTAAGTTTATCAATTCTAAAGATGGAAAATACTCTTCCGTGGGAATTGAAAAGTTTACAACACGTTGGCAAATGTATTAATATTAGTGGAGACTATTTTTATTAAATAGAATAGTTGTAAATCTTTTTGAATCAAAATCCTTCATTTTCTGGACAACCCAATAGTTTTATGGTGTGATATTAGGGATGTATTTATGTAGTGGTCGTGCATTAGTAGATTGTTGCCAATGCCTATTCCAATCCTCAATTAAATCAGTCCGTAAATATTTTAATGTAAGAAAAGAGGCAAAATTATATTCATAAGGCATTCGACTGTCACAGGCACCTGCCTTTGTCATTCTGTAAGATTTTTCGTTTCTATAGACGCCGATTTGTCTGTTTTCCCGGTTTGCCTCTGTTTTTATTCATAAGTGTAGCTTATTAAAGTATGATAAAGTTAAGTTTGTTAAACTTATTTATTCTAACTCTAAATTCTGTATAGATGATAGTTTTGGTTTAGTTATAATATAGACATATACTTAAAGAATAATAATGTATTAAATTTATTTGACTAATATCCGAGGTGTGGTAGATTTGTAGGAGACGAGTTCAAATATACCGTTTGCAAAATCACTCAAGAATCAAGAATTTTCTCCAAATACAACCATTGTTAAGGTGAATTGCTACTATTCCAGTCCTTATCATATTTTTAAACTTTATACCTTTGTAAGGATGAGATCAAGAAAAACTCCTCTAAGGTTCTAATTTGCTTTTGAGGTAGTGTTTATACAATTTGACATAGATAAAAGGACAATTAATTAAATAATTAATTAAAATCCCTGCTGTGTTTCCAGGAGACAGACTGAACTTATGACATCTTATGTGATATTCGAATAGCAATTGAAAGCATAAGATAGATAAACACTTCTGTAGATATTATCTAGAAAATACGTATTCCAGTAAATTTTTTTTTTCTGTAGCTTAAAAATGTTGATTATTTATGTTTAGCATCTAGACTGTTTACATATACACTGGCCAAATTTTGTAAAACTTGGTTATTTGGATATAATTAAGTGGAATCATGACATTCTACTAGATTGTTATGCAGTCAATAGTAATTTCATTTATTTATCAATATTATTGTTATTAAATATTATTTTAAGAAATATAGTTTTTGATCATATTTTTATGCTTGTTACAGAATGTAAATGGGTCTGCCTGCGTGAAGTTTGGTAAGTTCATCTTTTTTTATTAAGTTATTAAACTTTTATCTAAAGGCCATGTTTCAGAAGTTAATAATATAATTACTTATAAACAGTATGAATTCCCATCATGGAATACATCTCCTGCATTAGATAATGTAAAATGATTTAAAATACCAAAACGATATATTTAGTGAATTAATTAGCGATAATTTCACCAAGAAAATTATAAATTGACTAACATTAATTGTTTCTGAAATCCTATTCAATTTTTCAATTGAACCCAATGTAATAATTTGACAACCATCAAACTAGCACAAACCAAATTTCTTATGCCATTGTTTTCTCGTTTTTTATGTTAAATTTTATATAGAATGCTAAAATGAAAGCTTGTTGTTGTTCCTGTTCAAGGCAATAAAAATTTTAATAAAATTGTAGTTATTAGAAATATTTCTGGCATAATTAGACTTATTAATATAATTTTTTAATCATATGTTTTATCTTGTCGAATAAATTTGAGGCAGTCAATGGAATTTAAGCACTTTTGGTTTTACTTTAATCCGTAAAATTGCCTATTTATTTTAGGTTAGATAAAAAAAAAAAATAAAAAAAAACCTATTTTGAATAGGAAAGATTTGATAAAAGGATAATAAAGTTTTTTCAATAACAATCTATGGTATTTTTTAAAATATTATTGAAAGTAGTTAGTCGGTTGTTGTACATATCATCAGCATGCTGTAGATAATCAGAACGCAATCAGTTTTTTAACAATTTTATTATTTTCTTACGTTTCAATTAAGTAAATGGGTTATCATCAGTGCATCAGCAGTCAACTCTCTGATGTTGACCAACATGCTTGGGTTGAAAACGTTGATAAATAAAAATTTTAAACACTGTGTCCTACTATCCATTTTTTTTTTAAGGGAAAAATGACTTAGCCTCATTTTGAGCTAGCATCCTTTTTTGTGGAGTGAATTGGATTGAGTCGTCAGATTCCGATGTGTTAAGGCTGGAGTCTATTAATTGAAGTCTTGGTCCAGATGGATTAAAATATCTAAAAACTATAAATCGGACCTGCATATTGTAAACGAGGGAAATGTTCATCATTTCATCCTCTTTGTAATGAGCTATTACGTTTTATTAAATTATCATTATTATTATTAGGATCATTAAATGAAATGATTTATCTTAAGATAGATATTTGCTAATTACTAAATTTGTTCTATAAACTAGTGAGTTTAAATTCTAGATAGTCTGCATTTATGTAAACTACATTTTCTATTCGGACTTAAGTGTGTGCCTTGAGGCCTGTTTATTAAAAATCAAAATTAGCTTTTTATAGTTATTTATTTATTAAATTTATTTATTGAACGTTTCGGGGAATCTGTGTCCCTCTCTCCAGCAATAAAAAGAAATCAATCCAACCAGTCATTACTATTAAAATAAATATCACATAAAACAATATTTAAAAAATGGAAAACAATCTAAATTTAATCTTAAATAGATTTACATAACTAAAAAAATACACAGCTTAGTTTTAAGTAAAAAGAATATCACTAGATTTCTTTATCAATAGTATAATTTATTATTATACTTATAAATTATTAAGAGGTTTATTTTATCTTTTCTGGAACAAAATACTTCTTCGCAACATTTATTATTATCTTCGTTTATTTATTTTATTATAACCGTGTCTTATTGCTTTCTATTATACTTTTATTTTTATTCCTGACAAGTATATAATTTTTTATGAATCCCTTTATATCCGCTTTTAATGTTGATCGATACATATGTTTTGGTGCATATAGGATTTTATTTCATTCAGTATATTGCACATTTACCTTCCTCTTTCCAGTAGTATTTTTTGATAATGATCCCTTGAGGCCCGGACTATCATTTTTATTAATTGGTAATTGGTTGACTGTCGTGGATAATGAAGAGAAGAATAGTTGGGGTGCTCAGTCAAAAAAGGAAGGCAAAAAATAAATTATAATATTTATTTTTTACATATGCCGACGTTTCGACCTGAAGTTCAGGCCATCATCAGGGCTTTCTCTCCCCTTGACACTTAAGGAGAAAGCCCTGATGATGACCTGAACTTCGGCGAAACGTCGGCATATGTAAAAAATAAATATTATAATTTATTTTTTGCCTTCCTTTTTTGACTGAGCACCCCAACTATTCTTCTCTTCATTATCTTTTTTATTGCATACCCTACTTATTTTTGTTCTCTCTTCAAAGTAAGATAAATGGGAGAAAAGGTGGAATCCATAAATATTGCCAGAAAATCCCGTATTCTTTTGTGTAGGATTTGGCAATATTGCCTTAGAAACGTTAGGAATCTTAACCCTGAATGATTAAATATCCGCCCAATTAAAGTGTCTGACGATTTAACGTATAATCATCGTATAATTTTCCACAAGGCGAAAAAATACCATTGAATAGCAGGGATGGTATACACATATACCATATGCTTATTGTTGGCCAAACGCAAGACAACCAGGCGGTCTTGGGTCTTGGTCTTGCATTTACCCACGAGCGTATTGCTATTTATTAAATATGTAACTTCAGATCTTAGAAAAAAGCTACAGTGTAGATACATTTAGATGTTTTATTATCATAAACATAGTAAAGTCTGAACAAATTAATAAGATTAACTTAGCAGTACATTATATACATTAGGACAAAAAAAAAATCAATAGCAATTAATCGAAATTAAAGAATAAAATATGTAAATTAAATTCAATTCGAGAATAGTCAATTAGATGACTAAACTGAGGCCTAGAAGTAAGTACGCAATTATTTTACCACGCTCTATTTTTATACATAATATAAACTCCCAAGAATTTTTTTGTGAAGTCCATTTTTGGGGCTACGTTTTGCCACCGTTATCTCAAAACTTTTTGATGTGTAGCTGTGGTACCACTACATGAAATGAAGATATTAAGCGGACAATTTTATAATCCCAGCTTATTTTCAATAAGTTTACTATTTAAATGACATCATACTGGACTTTCTGTATGACGGATGCGGACAGATTTGAGACATAGATTTTGATTTGAAATTTTCTTCATACCGGACTTGTGAGCTCATGTTCTGAGAAAATTAATTCAATCGAATGTCGCTTAGTTCAATAATGCCTACTGGAAATTCGGTTTAAAAATAGTGTTTAGTGTCTTAGCATTTTGTTGTCATTTCTACAGATATCATTGTAACATGTCTACAAAGTTCCGGTTAACTTTCAAAGAAAAGCTATACTATTAATGGATGTATCGGAAAAGCTTATTATTCGCAATTTAATTACTCGATTAAAACTTGGAGGTTAGGCATTTTATAGAAATAACGAATACTGTGGAAATAAAAACGCGGAAACGTTAGTATGAAAAAGAATTTACGAGTAGTTAGTATATGCCCTTGTTCAAGTAACATATGAATGATTTCGCCAGGCTCATGCCTTAACCCTCCAGTATTCGCTCTATCATTTCGATCAATTCTCTCGCTGGAACTTTGAGCTTACAATACATTTTCGTGATCTATATGTCCTCCAAATCCTGAATGAATATTGAAGAAGTTCCGTCAAAAATTTGTAGGATGAAAAACAATTTTTATTTTGAAGACGAAAAGTGAAAGAATTTTAACATTTTTATCTATCCATAACAATTTGAAAAATAAAATAGTTATGATAGTTCAAATAAAATTACAGATTACAAATAATTTTTTTATCTATATAGAATAGAATATAATCTTAAAGAACCTTTATTCTGGGGAAAAGCCCCCTCAGAATAACAATGATGAACAAATAAAAAAAAATACGTACTTGGCCAAAAAACAATGAAATAAACGTTTCATATGTGCAGTTTTACTATAAAAATAAATATATATTTCCTCATACAAATATTTTTTAATTGTCATTAAAAAAAAAATGATCGAATAAACGATTTTATTTTCACGATTTATAAATTGTTAAATACAATTTTAGTTTTCTATTTTTTTTAACATGTTATTCTTCCAATTTTTCTAAAACGACATTCTTCTATAGCGGACAATTTTTGATTTCCCGGAAGTGTCCACTTCTGAGAGATTTTATTAAATTAGCCAAAAAGATCAAGCATTGGTAACAATTTTGTCCTAATTTTTATTCATAAAAGCAATTTTTTTTTCTATTTTGCTCCAGTTCTGGAAAATGATTAATTTTTTGTTATTATTTTGAAAGCTATACTCAAATACATAATTCAACAAGAAAAACAACGCTGTTTAGATTTAATGAACCGTTAAAATGTTTAAACACCGTACTATATCTGAAAATAGTTTCAGTTTGACTATACTGCAAGACCGCAAGAGTCTTGCAGGGTCTGGTATTGCTCTTGTTGTTGCATTAAATAAGACGGTCTTAGTCTTAGCAAAAGTGCAAGACCAAGACTGCAAGTTTAAAACTGATTTTGGGCAACACTCCATATGCTGATATACTGAAAAACCCGTGTAGCCGAAAGGCAAGGCAAGGGAGAATAAATAAATAAATGTACTTGTAGTAAGATTTTGCGTTTTGAAATCGGAATTCGTCACTTCTCAATGAAATTTTCAAATTCATTTCATTCCTTTTTCATCATAACCTCTCATAGCACAAACATCATAATCTTCTGAGAGATTCAAGTGAATATTTACCATTGTATTACATATAGTGTGAATTGAACTCATTTACAGAAAAAAGGTCATCGATTATTTAATGAAGATACAATAATTGTTGGCATATACGGTCCTATCAATCAAAATGGAAATTTTTTAATGAAGTTCTTTTATTGCCTAGTTTGATGCGGTTTTTGTGAAGACGCCGAAGGATATCGTATATTTACATAGTCAAATTTTCTCTAAGATTGTGTGGATGAGAGTGCTAATATAATAGTCTAAAATAATAGATCTGGGCTTAAACAGGATTATGTGGAAATAGGTATCAATGAATCAATTGCAGCTGGAGACGACAGCGAATCTTTCAGTTTCCGAAACCTTGTTATGGAATTTTTTTTTTCCTATATGTTTATTAATATACGCAGTTATTATTACTTTTAGTATGGATGAGTGTGCTTTTCATTTTCTAACTATCTAATGTATTTGGGAAACATTACTGAATGAGATTAATGCCAATAATGTTTTTGGAAAATCCCAGAACCACTACTGATATGGCACACCCTATCAATTTGAATATATGAAGATAGAGAAAATACATTCCAGTAGATTTTAGGGGCATTAGGTTAGTTAATGACATTGAGATTTCGACAACTTCATGACAAGAGTAGTGAAATGAACTAAGTCTATTAAGGCATGTGATTATATACTGATGAGTCATAAAGAGTAATGTCGTAAATAAATATCTGACTTGTGCTAGTGTCATCTATCTAGTAGTCAAAATCGATTATCAGTATTTTGACATAAAGAAGATTGTATCATTTTTTCGGTCTATTATTATTAGACCACCTCAAAATGAAAACGATTCAAATATTACGTATTATTGTTATATTTTTTTCTTAACTTAGATAACCTTATGGTGTTGAATAAATCTCGTTTAGGAACTTGTTTCATGTGGAGCTGAAATGAAACTACTGTTTCTAAATTTCGTAATGATCTTAGTTTTCCATCAAATTGACGTAGAATTATTGAATCGACAAAGAACTGTTTCAATTGAGCCAGAGTCGTCACCATGAGCGATAAGATTCTCATACGATCTCCTTATCAGAAGTAAACAATCATGGAATGCATAACAAAAGAGCAATTTACTCAAACATTATTGGCTCGGGAGGGAGTCTAAACAAGATTTGCCCTCCTCCTTAAACTAAAAGTGAGAGTAAACAGAGGAAGGCTATAAGCCCTGACCGCCCTTCGCCATTAGCAAGTAAAAGAATACCAGGGCCTTCTCTTGGGTTTTCAAGAGTATAAGAATAGCCGGGTCTTCTTCTGGGTCTCAGAATTAAAGGCAGCAACTCCTATAATGGGTTTCCAAATCCTACGGGGAAATTGTGAGAGTTTCATTCTGGAAGGCCTGTTTATTCATTCCAAGTGATAATTCATTTATTTTAGAAATTTCTCCAATAGAAAATATATTTCTACTCCATGAAGACACTATTATTTGAGCCATTTATTTCCAAAGTGAACTGTAATCATCATTAACATTTTTTCAGAAAACGTAAAACACCATATTTTCTATCACAAATTTAGTTTTAAAACCGATATCTTTTAATAACGCCTCTCCTTCCCTGAAGGATTGGTCTCATTCTGCTGTGTACTATGACTAGGTTTGCCAGACGGCGCACTGCTGTAAGCGTTATATACATATTGTTGACTGGTTAGAATTTTTTTAAATGTTATTATGTGTTTTTAAATGGGCTAATGTCTACTAGTAAATCCTTTGGAAGAATGTTGTATACATTTTTTTAAGATGAGAATTCATAATATATTGTAAAATCAGATTTTATCCCTGAAGAGGCGAAAGTTTGGATAAATTTAAAATAAATTATTTTAATTATAGAGACTAAAAAGGCATTTTTTTCTACTGATATGTATTAAAGTATCTTTTCCAAGATCATCTTTTATAAATACATTAAGATATTCTCTATTTGAACCACACAATTCCGAAAATCTCAGTTTATTTCAATTGTAATTAAAAACCACTAGTAGACCCTTGAAAAAATTTGCACAGTATATTGTTTTCAAATGCCAAATTAATAAGAAAATAAAATAATGCAGTGAATCAAAAGATAAAGAAATTAATTGTTTCTATATCGATAAATATAATCGACAAAGGAAACAAAAATTAATTTAAATATTCATTAATGTTTGGAACCAACATGTTTAAAAATTTCAATAAGCTGTATCTTTGCTAAAAATAGTCCAATTTCGATGATTTTTTTTCCTTTTGCAGGGAATTTAGTAATATTTTATATTATCGTATAAACGCATAACCAAGAATAAAGTGTGTAATTTTTTAGTTATTCGGAAATAAAGTTTGTTTTCTTTCATAACTTGTTTGCTTGAATTTTCGGTGTGATTGGACTATTTATCCCGTCTGAAGGAGAAGGCAGCCTTCGAAATTGGTGGCTTAATCTTGAGATTTGGTGAAGAATTAACGATGATATGGCTAGCCGATCAAAAACACCACTGATAAATAATATAAACTCCTCCTCTCTCGAGCATAGAGGCCTCAAGTCGACGTAATGAGACATGTATTCAAGGACAGTACTACAATTAACGTAAGGTTGTGTGGATGCGAACTCTATGCCTTGCGTCATCTCGAAAATAGTGGCTTAAAAACTCATGATCCGATAGTTCCGGAGGAACTATCCGCGTCTTGCTGTACGCATCAAAATCTTCAAGGTCCAATTTGTTCCTCATCAATCTACAGATCTACCACCGTTGCAGTATTGAAGCCTAGCAAAATATTTGTATCGACTTTATTTATTTTAGAAAGAAAAACAAAAGTGGATAATACGATTCGCTAACCCCCCGTGAAATTCTGAATCCAACGGTACCCCATTCATGGTATTCGAGCATGACAGGAGCTTATATTTGGTACAAAACCGATTTCGAGCCTTACTTATGTGTGGATTGACGCTTAAATAGGTGCACTTTTGGATAGAATTAAACTTCTATTCCCGTATTTTAACAAGTGGAGTGAGTGGGTGTTTGACATTACTCATGAAGTTTAATCAGCAATGACTAAGAGAACGTTGATTAATTTTTTTTAATGAAAAAATATTATATTTATATATTATGTAGCTCGTACTTTATTCCTAGATTAATACATTTATATAAGTTTATTAATAATCCTATTGCTGAGATGCATTTGCCGAATTGGAGAATCTAATTCATCTCATATATTTATTTACATATATCCGTCACAATTTATACAGGCCAAGAATATCAGAGATGAGAGGACCAAGAGACTACTCCAGATGATGTAAACATGTTTTACCCTTAGGGCTTCCATCCTGTCTGCTATAAGGTAAATTGAATAAGACCGTTCGCCGGAGAAATATGAATTGGAACGCATTCGGTAGCATAAGTAAGTGAACTTTATCCTTTAATAAATAAATTCTATCTCCTAAATAACATTAGGTAGCTCGTGTTGGTCGGTGGTTTGCTTATCATTCCATTGAGCGGAAAAAGGGGATTATATTAATGTCGAAGCTATAAGAAAAATATTTAAATAAATTTATGAAGCTAATATGTAACTTCTTTCATAATTATTTTTTCATTTAGTTATTTATATAAACGTGGGTTGGATGGTCATGACTAAAGGCTGAATTTTCATGAAATTGCATATTTTATTTTCATGTATTTTTTGAAGTGCAGATCTAATATTATTAGTGTATTCAGATGGAATTTGTGAATTTATACTTTGCACTTTTAACAACTAATACATTTTATATACAGATTTTGATTATTTCCATCAGATTAAAAAAATATAAAATAAATAACAATAATTTAATATTGAAAAAATAATAATAGGTTACAATCGCTGGTTTATTTTTAATCATAAAAAACAAATCAATGATGATTGAATTTTTACAATTATTTTATTTTTTTATTTAATAATTATACAATCAGCTACTTTTCGAGAGCTATAATTATCAAGGCTAAATATTTTCATTCATACAATATATACAAATACTAGAGAAATAACTATAAATATTAAAAAGTAAATAAATAATACTGATAAAAAAGTAAATAAATAAAAAAAAATAATAAAATAAAAACTTCTAAACACATTCACACTTATATTCTTACATTTTTAAATCCCAGTTTTTCATCTCTCTTTGTCTCTTTTAATAAATACTAAACATAGTTTTAATTTCAGTTTTAAATATCAATTATTACTTAAATTAGTTTTGATTCAACAATAAACGTGTCTCTTAAATAAAAACGCCAAACATAAATTCCCTAATATAAAGTAAAGCTGTATTTAATTCTCTTTTTCAACATCGACTAAAAATGTAGATTTGGTGTGTAATTCTCAGGCAGACACAAAAAGGTTAAACAGTTCATATGCAAATATCATCACTAAATTGGAATTTTAATTAAACAATAACTTTAATAGTTCAAGCAATAGTCCTCAATAGTACATAGTAGAAATTACAACATAATAATATGTAAACTCCCAACTAAATACTCCCATAGAGACTATAATCCAATTATGGACTGAATATAAGGAGTATTATTAAAATTAATTAAGAATATTAAAATTCACTAAGAACTAATATCTGATTGACTTTGCCTTTTTTATGTAATTTTGTTTATAGAATATTCGTATTCTATCTTTTATTTCAATACAATATATATATATATTTTTTTTTATTGAGGTATAATAGATTTTACCACACTTAAAGACACTGAGTATTAGAGCTGTAAGTCATATTCATACCATATTTACAATAGAATAAATTAAAAAATATAAATATAAAAAATAATGTATATATAACAAAGATAAAAAATGTAATAAAAACAAAGAAATATAACTTGAAGTGAAATAAAATAATACAGAAATTCTTAGGGAAAAAATCATAAAGAAATTAAATAAATAAATATTAATGGTAATAAATGATTAGTAATCAATAAATAGAAAAAAATTAACAGTCATACTTAATTACAATATTTCCAATCAGCAGAGGAAGCTCCGAGTCCAGCCCTTTCCCCAACGTGTGAAGGAAATGGCGAGGCTCTAAGAGATCCCAGCGCTTCTCTCTCAGCCGCGTCACCGGCATTAGAGTTCAGTGGAGACAATCTGTAAATTAACTTATTGACTCTACCCCATTAGGGTTATAATTTATGGAATGTTGGTTTTTAAGAGATGACTAACATCACTATCATATCATGTCAAATGAAGTTTTGCGTGAAACTAATTGTGAATTAGGTCTTATAGACGGCTTGAAAATGCCAGCCGAAGTAAAAAAAGGAAAATGAATATCGTGAAATAAATAAAGCCTTTGTACTACTTTATATTATTAAACATAATTTCATCTAAAACAAAAAACATATATGTATAAATTTCCTAATTTGTATGGAATATCTGACTATTGAAGTTTTTTGTAGCTCTTGAAATCTTGTATTATCTCTTTAAATATCTTTCTTTACTTACAGGACGCCCTTTATGAAGTTGATGGATTCCTAATATAAAATCTTAACATAAATATTATGTAGTCAAATAATAAAAACGATCCGCCAAGGTTCGATTCAAGGTACTTCTCGGACTGACGGGCTTACCCACACTTCATAAATACCCAATAGGTTGTTTTTGGACTTCCTCGTAGGAAGATTATGTTGTTGTGTGGTTATTGTTTGACTCGTTGTGGTTGCCCAGCGATCCCTGAAGGCAAGACACTAGCCGGGATAGGTGGAGCATGACGACTTTGTTCCCTCCCATTGCTGTTGGATTAGGGCCGTATACCCCAATACCCGCTGGCTTAGGTATTGTCGGCGTCTGCCGTACATGTCCCCTAGTTTCGTCTCATTTCATCTTGCCCCAGCAACGTACACAGGCCATCCCAATAGCTTCAATTACAGGTTTATATCCCCTTTTACTATCTGCTGTTTTTATGGACGCTAGTGCGAAGACAACATACGCATTTGATTTTGGCCCTGGAAAGTTCTGTAACTGGAATGAAGGATGGTAAATGAAAAATATTTCTTAAGGCCTTGGTTTCTGTATATATATATATATATATATATATATTATATATGTTATATATATAAATTAATGTATGTCTGTCTTATGAATGTATGGCTTTAACGATTTTAACGAAACTTGGCTAAACTCTTCCCCTTGAAACTCTTTAATTTATGTGTATAACATACTTTCTCGAAAACAAGCTGAAAAAAGTTACGATGAATTCAATATTTTATTTGCCGAAAACCGAAAAATACACAATTTTTTATATAACACCCATATTTATTTGAAAGATTCCTGTATTGCCGAACAATTAAAAAAAAATCACCGAAATTAGACGATTCGTTGCAGAGTTATAGAGTTTTAAACATTTACTGCTTTCTCTTCAGAAAAGTCCATTTCCTTTTCTTTTTTTTTTTGTTATTTATTAATCGAAAATTTTATAATTATTACAGTAATTGAAATTATCATTTGAAGAAGTGATATGATTCTAGTTATGTAGGTCATTACTGTTATATGCTCTTCATATTAATTTTTTATTTTCCTCCCAATGTATTCTGGAAGTAGTATGATACATTTCAAATATTTGATTTTCTATTATTTAACTGATTTTCTATTATTTGAGTAGTACTTATCACCTTGTATGTTCCTTTTAGGAAACAGTTTTTTATTGATTTCAATTTATTTAATTTTTTAATAAATTCTTTTCTTTAACATTATGTTGGAATAAGGTTGTGCCGTTTACGGTAGGGTTTATTTCATGAATATGGTTTATTTTTGCACTACAATTGTTACAACTCTATATTTAATCAAGTTGTTATTAAGAGGAAGCAAGCAATCAACTATCTTAGGAGGGGCATGCGAAATCTTTTGAGGAAGGTGGAAGACAGCTCTAACGCACACGAAATGAACGCTATGATAAATGGTATAGCGCAATTTCAATGCATTACCACAATTGATATTTGAAAATCTTTAACATTGAAACAGTATCGTAAAATATTTTGAACAGCATGTGTTGCTTTTACATCCAACTGGTGGTGCGTTTTTAATAAATATGTATAGTTTCACCTTATATTTTATAATAGTAGATATATTAAACCACGCCCGTATTTAAGCCAAAATGTCAATGGAATGGGTGAAGAACTTTTTACATTTTTATTTTCCATAAAATGATCAACATAAAATTGAACATTAATCAATACATTAAATATAACAAAAAATAATAATAAAATTAAATATGAAAATATATTAATGGCTTGATATGAAAGGACGGATTTCAAACATTTTTAGAAAGCAGAGATAAAGTCAATTTTAGTTTTATAAGTTCAACTCAGACTGTTTCTGATGATTAAGAATGACGGCGTATTCACTCACATGCTTACAAATGTTCAAGTTGAATCATAAAAAAAAAATCATTAGAATTAGTTTTAATTGGAACCATTTTACAGAGAAATTTGTTTCCCAACTATTTAAAAATGACAGATGTTCTTTGGTATTAATCCACTCATCTGTGCTTTCTATCTTTTCTATTTTGCCAGGCTAAGCCACAGCAGCGCGTGGCCGGGTAAAACTTGTATATTATAAAATATCATAAAATTCAATATCTTATTACACATATTACATGTTAGTTCTGGTGAAGTGAGAAAACATATGATTAGAATAGCTGAGAGCCGAAAGAAGTAGTTTCGCTGTCCACCTTTCTTCATCTAAGCAACTCTTCCGACATTTAAGTCACAATTATTGTAACCGTCCATTACTAATCATATAAATTTTTTGTTGACAATCCATTAAAATAGTAAAGCAATTTATGAGACCCTATATCAATATTTTTAAACCTTTTCTTTAAATTTGTAGTTATAAATATTTAATTTACATTAGAATTATACTAATGCGACTTCGTAAATACAATAAACTATAGTGCTTAATTAAAAATAGAATCTTTTCTATTTTTTAGATTTAAAATTTGACCTTTGCTTATTCATTTGCATGTCATTTTCCAGGTTGCATAAGTAAATTGATAATATGAAACCTTTGAAAAATAAATAAAACATCAAATTTATTTCAATGTAGGTTATCACAGCGAGAAAAAGAAGGAATTTTTTTTTTCAAATTAATTTAAACATAGATTGCATTAATATGAATTAGTAACAAATCAATCAAAAGACAGAACATAAATGTTGTAATTTATGTTGTTGTTAATGTTGTAATTTATTTGTTGGTTAGGTTATAATTTGGAAAAATTCCAAACCACACAGCCGTATGTCTCCAAAATTTTGGTGAAGAAAAGAAACCTGTCAACGTTTCTCCAACTCCGGCATCACCAGGACAGAAAAGAACAGCTGGACCAGCGTTTAGATGTCATGGAGCGTTTAGATGTTTGATTAACTGTTCTTTTCTTTCCTGATGATGCCTGAATTGGCACAACGTTGACAGCTTTGTTTTCTTTGTCTACATTTTGGTGCCATAAGGCTGTGTGGTTTGGAATTTTTCCAAATTGTAACCTAACATACATTACATTTTTAAATAGATTGTTTGGAAACTCCAGGCTTAGGTAGAGCTTTTGAAAAGCATACATTCAGAATTGTAACTACATGTTCGTTCCATGTCCGTTCCAAATGGTTTTAGATGATATTGATGATAAATATCAATAGTTTTTCCCAATGAAACTCAATATACATTGATACGAAATCTAAAGGCGGAAAAACTAGTTATAGTTATCGTTGTCCATTCTTTATAATTTGAAACTGTTATAATTTATATAAAATATGAGCGATTTATAAAATTAAAAAAAAAATGAATTAAATAAAAATATTTAATTATTTTGATTTTGTTGCATCTATCGTCATTGACAACACCATTAACTTAAATTCTGTTGTAAAATTTTATCGATTTTAAGAAATAGGAATTTTTTTTCATACATTTGTTCTTAGTCTTCTAACCTTTCTTTCAATGATGATGGCATATCTATTTTTTTTTTATAGCAGTTTTGAATTTAGGAGATTCTTGGATTATGTATTTAACTATTGTTCGAACATTGCAGCTTTAGCATGTTGAGCTTTAGGATGCATAGCATGCATCTTATTTATAAATCAGCTGAATTAGAGACATATTGAATAAAATACAATTAAAATATTACTTGGTTTAAGACATCTTAAGAAATAAAATAATTATTTTTGGAGGGGATCATTCATTGGAGGAGACAATTCAGTGGCCTGAGTCCCAAATGTCAAAGGCCGGCACTGTTCGGATTGCCCAATCTTTAACCGGCAGAGGTCAGTATTTTCCTTCTAGGATATTCTATTTGAAGGATTGACTTATTGTCTTATTTAATTTTGATTCTTATTATTCTCATTTGGTGTGCCACAATGTCGAGCTTTATTTTCTTTATAAAGTCGGATAATACAAGGGTTCTCGTGTCATTGTATTTTTATATATCACATTTACTAGATGTATATCTTTGTATACAGCTGTAAATATCATTATTAAAAGAAAAAAACCTAGAACCAATAGTTCTTTTAGTTAATCACAAAATGTTTTTACACAATGAATGTGTTTTAACACTGAAAATAAAAGAATTTTACAGAATACAGTCGAAGCCTTTAATCTATGATCAAATTATTGGGATTTATAAATCGATTTCTGTGAGAAAATTACTCTCCTGAAAGAATGAACTATACTATATAATTTAGCTTAAAGATTAAATATTTATTTGTATTTAATTTCAAACCAAATCTCATGAGAAGACAATAAAATAAGAAAAATGATCGTAGTACTTAGTGATTTAATTTAATGAAATGTTACTTTATGAGTCTTGAAATAATCTCACGATATCGCTTTTTCTGAAACATAAAATCCTTGGATAAAACAACGGTTGGTTACTGACCTGAAAAACATCATAGCGATTCCCAATTAAATTAAATTAAACACAGCGTAAGGTCATCATTCTAACCTCTAGTTGATATGAGTTTCCTCCAGTAGACTGAAGGGTCTCACATACCGGGGAGAGGGATGGACTGTTGTAGTATTTATTAGTGAAAAGCCACCAAATTAGGGTGGTCAGTCATCCAAGTAATTACCGCGCTTGACGTTGCTTAACTTCGGTTACCTGTTGCAAGGACTTTAGTCCGTTCGGCAGTCCCAACTCCTTATTGTACACATACATACATACATATATATATATATATATATATATATATATATATATATATATATATATATATATATATATATATATATATATATATATATGATTTTGGATTGTAAAGATCGGATACAAGAGGAATTCGATGGTTTAGTGGAGCTCCAAATCTCAATTCCGTAAATCCAAATAGGCCTTATTACAGTTATATAAATATATAAGTCTTTTGTAATTAATTGGAAGGTAAGAGCGTTTGTCTAGTAAGTGTTGGAGTAAGCGGAAACGTCGAGCAGTTTCTTGTTGTTTCAGTATTATATGAGGAGTCCAAGTGAGACGTTTGTCCAGGTGAAGTGTGAGGTATCGAATTTGTTAAACAGGGATAAGTGGGGTGTTAATTAAAGAATATTGTAGAACAGGAAGTCATAGATTTACGACGAAGGGTAAAAGTGATTTGATGTGATTTATTGGAATTTATTTTAATCATCCAGTTTTGACATCATTCTGCAAGCCTTGTGAGATTGATGTGAATGGTGGGATTGATGGGACATATAGAGTTAAACTTTTTTCTAATTGATATTTACTGTAAATCAATGTTTGTTCTTACATAAAAGTACATCTGTAATTTCACTTAGTTTTATGTTATCAACAATTTTTTTTTTTTATCGTTTCCCCAATTTACAATAATTTTAATAATGTGATTTGTTATAGTTTGATGCTTTCAATGCCTTTTTCTGTAACTGTGTTAAATTTTAAGGCTTCTAAGTGTAATTACCAATGCTTTATTTGCTGTTTACATTTCAAAAGGTATAAAAAGGAACAAAAAACAAAATGAATGCGGGTAGGTATTTTTTTATATGAAATAGTACCTTTTACCACTGCTATAAAAAAAATTAACTTTAAAGTAGGCAATAGCGGAAAGGACAATAGAGGACATGTATCGACAGTAATAAAACAGTCTATATGTTTGTTTTGTTCAGGATCCGAGGACTCCTTCGGTATAAGTTATTATACGATAACGGGGGCGTGTAGATAAATCAAACAGGAGAAATTCGGCGTCTGATCTAGGGGTCGCTTGCCATATATAAAGTTATCTTACAAAATAATTTTGCCATCCGATCATAAGTATACAAGTTTTTACGGTTAATATGTTAAATCATTGTATACAAACAGATAATAAGAAGTAGATACATACATTATAAATTATTTTTTATGGTTTTCTCATTTATTTTTTTAATTCAATGATAAAGGTACGAAAAAAAATTAATGACTGTTACATATTCATAGTAATCATTCCCGGATGTATATATCACCGAAAGAGATATATAAGAACATTAATTTTAAATAGTAAATTAAAAAAAAAGGACCATTTTTTTTAATAACCATGGATTTCCTTATGATTTAATTTAAAAGAAAATAAATGTGCCGTTTTTTTTCTCGGTTGGCGCTATATATTTGATTGTATGTGCTTGTATGCATTGTATGTGCTTGTATAAGTTGATATATTTGCTTGTAGATATTTGATTGTATGTGATTTTCTTAGAAATAGAAATAGAATAGAAAAATAACTTTATTCTGGGACACAGTCCCTTGAGAATAACAAATTAGAACAAAATTAAAATATTACATCTGGCCAAAACAAAATAAATCGAAAAAAAGAAATAATGTAAAAAAAATATAAGGTAAAAACTCTATATACAAAACAAACTAAACTATATACAAAACCATTAATACTATTACAAGAAACTTAAAGCTATTTAGACCAGTATACACTTTTCCGAAAAAAATAAAGAATTAAAAAATAAAAATATATCAAATTCTCTATTAAAATCCGCTCGAATGGTTAGCAAGTATCTGACTGTTTTTGTGATAGGAATAGGAATAGGAGGGATTTGAATGTGGATATGGAGGGGGAATGTCGAATTTTGATAGGGAGGGAATTCCAGATATTGACAGAGCGAACAATAAAGGAATTTTGGAATGAGGCAGATCTGTGAGAAGGCATGTAAAGGTCAGAAGGTCGAGATCTTGTGGACAGGGAATGGACTGAGGTTTTGAACTGGAGAAGGTTGTAGGCGTAAGAAGGACGATGGTTGTTGATGATTTGGTAGAGGAACGTACCTAGAAAGTATTGTCTTCGGAAGGAGGGGTAGAGCCACCTTAACTCAGTGTAGTGGTGAGAGACATGGGAGTACCTCGGGGCACCAATAACAAATCTTACGCAGCTATTCATTAATCTTTTCAGTCTATCACGGAGCTCCACCGAGAGGCCATCATACACCACACAGCTGTAGTCAAAGTGGGGGAAGATGAGAGAGGAAATTAGGAGTCTACGGATATGTTGAGGTAGGAGATGGCGGAAGCGATGAAATAGTTTAAGGGTAGAGATTGTCCGACGGGAAATGTGAGAAATATGGTTGGTCCAGGAGAGGGTTTGATCTATGAAAAATCCTAAATTTTTAACAGAGGAGTAGAAGGAAATTGGCTGGTCATTAAGGTGTAATATGGGAAAGTCAGTATGGGATCTAATGAGGGGCTTGGAACCAATGACGATGGCCTGAGTTTTGGCAGCATTTAACTTTAATCCATTTACATTTGCCCAGGCATTGATTCGATCAAGATCTTCTTGAATCTTGGCAAATGCCCCCAGTAACTCAGAGGGAGAAAAGGATAGGTAGATCTGGGAATCATCTGCATAAAGGTGATGGGAACAATGGAAAATTGATTTAGGTAGGTCGTTAATGTAGGAGCTGAAAAGGAGAGGAGATATGCTTGAACCCTGGGCAACTCCAGAGGATAAAGAAAGGAAAGCAGATAGTGGTTGGTTGGGTATGGAGACTGCTTGGGTGCGTTGGGAGAGGAAAGATTGGAACCAAGAGATGGAACTATTGGAGAAAGATAATGATTTTAGTTTGTTGAAGAGGATGGAATGGTTGATGGAATCGAAAGCTTTGGAGAAGTCTAGAAGAATAAGGACAGTTAATTTTCTATCATCTATTGCAGATTGAATGTCGTTGGTAATTTTAATTAAGGCAGATTGTGTGGAATAGCCGGGACGGAAACCAGATTGGAGAGGATCAAATTGGTTGGAATTTTCGAGGAACTTGGAGACTTGGGATTGCACCAGTCTTTCAAGAGGCTTTGAGAGGTTAGAAAGAATTGAAATTGGACGGAAATCTTCGGGTGAGGATGGATTAGGCTTTTTATTTAAAGGAAGGACAATGGCTTTTTTCCAAGAGGTAGGGAATACTGAATTCTGAAGGGAGAAATTGTAGATAAAAAGGAGAGCTGGGAGGATTTCAGGTAGACATATTTTTATTAATTTGACAGGAATGCCGTCTGGCCCTATGGAATTGGTGTGGGATTTCATTAACGCGGTTAACAAGTCTGTGGGAGAAATGTCGGAAAAATAAAAGTTATTGTCGTTAAAGGATATCTCTGGAGCAAAGCCAGAAGAGGAAGGTAGAGAAGAGGTATTAGCGACAGATATAAAATAAGAGTTTAAATCATCGGAGGATACAGGATAGGCTGCGGTAGGGGATCTGGAAGGATTACCAATGGAAAGTTTACGAAGCAGTAGCCATTTCGATTTGATATCAGGAGCTGAGGAAAGGGTTTCATGGAAGTAGGAAGTTTTCGCACGCCGGATCCTTGTCTGTGCCAAGTTGCGAAGCACCCTGAACGCTTGGTAGTCATCTGCAAGCCTCGTACGTCTAAAACGTCTTCGGGCAGCGTCGCGCCTCTTCTGCAGATCTTTGATTTCCTGACACATCCAAGGAGCAGGCCGGTGACGAAAGGTAGAGGTTTTGAGGGGAGCATGGGTATTGAGAATATTGAGAAGATTGGTGGTAAGAATGTCAACCATGGAGTCGATGGAAGAGCAAGAATATATTCCGTTCCAGTCTAGGGTTTCTAGGTCAGGTAATATTTTTTCTCGAGTAAGGGAATCTAGGTGACGGAAGGTGATAGTTCGAGGGTGGATTGAAGGAGTTTGGATATTATATGTTATTTGTATAAGATCGTGAGATGATAAGAATGATACTGGCAATTGAGAAGAGGAGAGGAGATTTTGTACAGAGTCTATAATGTAGAAGTCTAACCAAGTGTCTGACCTGCTGGTGTGGTGGGTGGGGGAAAATGGAACTATGAAGAGGTGCAGAGAGAAAATTAGGTTTTCTAGATAGGATTTGTCATTGGAGTTAGAGAGGAAATTGGTATTGAGGTCACCGGAGATGATTATTCTGGGATATAGAGGAACGAAGTTGAATAGGGTTGATTCGAAGGACTGATCAAATGGAACATGGGGAGGACGATATACCACAGTGTAAAGGAGAGGAAGATCCTTACAATGGATTTCTACTAGAAGGTATTCAACCTGAGGATGATCGGAGGGTGGTGAGGAATCGAGGATTCGAGTCTTCAGGCTATTATGGACAAACATGGCTACTCCTCCGCCATTCCGGCTTACCCGATCATGACGGAGGAGGGTGTGATTAGGCAAGGAAACAGAAGAGGAAGGGATGTAAGGTTTAAGCCAAGTTTCCGAGATTGCGATAATATGATAAAAGTTTTGAGTGAAATATTGCAGGAACTCGTCATAGTGGGCAGGGAGGGATTGAGAGTTAACATGACAGGTGATTAGGGTACTAGACATGAGAGGAATTGGGAGGGAAACAGTCAGAGTTTGGTAGAGAAACTCTAAAACAAATAGAAAATACAAAAAGGCGTTTACAATTAATGAAAATAGCAGAAAAGAAAGTGTAAGCAGGAACCAAAAGAAATAAAAAACATATGGTCAATAAAATATAAATTAGTGTGTAAGTGTGAAGAGATATCTCTATGCGTAGAAGTGAAAATGTTCCTTTGTAGATAATTGAGTTCAAAGTTATTTTAATGAGGATGAGGAGTAGACGAATTCTTCGTGGTCAGGCAAATATATCGAGGTCCGAGGCCTGTTCAATCAGAATAACTTTATGCCCGTCCTCCTTTCGACATCGCACCTTTCCGGCGGCAAACCACGTATATTTGATTTTCCCCGCAGCTCTCTTCTGTCGGGCGAGCCAATATAAGTGTCTGTTCGTGGGAGTCATTTCCTCACTCAGATATATCCGGTGACAGTCATTCTCCTGCCAGCCGATATCCCGAGTAGTGAGGTCTCTCTTGACTTTCCTCTTCGTTATTAAGTCGTCCCTGACTGACTGTTTGACAAAGCGCGCGATGACAGGCGGCGGTCGTGGGTCATCTTTTCTACTTCTGCGGCGATGTACTATGTCCAAGTCATCTGTACTGAGCCTGATGCCCAAACTTGCTCCAATGCAGGTCACCAAAGCGGCGGGCGTTTCACCAGTTCGCTCCGGTATCCCTCGGATCTCCAGTGATCTGGATAACAAGCCCTGCTCTGCGTTATTCAGGCGAACCTCCAATTCACCCACTCGAGATTTGAGGGCTTTATTTTCCAGAATAATTTTTTCGAAATTACTGGCTTGACTTTCGAGGTGTTTCTCAATTTTCGATAATTTTTCATTAAGCTCAAAATTGAGCTCTCCATATTTATCGAGGGTTGTTTTTATGTTTTTTATGTCTTCATTGACACTCGAGTCTAAGCGATTTACTGCCGCCAGTATTTCTGAGGCGGACGGCTCAGTGTTAGATTTTTTGGTCTGGTCACAATTAGGGCATACCCAAGTTTTTTTGTGTGCTTTTAAGGCTTCAATTTCTTTTTCACTTAGATTGAGACACCGACCGTGAAAAATAATTTTGCATTTTACACAACAAAGATTGTTTTTATCTTCGCGTGCAATAATACTATTGCAAATATTACACTGCACCATATTTAATTAGAATAGAACAATTAAAATGTAAATAAATACCGGGAGAGAGTTGTTTTGATGAACGTAGTAAACAGTGTTGTCTAATGCTGTAGGGATTAGTAGACGTTTACACTCCCGGAGCTTCTAGAACTCAATTGGATTCACGACACTTTCTTTAAGTAGATAAAAGTGAATATATTACACTAATCACAGTGAATACTAATACTGTTAGAAGAAAAATACACTCAACTATAATGAACTGTACTGAACATTAAAATTTTAAAAAATCAGAACTGATAATATAAGAGAGTAATAGCGATGTGTACAGGTAGCTGTCTCTGGCCAGACTGTCTTACAGAAGTATGTTGCTTGCGGGCGCACAGATAGCCTGAAGGGGATCACCCGAACTAACGTTGTAATGAACCATCGTCTTCATAATCCTTTGTTGCCAATCTGGTAGTGTATTTCTCACCGAATATCAGTCAAGAGGGATACGAAAACCTATATTTACAGTTTATTACGAAACGTCACTGATTCCAAAATAAGAAAAATGATCGAAGTACTTAGTGATTTAATTTAATGAAATGTTACTTTATGAGTCTTGAAATAATCTCTTTGATATCGCTTTTTCTGAAACATACAATCCTTGGATAAAACAACGGGTGGCTACTGACCTGAAAAACATCATAGCGATTCCCAATTAAATTACATAGCATAAGGTCATCACTCTAACCTCTAGTCGATATGAGTTTCCTCCAGTAGACTGAAGGGTCTCACATACCGGGGAGAGGGATGGATCTCGTTCAGCGTTGTATTTATTAGTGACTGGCCACCAAATTAGGGCGGTCAGTCATCCAAGTAATTACCACGCTTGACGTTGCTAAACTTCGGTTACCTGTTGCAAGGACTTTAGTCCGTTCGGCAGTCCTAACTCCTTATTGTACACACATATATATATATATATATATATATATATACAATTTATTTGTGTATTTGTCTCAATTCGATAGAAATTGGATTAAAAATTTCATGAAAATACCACGTAATTTAATTACAGGCTAGAAATGCGTTCGCTGATACAAGTTATTCAAGGCACACACTAGAGTCAACAAGTGGAAAAAATAATGCCGCCGGCACAGTATTGAGAAGTATTTTATTATAGTTTTTTGGATGAAATCTTTATACGTTTTAAGATTCAAAGTTTCTCCCTTGATAAAATTGTAATTTCTCCTTTAAAATGTATCTCTTGACACTATAAAATATTTAAGTTCAAAATAGTATTTCAGTGTCCCCTGGTTCTTTTATTTAGTTTTCCTATTTATATCCATCCTTAAACACATTAATTTTAAAGCTTGAACTCCACTTTCTGTTGAACATCACTGTCTCTTAAAGTTTTCAACTCCATCAGTCAATTATCCCTTTTATCATTCCGCTTTTGGAAACACTTAAGATTTGAATATTTTAAGCTGTCCTAGGGCTCCCCTTGCAAAGGACTCTGCAACTCCTCATCCATAAACAACAGGAAGAAGATGTTCAATAGCCCTGTAAATTCTAATTCCAAAGTTTCTCAACAGTGGTCTTAAAGAAAGAACTTCTGTGGTAGGAGTGGTATTTACATTTCTTACCAGCTAACATGAGGGAATTTAGTGAATGATGTTATACTTTCAGGAATAAGTTTATAAATGCTATTTCGTTAACTTATTAAATTTCCGCAACTTTCTGTGTTATGTCTTCATTCATTATATTTAAGGGTACCTTTTTGTTTTTCATAAAATAAAAAGTCTTTTATATTTATACATATTTGATTTTGATATCTTTGTGCGTTCGTTTTATTTATTTTTTTCTACTTCTATTTTCATTTACTATTTTTTTAAAAACATTATAAGATTTATGACTACAGCTCTTTAACTTTTTATCCCTCCATTCCTAAATATCGTTAACATATATTTAAATGATTATGGCTGAAATAACTAAAATATATGCATCTGTGTCTAACTCAGCTAAAAGATTATTTCCCGATAACCCCATTTGTCCAGAAATAGTTCAGACATAAATACAACTGTCTGTTTCCCCTATATTATAACTTGTACTAAACTTTATTTTTAAATTTTAAATACCAATATCTATCGTGCAAGGTATAATCGGACAAAATAAATTTGTAGGAAACTTTTTTGTTCTTTACTGATTTATTTTTTTTTTTAACTTTATTAGATTCTCCTCTAAGCTTCCTAGAATATTGGGATCAAATTAATTGCATCTTAAATATTTTTTTCTAATAATTGGAAATAATAAAATCTTCAAAAATTGACAGTTTTGATTATAATCAGATGATAATTATCAATCACCGATAATATATATATTTTCTTTATATTATATATTTCTTTATTCTTTTTTTTTTCTCTTGCATGAATAAGGAGTTCATTTGCTAAATTTTACATTTAGTGAGATCGCATATTATATGTATTAATATGTGGTTAACGTTTTAGGCCGTGGTTACATAGAGTCCGACCCGACACGATACGAGGGCTCCTCTATTGTTCAGCTCTAAACCAAAACCTATGAATCTCTTTCATTCATCTTTTAATGTTTAGCATCCATTTAATTGTATTATATACACCCAAAATAATAGTTAATTGCTTTCTGATTGTATTATAATTAATAAGTATTAATATTATTTATACGTAATCCAAAAGTAATTTAAAATACAGTAGAAAATTACAATAATAGTTATTTTCATTTTATTTTTAGCAACTAATAACTATTATAGTGTTATTTTGGTGTCATTGGTCCAACACCAGCAGAACAGCTGAACATTCTTAACATTTTTCACAAATATCGGAGGAGGCCTTGGTTCTCTGGATATTGCTACAGACTCCATTACCTCTTGGTCATTTTGAAACACTTGGTATATGTTTGCAGTAAAAAAGGGGGATTCATCCATCATTTATTGCGAAGACGTACCTGGTTGGAGCTAAGGTTCAGGCTCTGAAATGTTCACTATGGTCATTGGAGGCGTTTCTCGTAGGCTGCGACGAATTCTTTGTTTGACTGGTGAACCTCGAGGGCTAGAGCCATCTAACTGAGTCCTCTTAGTGGGACCATACTGGACATCATTTGGTGATAATACCGCATGTCGTAAGAGAGTAAAAGAAACATAATAACGAAAAAAAAAAAGAAAAGAAAAATATATGAAATAGTAATTATCAACTGCTCTGATATACATGTGAAGAATAGGCAAATACTGAATGGCGAGTTGAGAAAATAAGCTTCGCAAAAGCTGATCCACTCGGCGAATACATTAAAATGCACTCGGGATGAGAATAATTTATATAGAAAAAATAAATAAACAAAATGACTGATAGAGCAGCAAAAGAAGCTCTTACTCTTCCAGGCCGCGGTAAAGTTTTTTTGACACCATCTGAACTTGCACGACCTTCGAGAGAAACAATATTCCAAGAATGGCAAAGACGGTGGGACAACAGCGCACCTAGCAAATTAAAAACAATAAAGAAAGAGGTGCAACCGTGGACCAGCTCCAGACGCAGCAGTCGTAGAGAAGAGGTCGTCCTCACGCGGCTGAGGATCGGACATACTAGACTGAGTCACCTACACCTCATAACAAAAGATTCTATCCCCCGATGTCAAAAGTGTAACCAATCACTAACTATGAAACATATTTTGGAAGAATGCCCTTCTTACACCGCAAGATTAAAAGATTTTGGAATACCCCAGAATATATCAGCATCCCTGGGAAATCAAGAAGAAATTGTTACCAAAGTCATCAAGTTCCTGCATAGTGAAAGACTTAAAAAACACATTTGACAGGCTTTTTTTTATCTATTTTTTTTAGTTATTAATTTTTTTAAATCTATTTATTTTTATTCTATTTTCTCTTATTATTATTATTATTATTATTCTTATTTTTTTATTTATTTTTTTTCCACTTGATTTCATTTCATTTTAAATTCATTTGTATAAATCTCAATTCATTTATTGATTGATCCATTTCTTTATTTATTTTATTTTTTTTTATCTATTTTTTTATTATTTTTTTTTATTTATTTATTTATTTTTTGTATTTTTTTTATTTTATTTTTTTTTTGTACCAACCATCCAAATAGTATTAAATGATGTTATTTAGTTGATCGGGCGCTTAGGACCTGGATGTTTTGCGCCTAGACATCGAAACAAACAATAAACAAAATTGAAATCATTAAACTGTAACTAAATATAAATAAAGATTACAAAAATTCTAGATATATCTTCCAAAAAAAAAAAAAATTATAAACGTTGGTGATAAATAAAATTGAAATAATAAAAAATACAGAAAATAATACAATATATACATAAAATTAACCATTTAACAAAAATATAATAATAAATAACATTGAAATCATAATATTGTAAATAAATATAACAAAAAATATACAAGATATAGCTATAAATAAACACTTAATAATAAAAAAAAAATAATATCTTCTGTCAGTTCTGTGATTTAGATTTTGATAACTAATTGAAATGTTATTTTCAGGTAAATCCAATGGTACTAGCTATAAATTATAAATCAATTAAAACAGATTATACATTAAAAATTAATTTAGTTCTTATCAATTATGATTATGGCACACAGTATAATCAAGTATGCATATATGGAGTGATAAACTTAATATTTGTATTTATTGTCATTTAATTTTTTTTTTTTTTTTTTCTTAACCCCATATCATGTGGTGTTGAGAACAGAGTGGAGTACGAGGCTTGAACATGCACTCTTGTACTGCACAGAGTGCATTTTAAGAGGAGGGTGGGGAATTGGGAGTACTGTGGTTATTCATAGTTATGATGAGTCTAGTGGCGGGGCTCACTATTGTCCTGTAAAATCTAATTATTTGACGAACAAAGATAAAAAATTGACAGAGTGCCTGCTTGCCCGACGGGTATTGAAAAGATTGATTTGCTCCATTTTGCATGAGAATACCTCCAATACAGAAGGCATCGTACACCGACCGATGGGTAAAGGCCTGTCTGTGGATGGAGATGAGCGGTTCCTATTTTTCATGCCTTATAGATCGGTTTATTCCAGGAAGGTGGTGGACGAGGGCTCGGGAAATATGTCCGGGTGACAGATAGCCGTTCTCCTGGAGCATTCGTACGTGAGGTCCAGACCATTTCGGAGATTACCCTCAAGCCCACGGTGGCCTGTGCGTAGGGGCAGCCTTTTAAAGGATATCGTTGCTTTATATTTTGCCTACTATTGTCTATAAAAAACAAAATATCTGAATTAAAATTTATATAAATTAAATAAATCTAATCGTAATCTCGATCCTTCGGGACCGAATCAATCATGTTTAAAAGATGTTTTTATTTATTTATTGATATTTACAACTGAATACATATGTACAGGAATTAATTTTGTTAAAAGAATATAAAACATGATAAGTATTAGGGGAATAGGAAAGTAATGTCATTTCCGTGCATGTCACTATTCGTCGTTTGTCAGCTCATTGTGACGTTGCAAAGACATTCTAAAGTTATAGTGACTTCTTTAGTTGCTAATGATAAAATTAATTTTTTTCCAAAATGGCCAGCCATTTTCACCAAATATCAGAAAAGGTACATATCCGGCATTACACGCATTTTGACATTCGCAAGGGTAGTAAAGTAACAGTGGCTACCAAAAACATTTGCGATGTTAATCCAAATGCATTAGATGTTCGTAAATGTCAAAGGTGATTTCCCAAGTTCAAATACGGTAATTTTGATCTTTCCGACTCGTATCTATCAAAAAGACCGACAACGTAAGACAATGGTGTGTTAAGGCCGGTAGTCGGACCAAATCCGTGCAAGACAATCGAGGAATTATCAAACAGCATTGACAGTATTGGAAACTACCGTATGACACTTATTTCTTCAACGGCACAATCATCATCATCATATGTGGCACGACATCCCGTTACCGAGACTGGGCCTCCTCCAAGAGCCTCCACCTCCAGCTCTCCAGTTCCGTAAACCAAGCAGGGTTCTCGCATCATAGGCCACGTTGTCCAACCATCTCGTCCTCGGCCTTCCTACCCGTCTTACGAGATGCAGCTCCTCCATCATTATTTTCTTTGGTATTTCAACGGTGGTCATTCTGGCCACACGCCCTGCCCACCTTAGTCTGGCCAGTTTAATATACGTGACTACGTCGGTGTCTGTATAGAGAGAACTGAGCTCCCTATTTTTTCTTTTCCTCCAGACATCACCCTCCTTTACTGGACCATAAATCCTTCTGAGGACTCCTCGCTCAAACACACTCAGCTTCATCTCATCGTTTTTAGTCATCGTCATTTAGTCAACAGGCCGAACAAGGGTCTTGTATACGATCAGCTTGGTCTTCTTTGAGAGGTACCTACTTCTTAAGTGTCGGCCAAGTCCAAAGACACATCTATTGGCAGCCTTCATTGTATTTCTTGAGTCATGTCATCATGTCACGCAACGGCACAATACAGAAGCGTTTTTTGATCGCTTGATCACCGGAGATGAAAAATGGGTCCTGCAAAAAGGCATTTTTGTATGTTTGGTGGAGTATTACCGACGTTGCTGATTGTCAAGTACTGAAATCTGGACAAACTGCAAATGCAGACCTTGTAAATCAATCCTTAATTGAAAAGTAGCCAGTGATTGTCAACAGAAAGAGCGTTATTCTGCAACACGATATTAGCGCACAACCTGGAAAGATACTTCTTTTTTTTACTATTATAAAATTATTCATGGTTTATATCAAAACACTATTTTTTTTGCTACTAACCATGAGAGGATGATAATTCTTTCACATAAACAAACATCAAAGAGGAAATTTGACATTTAAATCACGTCAAAGTATTTCTATGAGGATAAGACCTATGTGATATTAAAATTCCTTTGTTTGCATTTTTTATAAAACGGAATTAATCAAAATCGGTTTAGAGCCATTTTCCAGTTATGTATTACATTAAATGTCACAGCTAGCAATCCCATTTTAGTGAAAACATTGCGGTAAAGTCTCTGATATAAACAATTATAAATACAATGATAGGTTATTACATTTTTTCTATATGATAAAATAATACTTTTACCATGTGGACTGACTTATATATTTCTTATGTTAAAACATAATATCTTCAGTATATTTTCTGAATATATTTTTTGTGAATAATAATTACTAAGAGAGTTCATTTAGGTAATATTTGACATATTAAACATCATTAAGTCAGTCATATTTCTTTTTTAGATTTCTTTTTACATTTAGATTTAAATCAAAAATGAATTATTTAATATTTAAATTATTTACTAGACCTTTAATTTTCTAAGCTCTAAGACTTCTAACAAATGAAGATCGTTAGAGTGCTGTTATGTGTGAGCGAGGCTTGTTGATTTAATTGGTCGTTAATTACAGTCGATAATTACAATTGTAATAGTTGTTGGTCTTACATTTTCAGTGATAGGACATTCAAATCACATGCTTTGCTTGATTAAACTTCTGAATGGCTATGTAGTCCCATATATATTGTCATACATATACATGTATGCATCTATGTATATATATTTTTTAATTGAGAGCCTTTTTAGTATTTAAATATTATCTGATATCAGTAATTTTTATTTCTTATTTTATACACCCTTTTGGGGTAACCATGATTTGCCACCGAGTCAGTACTTATCATGCTAGATTGATTGTTATGAGTGATTTATGTTAATTACATCCGTTGATTGCAACCTTCTGAGCAGTTATCTTCACCAATTGCTGTTTCACTTATTCTTTTTCATGAAGCTTAAATTAGTGGTTCTAAAACGTTTTTGACTTTTTACGTGCCAAAAAACGCTGCAAATTATTTCACAATGGTTTATTATTTCCAAATAATTATACATCTGAAGTAACATTAACTTCCTGGTGACAAATAAAAATAAATAAAAGGTGATTCCAATTATTGTACTAGACTTTTTTTTTTTGCATTAGTAATATGTTAACAAACTTGGCAATACTTCAGTAACACACACAAAAAAAAAAAAACCAAGGATATAACCTTTGCAGTATAACATATAAAAAACATCTAGAGACCATATCTTTGCTCCTAATTGTCCGATTTTAACGAGATTTTTTTTAGGAAATTCAGTAAACTTTTAAATAACCATATAATACTTTTTGAGTTATTCGGAATCTAATTTTACCATCTCTCGTAACTTTTTTCCCAGCTTCTTTTTCGTTGAAGTATGTTATATAAGTAAATTTAAAGGGCATCGAGAAGAAGACTTTAGCGAAGTTTCATTGAAATCGGTACATTCGTTTAGGCTCTGTAGTCTATAGCAACGCTGGTTTTTCGGTCACCATCTTGAAAGGAAAAGGCGGATAGAAATGTCAATGAAGGAGGATCGTTCTCGGGTGTCCTCTAATTTTAAAACCAAAATTGAAAAAGATCGGTTCAGAAGTTTCGGAGAAAACTTGCGGAAGGCGGACGGAAAACAAATCGTATTCGTTTTTCTTGAAAACTAAAACCTCAAATTTTGAGAGGGGCTTACGTTTTCGAATTATTAAAAAAAACAAACCAAAAATAAGTCTTGAGGGAGTACAATAATGCCTTAATATAAGTTCAGGGATAGCGATGTCTTATTAACTGTTAAACTGAAAAGTTATTTTTCAGTAGGAAAAGCTAACCCCTTAAATTTTGTTTTTCTTCATTGAGATATTACAATCTGTCACATTCAAGGACAATAGTAATAGCGATATAGAATAGCTCATTCATACCATACAATAAATAAAAATAATAAACAGCAATATAATAATAACTAGTATAAGATAATATAATAATAAATTACTTTCAGTATTGCTTGAATATGCTGTCTTAATAATATTATATTGCATATACGAAAGAATATGTCTCGCTAATGTTATACGTCAAATGAATTAAGGAGAGAGTTCAGTTATATCTATCTAATGGGCGATTTCTAACTGGGCCATATTAATTTTTAACTTAATACGCTTTTTTCAAGAAAACTGCTTTCCTACAGTTTATTATTTATTATATTTTATTTTATATTATTTTATTTATTATTCTATCATCCGATTGCTTATCTATTTTTATTCTACATAGTTCTCGAATTTCTTATGCTTAATCCCTATCAAAAAATTCCTGCAACCCTTAATTATCCAGTGCCCTATTAAGCCCCTTCTTAGGGAGAGGCAGGGATGTTCAAGATTAAGAACTCTTATGTTTCAGAGCACGTCCTCCACGCCATGCTCTTTTATAATTAATATCCTGCAAAAGCCTTCAAGGATAATTACTAATTTCTCGCCCCATTCTCAAGTGCTCGGTATCATAGCTGGTGGTGAATACAATTTTCCTTGGCATTAATGAAATTGATTACATCCTTTGTAAATAAATAAATTTTGAGGTCCTTGAGAGTGTGATGAGATCTGATGAAAAGGTTCTTTGCGGATGTTGGCGCTATATATACTGTACTTCATCAAGTCACCCCTCAAGAATCCTTCAATAATTGTATTAGGAGGATCCTATGATACTTGACTTCTTAGGTAAATATCCTCTATAAAGATAAGATTACATATCTTCGTAGTTCATAGAAGACATAATATATATTTCGGTAAATAGATATTAAGAACTCCCTGATAATATATACATATTGTATTTTGGCTCAATAATGCTTAGAAAGCATTATTTGTTAACTTGTTTGTTTTTGATATTGGATATGGATTCTTTCTGTAAATACTGAAAGTTTCGGCGGAGAAATCCAATATTAAGATCTGTCAGGTTGAAATGGGATTCATTATTTCAACCAATCATGTGCTTTGTCATCCCCAAAATATCTAATATAAGAACACAAATATTATACCACTATTTCCTGATTAACTATATCCTTTAGGTTATTTTATTTTTTTTTACTTTAGGTTATTTTATTTTTTACTTTAGGTTATTTCATTTTTTTTAATTTAGGTTATTTTATTTTTTACTTTAGGTTATTTTATTTTTTACTTTAGGTTATTTTATTTTGTATTGTGCATAGTTTTTTTTTATTATTATTTTACTTTTGTTAATTTTATATTTTCTGTATTTATGGTGTAAATGTGTTCATATATCACTATAACTATTGTCCACGAGACAGCTTATTATATGTCTAAATAAATAAATTAAAAAAAACTATATTATTTTATACTGCTTATTAATTATTGTTTAATTATTTACATCCTGGTTTATTTTATGATAATAAAGTGATTCTCTCTCTCCCTAGATGAATTATTACAATAACAAACATAAAATTTAAAACCTTCCTATTCCAATATTTCTGCACAAATTAATCAGGCGTTGGCTATATTCTGTGATAAGATTTTATTTTTCTTTATAAATATTTTTTTATGACTAAAAAAATATTTCATATCACTTTTTACAGAGCATTGGTAGCTAATTTTTGTTTGTTTGTAGATATTATGACATTTTCTTTCATTTATATTTTTATGTTTTATTTGTACTAATCTTGAATATCTCACTGTATATATTTTTTTTTCAATCTACATATTTGTAGATAGATTATTATAATTTCTTAATATACAGTTATGAGTATTTATTTGAACCCTTTAAATAACAAATGTAAATGTTGTATTTATTGCAAAAATGTTTTGCTTTTCAAATTACTTTAACTTTTCTGTTTTATTTATTTTTTTTTAGAAGTAAATATATTGTTACACTATTACTAGGAGTATTTCTGGATGTTACTCAAGCGTTGGATAGAATCTGGCATCAGGGACTTATTTTCAAACTTACTACTATACTTCCTCCAACCTACTATCTAATTCTTCAATATTTTCTTTCTTCGTACTTATATTTAATACTTATGTTTTAGCTATTAATTTATTGCAATACGTATTCTGGCCTGAGTCCCAGAATATGAAAGTTGATTTTTCAATTCTGTTCTAAATTGGTAACGAATATTAATTTTTTTTACTAACTTAATTTTTCCACTCACACCTGTCAGAAGTTCCGACAATCAGCGAGTGTGATGCGAATATGTAGAAGTTAGAATAGGTCTTGGAATAGACGTGAGGGAGAGCAGTGCCCTGCGGCATCCTTTTTGTTTTGAATTTAATATTTATAGTTAGTGGAGGAGATACCTCATCCAGCTTTTTTTAAGCCTCCTTCGGGTGCTACCAGCCGTGTTAGTTGTGTCCATTCCGCGATTCATTGAGTTGGTATGTCCGTGTAAGTTATTTTGAAATTTTTGTTAGTATATTGGTACATGGTCGTTTACTGTTGGCATCTGTAGGTCTTTATGTATAGTAATATTACTGTGACGTATCAGGGAGGCTTGGTGATGGTGGTTTTGATTGAAAAGTCTGTAGTTTACTTATGTGAGTCTTTTTGGCTGTCCCCTGTCCCGTATGTCTGTGAAGTGTAGGTCCAAATGGGCTCAAGTAGGTAAGTATACTTGTTTAATTTCTTTCTAAGTTAATTTCGAATGTCTTGAAAGGAGTGAGTATAATGTTCATTGTCATAGGTTTAGAGTTCTTATTTTATTTTTGATATTTGGGCCCCATATCATTATTCTGTCAAAGGTCAGTCCAAGATATAGAACTTTGTCTTTCTCAGGAATTTGAACATTGTCAAGATAAATAGCACGGCATGTTTCACGTCGATTTGTCTTGATTGAGACGGATTTTACGGAGTTTGCACCAGTCGTGGAATTCGTTTAGATGATATTGAATTTTGATTTCTTGTCAAGATTTTTTTACCGTCTGCGTAAATCGCGGTAAGAATATCAACATTGTATGGAATATCGTATGTGTAAATGATTTACAACAGAGGAGCGAGTACTGACCTCCTGAGGCATTCCTGTGAAGGCTGGTTCAATAGTAGAAAGTTCTCTACCTTGGCAAACAGAGAAAAATCTGTCGGAAAGAAAAGGTTGAAGAATTAGTTAGTAGGTTGGAGGGAGTATTGTAGTAAGTTTGAAAATAAATCCCTGATGCCAGACTCTATCCAATGCTTGAGTAACATCCAGATATAGATAGATAAAATATAATTTGTAATGTACGTTGTAAATTGATGTTAGGCACACTTGAGCTTTTGTTAGGTCATCTGTCTAATTTGTTCTGCAACTTCAGTGGGAGTAAAGCAAGATGAGGGTAATTATGTTGTCAAGGAATGGCCTTAGTGTTTTGCACATGTCTTTCGTGTTCAGCGTTAGAGAAGTCACTATGTGGTGTGAAAATAGAAAAAAGATGGCTGGCAAAGAGCTCAGGCTTTTCGAGGTCTAACACAGCCTAGGAACCATCTACGCTTCTGAGAAGTGCTGAAACCTCAAGATGCTTTACAAACTTCTTAGTGGGAAGATTTCTTAAAAAATTTTGTCCTCTTAAAATTCTAAATCTGTCGTTTAAATTCAGTGTTGAGTCTATTAATTCACGTTTATTTTTTATAATTTACAGAGTAATCATATTTTATTCATTATTGAATTCATGGAACTCAGAAAATTTAATTTGTAAACAAAAAATGAATTAAAGTTAATAAAATAATAAATTTTGAAATAGATTTGGGTTTATATATGTTTAATACCTTTAGGTAAACGATCGGGCTTAAGTACACGTCTTTGTAGAGTTCTCGATTTTATTTTTCTCTTTAAATCTTCTGATAAATTGATTATTCTTTTTTATGATGAACCTTTTATATAAGTGAGATAATGAAAACCATTTAGGAGCAAACCTTTACTAACGAAAGGGATATTAAAAGGGATTATCTTTCCACCCTGGTTGGCCTAAGATTACACCAGAAATTTTCATTATTTCGCCCTTTCCCCATCTTTTCTTTGAAACAGAAGAGAATTTATAAGAGGTTCACTTTATTGTCCAGTTTCCATTATTCAAATTGACAGCTCGATTGCATTCCTAAGGAGCCTCGCCAACTGCCGGGTTTTTGCATTTTTATGATGCGACCTCTATAAAAACTTCTCCTAGTCTCTGAAATATTTTCTGCTTAGCATGGATAATTTGTAACCTGTAGTTACCAACACTCTTGTTCTAAAAATTAGCAAGTTTGGTTAGATTCACTCTGATTATTTTGAAAATTTCTCAACTTCGTATACTTATTTAATACGAAATTAAAAATGTATTATCGTCAAGATTTGGTTAAATAAATTTAAAGTAATAAGAAGCTGTTAATCAAATTTTCTGTTTGTGGTATAAACTCTTTCACGTTTTTACTGAAAAAAATAAAGCATTCGTACTCCAAGGATTGGGTTCGGTGTAGCAGGCATCAATCGCTTTTTACCAAGTGCTCACTTAAAGAAAGGAACTGTCAGGCGAACTTGGAGGGATCATTGGATCTGTGTCACTTTGAGCAGAACCCCGTTCCATTTGTTGACAGTTATTTGGAACAGGTGATACGGAGACCTTAAAACCTTCAACGTCTGTGTGATCCGTATATCTAAGCCTCTGCCTATGTCTTATATACGTGATGCGAATCAAGATTATTTATTTTACCAGAAATATTAAGGAAAACTTCACTCACCGAAATATCTAAATATATATTTGCTTAAAAAAAAAATTAATAAATTGGATAGAAATGTTAATTTAATTTTATGAGCAAAACATTTTAGCAAAAAAAAAAAAGAAGAAGGAAATTAACAAAACAAATAATTTTAGTTATCTGTTATTTAAGAGGTTTAAATGAATACTCAAAGTGGCATTGAAAAAAAAATAATATATTATTAGAAACTAAATACTAAGACTAAGATTGAGAGAGGAAAAAAATTTATTTGTATAATGTTTTATGTATTTGTATCATAGTGAGGAATGTTAGAAATGAAATAGATCTCAAACAAATAGAACATTATAGACAAAAATTAAAACAATCAATTTTTTTTTTTTTTATACAATGCTATGTGAAAGGGTAATACTTAATGTTTTCCAAGTTATAAAAGAAAAAAATCTGGTGCGTACTCTCTGTTTCACTTCTTCTTTCACACAAGTACAATGAAATCGTATCTAAATATCTAGTATTTCCGGAGATTCATTTTCCACCTGGATAAACCTTTTTATTTTTTCTCTCTTATTAAATTATCAAATTCTTACAAAAAATATATTTAGCATTTTTCAATAACTCCTAACAATGATAAATAGTTATTATTTATAATAAACCACATTAAAGGTACTTTAGAGGAAGACACATATGAACATTGGGCATTTAATCCCTATAAACTGACATCAACGGGGATGAGACCTAAATGATATTAAAGACAACTTAATTATACAATAATACACCGAGTTTAATCAAAATCATTGGAGCCGTTTTTTTAAAAAACAAATTGTAAAAATGTGTTTCAGCGTCGATATAAAGTGGCACTTCTGGTTAGCCGATTTTAAGGGAAAAGTTGCTGTCACATCTAAGGCATATACCTATCTTAAATACCTAACATCGGTTTCGTACGACGAAAACGTGTATTTCCGTTGAAAACTCACATTCGAAACGTTTCACCGTCGCAATACTTACCCTTACTATATATTACATATATACCTAAGTGAAGGTAAAAAAATGCTCCAAATCACAACAGTTGATGTTTTATTTATTATCTATATTTCATAATTATCGTATTTAGATTTTTTTTGGGAGAGGTGAGGGAAAATTTGAATAAAATATTCACTACTAATTTAAGCTGAAAAAATAATTCTATTTCTGATATGTTGAAAGAGCATATAAAAATATCGTTTCTTTTTTTAAAAAAATAATAGTTGGTAATTACTGTTTATTCATTTGTAACGTTCGGCCAAACTTTCCAAATTTGTTATTTTTGTTTTCGTCAGTTCTTTAGTTAGACTAAATTTTTTTTCCGGGTATTGTTGGGTGATACTGTCGTTCTGTTTTTTAGACTCAACTATGGATAAGCATTTTACATAAAAGTATACCTATTTTAAAGTGCAGCACTCCACATCTTTTAACTATTCTGCATAATCACCTATGGTGAAAATAAGGCTTTTATTGTTAATAAAAAAGTTTATTGCTATTTATCTTTTTTGGAGATAAAATAAAGGAATCTAATTTTTGATTTTAATTAATTAACCTTGTTAGACAAACTCTTATTTCAATTAATTGATTTTTTAGAGGGAGAGAAAAAACTATTGTTATTTAATAATATCACCTATATTGCCTTAAACATAATTATAATTTTATTGGAAGATTTATGTATAAAGATATGATGGATCTTTCAATAACAGCAAGTAAGCATATACTTAATGATTTACCAATCGAGAACTGAAATCTTTAACTGAAGACTGGAATCTTCCCTTAGTACCAATAATATATTTATGTGAATGAAATAATGCCATTTATTTATTTTTTGTAAAGTTATATTTTCATAGTTTTTGAAATACAATTTAGTTATTTCGATAATCCTATGATGACTGTCCCATGAAAAATGACTGTCTTTGCATACTCGAATAACCGAAGTATTTTTCAGGGTCCTAAATCCATTATAAGAAATTAAGCATTTAATCCATTGTTGGGAGGAGTTTCACTATGTTATTTTATAATTATTATTGCATCCGTTGAACAAATATATATATATATATATATATATATATATATATATATATATATATATATATATATATATATATATATATATATTTATTAATGGAAATATACCTGAAAGAGGTGAAGCAGGAGAAACATAAGATTATTCTACATAAATAAAATGAATAATTTGCCTCTCAATAGAAATGAGCGAAGAAATAAAACTCACTGCCATTTACATTTAAATAACCAACTCCAGCGGAAGAGGAAATAATATTTTTTGGCTCAGACGCGCCCTGCATTGAGATGTGATTGAAATTTCCATACAGACATTTTCGATTTAGTTCCAGATCTGAAAAAAAGAAGAAAAAAGTAATATATAAGCTAAAACGGAAACTTCCATATTGAAATTATATAATGCTATTTCATGAGCTGTTAGCATATTTAAAATAGCTTCTTTCATAACTTTTTATTTCAGCTATTTTCTAGTTTTTTTTTATTGATAGGATTTTACTCATTTTTTTTTAATCACAAAGTAACAGTATATTTTTTTTAATAAAATGTTGAATGTTTCTTTTTATAATTAATATGAAACGTAATGGAAAAAACAACAATTAAGCTAGAATTAAATGACATAGCATCGTGTATTTAAAATGTTTTGTATCTGGTTATTTGGTTTTAAGAACGAAAAAAAACACAATAAAATATCTGTTTAAGTAGTCAATGTAAAATATAATAAATAGCAAATTAATTAAAATCATTATCATTAGAAATACAAACCTTCAATCTTAAATAAACCAGAGTTCTAGTCGCATTATTAGTGAAAAGAAAATTTCATATGTATTAATGTTGCAATTATTTTCAGCTAAAATTGATAAATAAAAAAAATTGAAGAATGAACTTAAATCGATTGCAATTACCAAACAGTTAACAATTTTTTATATTTTATCATCGTTAGTGGACAGTATTTGTATTTATTCTCAATTTATGTTTCAATTTATCAACTCGTTATTTTTTTTAAAAGTTACTTCGTATTTGATGGGCTTGATAACATAATTTTTTTTTTTATATTTAACTTTCTTTATTGAATATTAATACATTCTGCCACATTGAAGGACATTAATATTAAGGCTACATGATTCATTCACACAATATGTACATACAATTAATATCAATAATAAAGAAAAAGAAATATAAAAAAAATAAAATAAGTAAGTTGGTATGCCTGTGTACAAAAAAAAAAAAAAAAATGAAATAATAGATAAAAGCTAGATGAAATTAAAGTAAATAAATCACATTCACACCTATGTACAATATTTGCATTCACCCAGGGGACTCTGAGTCATGCCTTATTCCCCGACGTGGAAGCCAAGGCAGGACCCTAGGAGATCCCAGTGCTTCTCTCTCAGCCACGTCACTGTTAGATAACATAATAACCGATCAAAATATCGTTATTAGAATATCTACTGTCGTTGAAATTAATTTTTTGAGCATCTTCTTTGCTGGAATCGGTTTCCCACGTTTTCCTATTGAGACGAAGTGGAGTAACTGAATAAATATTATACTTACTCTTGACTACTTGCCTACTTAAGTAATAAATGTCCGTCGTGGTAAGAGTCACTAAACCAGCTCAACCGTTCAGCATTGCGGGTACTTTTTAACTTGCTCCGTATTCCAAACATGACCTTGATCTTTTGATATCCTTTTTATAACCTATTACTTTATAAATTAATACAAAGAAATATGTTTTTTTCCTTAAACTATTATCCTATTTTGGAAAGGACTACTTCATTTCCTCCTATACCGTTCAACCAATAAAAATGTTTTGCAATTCATAACTTTTTTGTTGTATTGGAAACTCGAAGTTAACTTAAACATTTTTTTTTTGCTCTTTGCATTTCCAACCACACTTTTCATTAGCTTGGCAATAAACACATTTGTTGTAATTGTTAAGGAAATTGGCATTTAAGGTATGAGGAAGAATAGTACACAGAAGCACCTCTTCCTGGTCTTGGTTTACTTCCTTAATTCAGGAAAGGAGATCTCTCATCCAGCTCCTCTTTAGTCATCTCCAGATGGGCATGTAAGCGGTAGTCTTGTTGTTAATAATGGACATATAAATGGAGAAATAAACGAACAGCGTACCTTACATTAACAATTTCTGAGGCAGAAGTCTGTTATAGGATTGCTCACGCGATAAACTTTTAATTTATTGGCAGGAATATGAACACCAAATCTACTTAACATGGCTACATTAACATAAATTAATTTCACAAATTTCTCCCAACTGGTGAGTGGATGTTTTCCCTTTATTGGATGGAAACTCGCTGACCAACTTTTCCTTAATCTTCGCAGTCCACGGCCCGGATGATATTAAAACTTGTAAACGGCTCTTCAACTATGTTCATCGCTTTATTTATCCAACCCATGATCTTTTGGTTTAAGCCGATCAAATTAAAGTGATCGATTTCAGAGTTATCTTTTGAAATCCTTAGTTTATCATTGGATAATTTTTTGGTATAATATCATAAAACTATAATTAGCATATATTTGTTAAATTACTCTAATGTTGTGAAACAAGGTAGAATTTAAAAAAATATATATTTTTTAGCATCTTAGTTTTACATCAAAATTCCCGTTAAAAAAAATCTGTCATGTCCACTCAGACGTGTTTCCTATCTATTTCAGAAAACTTTTTATATCTTTACATGTTTCCATCAAGAAACAAAAAAAAAAAAAAAAAAAAATGAATTAGATTCATTTTCCTGAAAATTTATGAAAGAAACGATTTTAGTACGATTTATTTGATAAACTAAAGCAATGTAAACCGGCTTAAGATAGATCAGTGTAAAGTTTTCAATACCCTCTAATATTGCTGAACAAAAACTTTTTGCCATAGCCTAATTTCGTCAAACAATAATTTCTGTTAAAAGTAGAGGAAATAGTGAAGCTTGTGTGATGCGGACAACAGATTTTCTTACTTTCACTTAGTTATCTTTTTTCTCTCATTCACTGTTTTCTGACACCAGGATATAAACCCGTAATCTTATTTATTTTACTTTATGCAATTTGCACCTACGCAGCTACGCAGCTAGCAAATTTGTTGTGTTTTTATTATCTTAGTGTAATTGCTTGATTTTTTTATGTTGATGTTTTTATTGATGTAGTAGGTCTCTTGGCCATTTTCTTCTTAATTTTCGTTGCTCAGGTGACAGGGAACAGGACATAGAAAGAACCAGAGGATTGGAGTGATTTTGGGTTGAAGAATGAAATGTAGTGTATTTGTCGTGGATGTAGGATTTTACTGTTGGGGTGTTTAAGTCGTTATGTATGTATGTTTGAAATGTACCAAGGTGCGTTAACAATTTTTCGTAAAATATTTGATTGTGCTGTTTGTATTTTGTTTATGTGTGTTTGTTTTGCTGAACCCCAAAGTTCTACTCCATATGTCCATATTGGTCTCAGTAAGGTGTTGTAGATAAGTCGCTTGTTTCGTAAGTTAAGTGATGATCTGTAGTCCAGAAGATGTGAATGTTGGCTATATCGTCTAGTAAGTTCTGGTCTTTTTAATTTTGTATGTATGTTCCAAGTAAGTCTTTTGTTTAAGTAGAGTCCAAGGTACCATACATAGCTTTCTGAAGAGAGAAACTGACGTGAGTGGATTTTTTACTATTAATTTTGATTCTGCAGTTTTCAAACCACTTTTCAAGATCATGAAGATATTTTGTAGGGCAATTGATGCGATAGTAGGATTTTTGTGTGAATTTAAAATAGCAGTGTCGTCAGCGAAGCAATAAATGGTGGTATTAGGGTGCTCAGGGATATCAGAAGTGTATATAGAATAAAGGATTGGGCTTAAGACGCTACCTTGTGGTATGCCTTTGTGTTGGTGAAAGAAGGAAGATACAGAAGAATCTACGGAAGTACAGAAAGATCTATTAAGAAAGTAGGATTGAAGAATTAAAAAAAAAGTGGAAGGTAAGTGCGGTTTTAGTTTCCATAATAGACCCTTGTGCCAGACACTATCAATATTCTCTATGTCGAGAAAGACGGCCGAGCAATATTCATTTTTTTCAAATATGTAATCTTATATTGGAAATTGAATAGCTGTAAGTTCGTTAATAGTTGTTCAATATGAACGATTTTTATATAGTTTTGTAGGGAATTTCATTACCTTTGAAAATCCACTTTTTTTTTAAAATGGACTAAAAAAAAATTTTTAATTTAGGGGGCTCTGAAACGTAAAGATCCGTCGAAAACCACATATCAGAAATTTGACCCGATCGCAATACTTTCCTTATCCAGTATAGGTAGGAAAGTAAAAACATTAAGTTTTTTGCTTTAGGAAACATGATAGAAGTGAAAACATCAACAAGGTAGAATTAATAATATGAATTATAAATAATAGCTTGTAATAAAGAGGACGGAATGATGAACATTTCCCTCGCATACAGTACGCAGGTCCGATTTTTAGTTTCTGAGATATTTTTACCCATATTTTCCATAAAACTTGTTATCATTTGATTTTTGAAACTAGTTTTTCCATTTCGCCTATCTTGTACGGCTTCGCGTTAAGATAAAGTTTTAAATTATAGCCCGTTAAAGAGAGTATGTATTGCTAAACAATTCCTTCGCTTACAGTATGTACAGGTCCGATTTTTAGTTTCTGAGATATTTTTATCCATATCTTCCATAAAACTTGTTATCATTTGATTTTTGAAACTAATTTTTTCCATTTCGCCTCTCTAACACGGCTTCGCTTTAAGATACAGTTTTAAATACTAGCCCGTTACAAAGAGTATAAATTACTGAACAATTCTCTAGCTTATAGTATGTTGGTCCGATTTTTAGTTTCTGAGGTATTTTAATCCATATATTTAATAAAACTCGTTATCGTTATGGCCAGTGTTTCAACTGCCTCCCGCAGTGTCACATCCAACGCCCTGAAGACGACCTGCAAAGTGGGTCGAAACGTCGGCAAAAATTAAAATTATTTATATATTTTAATTTTTTTTATTTATTTGACCGCACCCTCAACTAACTCCTTCTCAAAACTCGTTATCATTTACTTTTTTCTTTCTTTCTGATTCTCTAACACAACGTCTTGTTATGCTACAATTTTGCATAATAGCTCATTACAAAGAGAATGAAATAATGAACAAGTCCCTCACTTACAGTATGCAGGCCCGATTTTTAATTTCTGAGATATTTTTATCCATATTTAAAACCATTTCAATTAGTCGACTCTAGCCGACTTTACCCGATCCTTAACACTTCGGAAATCTGAGGGATTTCTAAAATTTGCTCTAAAAAAAAAGTGCAAAACACGCCTAAAGAATTTCACATACAAAAATATTTGGCAAGGAAATCAGTATAATTTCCTTACAATTTTTATCGTTTACATAAGAAAATACATATACACATATGCACTTCACTAATATTACAATTGTAATTAAAATTCAATAGAGTCATATAATAAAAATATGTCTAATGAATCATATAAAATCATAACTTAGAATGCTTATATCTTATGTCAGTTCATACCCAATGTATCTTTGACAATTTCATAAGCTTAAATCGTTGAATAAAAATGGATAAAATTGATACCAGATCATTTGTACACCAGTCCCTATATTTCATCCAACTTTGAGCCAAATATAACAAGCCCTTTTTTGATGAATAGTGTATCATTAGACGCATCCAGAAGTGGATGATTTTGTTCTAATAGCACTATGTACCAACCCACTCACAACTCAACAACTGAACATTTTGGATCAACGGTAGCAGGTGATGAATTGACTAACGACAGACAAGGAATCAAATTTGTTCCTTGATGTCCAAAATGTAACATATTTAGTTTCGAATGCAAAATGTTTTTTAATCACTCGTATCAATACAAAGCTTGAGGAAGCAGTGAAGCAACGTTTCACTACCTTAATTATTTCGTTAATTAACACTTATTATTATTAAATAATCACAAATTATAGTAAGTATAATAAAGTAATTAAATTATAAAACCTTAATTAGCAGTTTATGGTCAGCATCACAAAAGCAGAATCTATGCTAACATTCTTGAAGATATAGTAGCCAGTTTCTCTTATACTTCTCTGCTGTGATATCGACCATGAATATTTTTCTTTATTCTTTTCAATTTTTTTTACAAACATGTATTTATTTTAAAGGTTTGTTTTAAGCAAAGAAGTTAATTCCCATATAATCGATTATTTCCTCTCGCTTTTTATTTTATTAATTAGACTTCAAAGAACAACATGGAGGTTATTTCGTTAATAATTAAAGTTCTCGCAGATTATATATTTTTGGCGTTGCTATCTTTGATAGTGACGTGAGACCACTATTAACTTCCTCTGCTTGTTAAGCTTGCGCCCTTTAATACTGTTGGGGTCTATACTTATCCCTTGGACCAAACCTCAGCAGTTACTCTCTCGAGTGAGGGCAGCGTCGCGCTGACAAGCGGACCTCCTTTCTTCCTTCATTCGTGATGGCGAACCAGAATGAGAACCTTCCTATGGAGATTCCAGAGCCTGAGGCCTCCGAAGATAAAAGTGGGAAGAGGATTCACGAAACTGACAGCGAAGGCCTTGGATCGGATATTGAAGGCTACGCCCTAGTAGCCAAACGACACACGTTTCCCGCCCGTACCGTCCCGGAAAAGCCTTCCCAGATCCCAATTGCCAACAAGTTTTCCGTGTTGAGAGTGAATCTACCGGAGAAAAACAGACCGCCGCCAATCATCATAGCACCTCCGATAGCCCAGGCAGCGCTGAAAAATATACTGATCGAGAATAATATAACATTATTCTCTATCAATTCATCATCAAAAGAAACTCGGCTGTATGTCAACTCCGAGAATGACCACTTTCAAGCCACTTTACTGTTGCGCCAGGACAATAGGGTACAATTCCACAGTTTTGCTCCCAGAGGCACTAAGCGATCTCGAAAATATGTGCTTCACGGATTCGATATTGATTTCCCCGTCGAGGAGATAGTCGAGGAGTTAAAAACCAGATTACCAGGATTCAGACTCGCCCGAAGACTCACAAAGAGATACAACCCGAATGAACCACCAAAACCTATCGAGCTGATCCAGATAATTACAGACGACTCGGTCAAGCTGACAGACATTGCTAAACTTTATCATATATCGCAGTGTAAATTTCGTGTGAGCATCTTTAAAGAAGATGGGGTCCCAGCACAGTGCCGAAATTGTCAAGAATACGGACACACTATGAAATATTGTGGCCGAACATGTGCGTGCCCCTGGTGTGGAGGTGTCCATACCCTTGAACAGTGCCCGAAGACAGTAACTCCCTGGTGTAAAAACTGTAAAGGTGCCCACCCCACCTCCTCCAAAGAATGCTTGAAGAGACAGGAGTTGGTGAAGAAAATTAGGGAAATCACCAAAGGAACACCGACGAAAACGAATACCAGCAAACAGAGTAAGTGGGTCCAGGAGGGCCTGGCATACAGCACAGCAAGCGGAGGAGCGCCGGTCCAATCAGAAGGAACCTCTCCCTACCACCAGTCTCATCCCCACCACCAGCACGCCACCCAGTTCAAGGAACAGACTGCACCAACGCAATCGCCTCAGCCTTCAACAAGTACCGATGCCTCCCTGACGTCTCTAGTGATGACGATGCTGACAAGAATGGACAAGCTGATGGATATAGTTGCCCGCATGCTAGATGCTATGACGAAGAAGCATCATGATTAATCATCTCGTCATGAATTTCAACACCAGAGGCCTCTTCCAGAAGCAGGCTGAAATCGAGCTCCTTCTTCAGCAGCATAAACCTTCAGTGGTGGCGTTGACAGACACCATGCTTCACACCTCGACTCGTCCATACTTCCAGGGGTACACTATATACCGAGAGGTGTGTGCACCAGGGTCTCGAGAGGGAGTAGCCATCCTGGTCAGAAAAGATGTACCTTCGAGATCCGTCCCGAACCCAGTGGAACCAACCGAGGGAACTCACTTACTCACAGTTGACGTGCGACTTAAGAGTCGGTTCACATTCACTTGTGTCTACAGGAGACCCAGGGCTGGACTGACATCTGTTAAGCTGCTGCTACAACATGCCCAGGTGACGGGTCGGCATGTAGTCCTTGGGGACTTCAATGCTCGACACACTTCCTGGCTGTGTGGTAGCGACAATCCACTGGGGAAGTACATTACCAAGACTAGGTTGGCCGTCTTTCACCCAGGTGTACACACTTTCCGGCATTCAGCCCGACCTGATTGGACATCAACGCTGGACCTGCTATTAACCAGGGATCTGCACATCATTACGGATTGCCAAGCGCTTCCGTATGGACCGTCGGATCACCGGCCTGTGCTCTACACGATCGAGGGCACACCCGCCAAACCACCGGCGAGTAATACTTACTCCACAAGGCCGACTGGAAAGGATACAGGTCTAGCGTTGAATCCACTTTACCGGCGGTAACGCCGTGCCAGACAGTAGAAGAGGTAAACGAGGCGGTGGATGTCATCACCACCACTATCCAGGATTCAGCCAACCCTAGGTTCGCTCCGCAGCCCAACGCCATCAGGAGACCACCACGTCACATCCTCGCCCTGATCAGTCAGAGGAACAACCTGAGGAACATCTTTCAGCGCACGCGTGACTACAGCTTGAAACCGGCCATCAATGCGATGACCCGGCAGATAGCCAGCCTCATGCGAGACTGGAAGACCTCACTCTGGCATGACCAGCTCCGGAGGACTCATAATGACCACCGCCAGTTCTGGAGACTGGTCCGAACGTTCGTTAACAAGAAGAGGACTGTCCACCTGACGTCGGGGAATGAGCTGCTGACACCTAAGGAACAGGCTGAACTCCTGGCCAAAAGCTATGAAGCGAGGAATGCTGAGCGGACGAGAAATGCACCACCAATGCCGGAAGGACCACTGCCCAGTCCCAACGAAGAACCCGTCTTCTCTACCTTCAACCAGCTGGAGTCGACGCTACGACGCACCAAAGGAAACAAAGCGTCTGGACTGGATGAGATTCCGTACGTACTGTTGAAGATGCTCCCTAGGAAGGGTAAAGCCTTTCTACTGAACATATTCAACTCATGTCTTCGAATCTCATACTTTCCTACCGCATGGAAACAAGCGATCGTTGTACCGTTACTCAAGCCGGCGAAGAACGGGGACTCAGCTGAGCACTATCGTCCGATCAGCCTCCTCTCGCACATCAGCAAGATTTTCGAGAGGCTAATCCACCATCAGCTTATGAAGCACTGCTGGAAAGAGAGCATCATACCACCAGAGCAGACTGGTTTCCAGAGAGGGGTCGCGTGTGAACACCACCTAGCTAAACTTCAGGCCCACACAATAGATGAAATGAGTCTCAACAGAGCTACGGCGCTCATCTCTTTGGACTGCAGTCAGGCCTTTGACTGCGTGTCACACACGCATCTACTTCGCCGTCTGGAAGAGTTCAGGTTTCCTACCACTCTATGCCGACTGATCCGAAGCTACCTCAGCGGAAGATCTCTCGTCGTACGAGTTGGTACAGACTACTCAAACCCAGTCGATACCACCTGCGGAGTACCTCAAGGGTCTGTGTTGGGGCCAATACTGTTCGTCGTTTTCACGGCGCCAGTGGTGGCACTCAAGCATCCAAAGGCGGTGGTAGCAGCCTATGCGGACGACATTGGCATATATGCTTCCAGCATCAACGCGGAGACTGCACTCACTCTGGCACAGAATGCTTCAGCCACAATTGTTGAAGAGCTAGAAGAGATCGGTATCAGAGTGAATCCTGCGAAGACTGATGCTATTGTCATGTCGTTTCAGAAGGGAAAGAAGCATCTACCCACACAATTCACCGTTGGAGGAGTTTATCATAAAATTTCTACCTCGATTGTCTACCTCGGCGTCACGCTAGATAGACATTTGACCTTCTCCAATCACGTTAGGCAGAGGATCAAGATGGCACGAAAGAAGTCGCACCGGCTCTACCACCTACTGACGTCGCCGCAGCTCTCGCTGAGACTCAAGCTCCAAATTTATAAAGCTGTTATAAGACCAACACTGCTCCACGGGGCCCCTCTCCTGCGATACCTATATAAATCCACGCTTACGAGTCTACAGGGCTTCCAGAACTCTATCCTTCGGCGAATTGTCCGTGGCACCACCCTACAAAGGGCTAAGAATCAAACAATACGCGAGGAGCTCCAGCTCCCCTCGGTACCTGAGTTCATAGGCCGGAGGCACATCAAATTTTTTGATGGGCTGAAGGCCTGTGCAAACCCACTGTTCAATGAGATCTCACCACCACCCAGACCTGGGAGGTGGCAAGGTAAACTCCCTTTGGTGGACATACTCGCCGAAGGATGTGGTCTGGTCTCTGCGGTCCAAACTCATTAATTTGTATATATTGTAAATAATAAAACATTAGCAGAACGGTCCTTCCCCGTTCAATGTCAAAGTCACAAGGCCTTCTGCCACATATGTAACCTTTAGCTATCCCCAATCCTTAAAATGCCCTCGGGCAGTGGAAGGAATTTATTACATGTTTATATTGTATTATTGTATACTATATATGTAATTGTTTCAATAAACTTTTTGGAGGGTAAGAAAAAAAAAAAAAAAAAAAAATCAAAGAACAACAATAGGTTTGCTTGTCCATCAAGTTAAATACATGTGAAGGGCATAACACCTACTGCCATTAATCCAATTTTGATGAGATTTTAACGAGATAGTCTCGTATCGATTTTATTTGAATCCATTTACGTTCGCTTGTACTTTCACAAATGGATTTATCGTAAAACATTTGAAACTATGTTTTGCAAAAGACTCGTCCGAAATTTACTCAAAGATTAAAGGCTAGTAAAAACTAAATGAACAAAATGAAAAATCGAAAATTAAATTCATTTTCACTGACAATTATTTCATCAACATTTACTGAACAGATGCTATTCCGTCCGCTTTAAGAACAATTACAATACTGTTGAAAAAGTATGTATTGCATAACATATTAAAAAAAAAAAAATATGTATTCTATTAGAAGCCTATTCGATGTTTACTAGGAATTCGTCACTCTCCCAGATATAATTAGTGGAATGTAGAATAGAATATATTACAAACTATTGGGACTCGGAAACTTCAGAATCACAAACATTCACATTTTTTTTTCCCTTCAAATATATATCCCCATCGGTCATGGTATTGACAATAAGGAGATGTGTTGTGATACATAAGGATCGACTTTTTATGCATGAGGAAGAATAGCACCCAGCAGTACCTCTTTCTAGTCATTATTTACTAAATTGATTAAGATGAGGAGATCTCTCATCCAGCTCCTTTTTAGTCTCCTCCTCATGGACATGTAAGTAAGTCGTGGCCATGTCATTTATAAGTCTGTTTGTGTTTCCTAGTAGTTTGAAATGAAACAAGAGTAGAGAGTACGTAGGTGTCTATAGTTGGTTGTCGTAAGTCGTTATGTAAATTTTTGTTGTTAACGTACCAGGGAGCTCTCTTTAAGTCCGTTATAAGTCGTAAAATTATGGATTGAAAAGACTGTAGTTTTTGTAAGTGCGTCTTTTTTGCCGAACCGTAAATCTGAGAGGCGTGTGTCCAGATGGGTTTGAGTTCGTAAGTGTGTGTATTTAGTTGTTGTCAAACTTTCAATTTCGATTTAGAAAAAAATCAATTGCTATGTATTGTAAAGACCGTCGGTGGAATAATTAGTTTAAAGGTATAAACAAATAAACATTAAGGTAATTTAGGTATTACCTAAATATAAACATATTTAGGTATAAACCCAACATCTGGCGGTTGGGTACCTGACTGAGGGTAACCCATTAGGACAACCTTTTGTAAGTGGTAATAAAAACCCTTAAGGACCACCGACAAAGACCGACAACTAAGTGTTTAAAAAGGATCCCAAAAGACCTTTTCACACCTTCCACCAGAAATACTTAAGTCTGTACCTGCTGCTTTACCTTGGCCTGGGGGAGAGGGCGTGGTCATCCCTTAGGCTGAGAAGGCCAATCAGGATGAAGGCTACCAAAAGAGAGGGGGATGAAAAAAGGTGGAAAATATAGAACTTGGACGAAGACACTTCTTTTTGGAACTCGGAGGAGAGAGGACTTCTTCTGGGAACTTGGAGCTGAGAGGACTTCTTCTGGGGACTCGGAGAGGAGAGTCGAGGGAGGAAGATGAAGACAGCCGGAGAGAGCAGATGGACGGAATAGACGCTGAAGGAGAGCAGAGACAGGGAATCCAGATATGACGGCTAGAAACACTATGAAGGACCAGCTAAGTGGTAACAAGCATTTAGTTATACTAATGTAAATTTGTGTTGGCAACCATACATCATTAATTAATAAAATCAATACATCAAGCATTCTCCTCTAGTATGATTCTTAACTATTCATTATGTATATAGGTTTAGTTATTATTTTGTATATAGATGTTTTTGGTTTTATTTAAGCTTGTAAATATAATAGTTAGTAAACCAACGTAGTACTTTTACATTCTACCTTGCATGCCACCAATTAGTAATAGAAACAAATGGTAAATTTATAAACATGATACCTTTAGAAAGGAAATCCAATAAAGAGTATATGGTTCAATCTAGGATACTACAGTAGGGGGTCTGTGGTATCTAACATTTAAATACATCATTAATATATTTTAAGTTGATCGGTTCCCTTCTGGGACCGATATAAATACATATTAATACAAATAAATGCGATTCCTGGAACCCCTTACTCGCCGTAGAAACGCGAGGCCAGGAACATAGCACAATACAGTATTTACAGTCGCTTGTTTAAAGTCAGTCGTTTCATTTAGACGCGTGGGCCCCAGACAGACCATCCTTCTGTGGAATATTGGTCCAAAGTAACGTGTTTGTCTGATGAATTTGGTTCTCTCCTATATAAACTTGTGGGGCCGTTTCTCGTCAAAATGTAAATGTTGGGTGCTGTGTCTTGTCATGATTTAATCTTATTTTCCAAAGTTCTATAAACCAATTTTGTGAAATCAGTAAATTATTTTGTAAATCCACTGAAGCTAATCTGGGGTTATGGTGTTTTGTTAAAATCGGTCTACCATCAGCATAGGTGGCGGTCAATTTTTCGGAGTTGATAGATATGTCATGCGTTTATATAATGTACAAAGAATATTACTGAGCAAAAATATTCATAGAATTTAAACGATATGTACATTCTAAATATTAAAAACATCTTAAACATTAAGATTGATTAAATTAAATTAAGATTAATTAAAAACATTCTCAATATTAAAAATATCTACACAATAATAAAAAAAAATCTTCTCGAGAATAAAAAAAAATTGTCCTGAGAAAAAAAGATGAAATGATAAAAAAGTGAATTAAAGAAACAACTTAAATATTAAAACATTTATTCAATTCAAATCATATTAATTATTATTCAAATAATAATTAAATTTATAATAAAATATAGATATAGCTATAGTATATTTCAGTCAGTTACCTAATGTAGCTGTTCACGGCACCATAATGCTAATTAAATTAAATAATTGCAATATATTTCAAGTTATTCAAACTAAAATTAAAAACAATAGTGCATTCGTTGTTTAAAATGTGTTTAATTAATGCATTGAATATTTGGCAGGAAGGTATTTGGCGTTGGACATCAGGGTTTTCTAGCATTTATTATTAGTATTATTATTATTATTAATTATCAATATTCTAAATTCATTGAAAAGTCATTTGTTTTCATATAGGTTGAAAAAAATTTGTATTTTACTGATGAAACCACCCATTGAATGGAGCAAGTCACTTGGAAGAGTAAAAGCTTTCAGTTGATTGCCGTGAAATCAGATTAAGAGGCATCAGCGCGAGAGGAGAAATAATTATGGAAAGAAAAAGAAAAACAAAACCTCATTTAACAGGCTAATTTTAATTAATATTTCTCACTCTTAGGGTCTTTTTAATTTCCTTATCTTACATTGAATTTATTTAATGTAGCTTTAAACACCGTTTAACTACCACTTTGTCCTCTCTCTTTCTTCCTACCTGTTACCTGGTGAGTTCCCTGTAACCTCGATGAATACTAGAATGGCATTGACCTAGAGATCTGATCACATTAAAAACAGGAAATAAAATGACGATAGAGCAAACGAGAATACATTTGCTTGATGCGTTGCAACGCAGTTGTAAATATTTAAATAATCTAATTTTCTATTCATTCAAACTAATTTATAATAAACCTAAAGTATTACGTGTATATAAATGAGGTTATTCCTATTGAGAATGATTTCATTCATATTTCCTTTTTCAAAAATATGAATTCTAATATAAATTCTACCAAAATAAATAATTTTAAGATTCCCTGAGTACAAATAACAAAGTCTCTGACCTAGACTGTGTGAAAAAACATGATTATTCTCATTTTTATATCCTGTGAGGATAAAATCTGTCCAACAGGTGTATATTTATTTCCATATTTAAGGTTATAATGATTATTTCGTTATGATAATACCAAACTTGGCTGCAAACAATATCCAAAATGCGGTTGAGATGTTGCTAAACTCTCAACTTTCCTTCTTGGAAGTTGACGCAGACAGATGCTGATTCAGGGAACAGTGACAGCTTCGGGTAACAACAACAGTTAGTATAATGGGGAGGTGGGATGGCACGCTACAGTTGAGATTTGGCTTAATGCGACGAGATGTTGCGTTCAGTTGCTCGGAAAGTATTATCTTGTTTGTTACTTGGTGCAAGTGCATTATGACGTTTTATCCGGTTTCATACATCCGCCTATCTGGTTTTATTGTCCTTTTAATATCTCCTGTCCCTCTCTTTACCATAAAATTGTGTTTTTTATTTGTTTGATGTACTAGATAAGTTAAAGCGATATGCTATACAATATATTAATTAATAGATTTCTTATCATATGCAATGGATTATAGTGGAGTTGTTTCTAGTTTATATACGTTTACGTTGACATTTTACAAGATACTGTAACTATGTATTTAATTGGGATTATAAATAAGGGAAATTTGGTATGGTTTTCGTTATTAAGTAATGATTGCAGATAACGATGTTGTGGAGGCAGCGGGCTTTCAAATGTGAATCACCAAATCTGCTCAACCTAATCCATTGGCACTGTTTATTGCCTTATTAATTAATTAATTTTAAATTGTTCTAATTATGAATTCCGTTGAGGATAAATATTTATAAATGAGTTGCCAAGTAGCAGAAAATATGTATATTTACTGAAAATAATAAACAAATGAAATGAAATTCTACAAATTAATAAATGAAAATTTATTTATTTTTTTTTTATTTCTTATGACATTTACAACTGTATCACATAAATACATCAAGTAAATTTGGACATAATAGATATAATGACACGAATACACTTGCTGAGTAACTACCCAATGGTAGCACTCTAATGATATGACTACATTAGGAGATCACGGGGCCATCTTCTTTTTAGACGACTCGGAGGGTTATCAAGAATTGAAGAGGAAGCAAGGTTAGAAACGAGAGGGTTGGGATGATTCTGAAGTTTATTATGGAAGGATAGGTATCTGGAATGGGCCAGATCTGAAACATTAAGATCTTTATGGATAATTTTATTAGTGACAAAGTAAGGAGCATTGAGGATTTCACGAAGGATTTTGGATTGTAAGGATTGGCTGCGAGAGGAATTCGATGGTTTAGTGTGCCCCATAGCTCAACTCCGTAAGTCCAAATAGGTCTTATTATAGTCAAGTATATGAGTCTTTTGTATTTTTTTTTTTAATTTCTTTATGACATTTACAACTGTATTACATAAATACATCAAGTAAATTTGGACATAATTGATATAATGACATGAATACACTTGCTGAGTAACTACCCAATGGTAGCACTCTAATGATATGACTACATTAGGAGATCACGGGGCCATCTTCTTTTCAGACGCCTCGGAGGGTTATCAGGAATTGAAGGGGAAGCAAGGTTAGAAACGAGAGGGTTGGGATAATTCTGAAGTTTATTATGGAAGGATATGTATCTGGATTGGGCCAGATCTGAAACATAAGGAACATTAAGATCTTTATGGATAATTTTATTAGTGACGAAGTAAGGAGCATTGAGGATTTTACGAAGGATTTTGGATTGTAAGGATTGGATGCGAGAGGAATTCGATGGTTTAGTGGAGCCCCATAGCTCAACTCCGTAAGTCCAAATAGGTCTTATTGTAGTCAAGTATATGAGTCTTTTGTAATTAATGGGAAGTTTAGAGCGTTTGACTAGTAAGTGCTGAAGTAATCGGAAACGTCAAGCGGTTTCTTGTCGTTTCAGTCTAGTATGAGAATTCCAAGTTAGTCGTTTGTCCAGGTGGAGTCCTAGGTATCGGATTTGCTCAACAGGGATAAGTTTAGTATTGTTAAAGGAAACTGTAGGACAGGAAGTCGTCGGTTTACGACGAAGGGTAAAGGTAATTTGGTGGGATTTATTGGAGTTTATTTTAATTCTGCAGTTTTGACACCATTCTTCTTGATTTATGATGTGTGATTGAAGCATTTGGGATGCGATTGCTAGTTCATTGTTTACTGATAGGATACATGTGTCATCGGCATATGTGGTGATGACAGTGTTGGGACAGCTAGGGATAACTTTATAAACTGTATAGAGGATTCCATGCAAGCGCACAATCAACCAACTGAATTCAAAAAGCATTAATGGATCTCCTTGCTTGACTATAAATATTAAAATGAAGATAGGAAAATATACCGCTGAACACTCTTTACCCTCATGCCTGTCAATTAATACTCCATATTATACTTCCCGACAGGAAACTCAGTAGTGGTTGAAATATCCGACAGACGTGAATGGAAAAATAAAGTTTTTAAAAAAATTCTAATTAATTTCTAGCTTATTATAAGCCTGATTGAATAGGACATTGATAATGTGCTTAATGAAACTTGATTGAAAGCTTCTATTTTCAATTTCCTGTTGTGACATTGCAATATAACGTTATACATAAGAAAACTCGAATTGCCTATTGTTAAATAAGTACAAGAGCTAGTAAACCAGGATATATATTATAGATGATTTTAAACTTTTATAAAAATATGTCATTATTCATATGCCATGACAGTTTAATTATTCGATAAGTTGTGTTAGAGAAATATCTTTGTCAACCTTGATGCTTTTTTAATTTATAATTCATCACTTATTATACTTGGTTATTATATCCAACATCAATACGCGTTCCAATAACGCCCACACTTGAAACCTACTCAACTCCAATCTATTGAATAGTCAAGTACGTATTAATAAACTTAGGGATCAAACAATAACGCAGTATAATACTAATCTCAAAACCTCAATTGATTCCTTGAATGCTAAAATAGGCAGTTAATCAATTCATAGAATGATGACGCCCAGCGTTCAAGAATCACGAAAATGTGAGCGAACTAGCGAAAATCAATTTTGCTTATTCGGTTTGATTATCACTTATCCTAATGTTCATGTTTAGTACATTTTGAGTAAAATAAAATAAACCATTTATTGTGTACTATCATTTGCTTAAAATTTTCTTTGTTAAAAACATGAATAAAAGTTGTCAAGTTGACAATTGTTGGATATTCTCGTGTATTCATAGTAAATGTATGCTAAAATCAATCAATTAGGATTTTAATGGAGATAATTAAGATTAAATGAAAAGATAATTGACATAAACAAGTATTCGTCCGCATGAAGGTATTAGATCTAGGTTGAATGAAATTTATTTTCTGAATAATCTTATTTTCAAATCAGGAAAAGGATGTATGATATTGTTTAGTAGCTCAAATGAACCTAAATAAGTAGAAATTGATTAGCAAGAATTTTATTTTCACTATCAAGGAACCTTCTTAAATATGCTGAAAAAGGAGAATATTTAGACCATAAAAAGTATGAAAAATGTCATTTCTTATAATTTGTCTGTGTAGATTATAAAAAAATCTTGTTCTATTTATTTTCTAGTTTTTACTAAATGATAAAATCCTCCTATATCTGATATTAGTATCCATTAAATTTTTTTTTTCTTTGAATCAAATAATATTTTTTTGGGGCTTATAAGCTATATTTTAAGGTTTTGATGTATTTAGATCAAAATGAGGTATTTAATAGTTTTACTTAAAATCATAATATTTAAAAAAAAATCTTCCAACTATCTCTTCTATTCTAACTGGGTATAGCGCATATTAACCGTTTTGGGATTTGTTCACAACTGAGATTAGGAATTTTAGATGCCCATTTTGATTGCCAAAACGCTATCATCTGAATTATAATTATCAGATTGCAAAACCCTATGGTGTTGTTCGTCCTTTATTTAATATGTTTATGTTACCATCTATACAGAACCATTGAAAGTACACCAGCTCTGTAAATCCCAATTTGTAAATTTCGAGATAGGTGGCGAGATATGTGTGAGTTTAGGCATAAACTTCGAGCTAAGTAATATTTAAACTAAAAAATGACAAACATATCCAGTCTTTAGCCTAGCGCTAATTTCCTCTTAACTCTTAATATTTTTTAAAGCTTATGACAGACACCCTAAATACCTAACTTTCTGTATGTACAAACGTATTCCCTTCTATATCTACATCGCCGAAATTCTTCAGCTAACTATATATATATTTTTTTTGTCTCACTCCAGTTTTCCATCAACGCTATTGTATTCAGTTAAATAGGTTTCGTGTCTTCGCCTAGATGTACCTAATCATGAGCATATCCGAGCATACTTAAAAAATGTACTAATAATAAGATGATATAAATGATGCTGATTCTTGATATCTTAGCCGCAGTAGCAAAACAAAAAGCTAGAAATGTTACATTTGCTAATTGAGTAATAAAATAAAATATTTAGAGGCACGAACTAGTTTGACTTGCTTAAGTTGTTTACTAATCGCGTTTTACGTAATTACGAATGATTATTCTACAAACAATGATAGAAACCAGTCCCTGTTTCAGGGAACCTTCAGTGACCAGAAAATTCTACAACTGACCTGTGCAATAACAAAGTAAACAGTATTCAGTTTTAATATATTTTTGGTTTTCTATCATTGATCATATGTTTGTCAAAAGGCCTGTGAAGCACCGACAAGGCAATGAAAAAAAGGTTGTCTTTGAAAATGAAATAATAATTTGAATAATTTAAGTAAGAGATAATTTAGAATTAACTGCATGAATATATTTTCCGAAGTGGTCTAATTTCCCTCCCTCTGTTATATTTGGTAGAGAATTGATTTATTTTTAGCACGTGGCGTCGCACAAAAGAAGGGTTGTTCCCACTCCTCTGGCAGAATTCCAGATTCACTTACGATGCTTGGGCACCAACTTCCCTCTGTTGTATTTGATAAATGGTTTCTAATTTTCTCATAACCTGTGCCATCAAGTAGCTTATTTAAAAGATTTGTTTTACCAAGTTATTTAACTGAAGAACCCTAATTTTGAGTAACTCATTATCTGGCAAATCAGTACATCTTTGAAGAGAAACGATTCCAATATTTGCAGTTATATTATAAGTATCCTATTCATGCGGAAAAAAAACTTGATTTACTCATAATCAAAAATGGAAGGAACAATTTGATTCCTTGTCATTCTTTAGTCAAATCCATCTGTCAGACACCGCTCGCTATCTTATATCGCTAAACCTATTTTAACAAAACGTTCAACCACCAAGAGGTCGACGTGTATATTGGCTATATGAACACATCATCGATCCATATCAGTTTGAGCCTTTCTCTCCTCATTTTGCCTCCTAGTTTGCCTAATAATATATTTTTCTTTGTATTTATTTTCGCCCATTCTTTATAAGAGCCCTTGTCATCTTATACTTGATTTAATATAATTGACTAATGGTGATCTATGATGCAATTCCCGAAGTTATCTATTATTTCTTATTTTTCATTGGCCATCTATACATACAGGCTTAAAGATATGTCGTAGAACTTAGCTTTTCCTGATCCATAGGATTTCCTCGCCTTCCTGTGTTAGGAACGAACAAGTTTTAAAATAAAAATAAATAGTTGTTCTGCCTTCCGAGGCAGGTTTCGAAAACACAATGTCTTCCGTAATGCAAAAATATATCTGTTGCTTGCTACGATTCTTGCTTTTATTTCCATTGTAATGTCATTCCTGCATGCCACTAAATCTCCTAGGTATTTCAAACTGCCAAATTTCTTAAAAATCCGATGGTGGATCGGTTGCATATTATCCTGTCCTTCCTGTGGCTCACTTTTTGAGAATATCATTAATATATATATATATATATATATATATTCAACCCAATAAATATATTGGGTTTTTTTAATTATTAAAATTAAGACCCGATTTTTCACCAGCATCTTCAAACTCTTATAAAGTTCCTGACATTAACTTTAGATCTTGATGATATTACAGCATACTCCAAGTGTTGTGTAAGCCTATTATATATTTTCCTCTGGGATTCGTCATAATTGTTATGGTGGCTTGCTGCAATCCAATAATATTGAATAATTCAGTGAAGAAAGGATCTCCTTGGCGTAAACCATTCTCTACTTCAAATTCTTCTTACCGAGTATTTTGTGTCTGTGCCAAGCATCTGGTGTTTTCAAGGGTCGCACTTAATCCTACTAACTTTTCTGAAACTCCAAATGCCTTCATGACTTTAAGCTGTTCATATGCTTGTTAGTCAATGAAGAGATGATGGAGATCAGTATATTATTCATGTGCCTTCTCCAGCATTTGTCGAATGGATAAAATATGGTCTATTATGCTTTTTCTTGGCCGAAAGCCACTTTGGTTCTTTGGCCATGTCATAATTCTTCTGTTTATTGTAACTGCGAAAACCATATATACAGGGGACAGCAGAGCGATATTGCGATTGTTTTGGCAGGTTAACTTATCTCCCTTCCTATGTATTGGGCACAAACTCCAAATCTGTGGCATCTTGATTTCCATTCAGTTGTCAAATATAAGCTTGTGTATCTCCTCCATCAGTGACTCATCTGATCGTGTTTCCTTGAAAATTTACAATTGTCTTAAGAACCGCAATGTCTGATATTGTATTGTTTAAATTGTTGTTCATGTTTAAATATATTGGTTCTTGGAAGTACGGTTTCATAGATAACACTTAGTATTCAACGGAAAAAAAATTATACTTAGAGAAATTTTAATTATATTAAATTATAATACTGATAAAATCTTATCTTTGATTATTTCGAGACTATTGTTGAGTTGAATAGATGAAATATAAAGTTTATTATCAGTTTTAGAGTCTGCATAAATTTAGGTCACATCGATCATCCAGCCATTTGAATTTTCTTGGGATTAGTATTTATTACCTTCAGTAAATGAAATTTCTTATCTCCTTTTCTTCTTCCTCTTACTCTGGATGATCAAATTATTGATCCTTCTTATGGTGCTATATACTATAAAGATCTTTAGTCGCGATATATGGTCCCTTTACAGACGTATATTGCTTATGGGAGCCCGGAGTCACCCAACCTCACGTTGCTACGAACCATGGTGCTGTAGCAGTCTCCCGTAGTTCTATAGTTGATCCATTTGGAACCAATCTGTCATTGTCCTTCTCACTGACTCACTTGGGTTCAAGGGCAGTGACAAATCAGTCTAGATCCGATAAACTGAAGAGGCAAAAATACTATCAGCACGTGGTATTATAGCAAATGTAGCAGTTTCTCTAAGACCTTGAAACGTGGAGCTAAAGATAGATTTGTTTGGTAATCTTCTATTCGGAAAAGGCCTAGCATATTCACGACGGGCATTATTAGCAATACCATTGCAAAAACCGTATACAAACACCATACCGGCATATTCATCATTAGTACAATTGGAAGGCATAATGATGAGTTCTCTGTGAAAGCGTCTTACAAACTGTTAAATGTTATTGAGAGTTCCCAATGCTAATTCCAAATAGTATTAATCCTTATGTTGCCAATAGTTTTTATACAGTTAGGGATACAACGCCATATTAGTATTCTATCTATCATCCATCTCCTAAACAAAGCGTTCGCGGACATACCTCCACTTTGAACAACGTTTAATATGAACGTTAATATTCACAGTTAATTAATAAAGTAGTCAGAATAAATAGGTTTTATTTATTTCATATAACGTAAATAAATCATAACAAGGAAAATCTTTAGGTGTTAATATCGCCTAATCAAAGCGTTTGAGGGCATACCTTTAGAGGAAATTTGTTTCTTGTTTTAAGGTCCTTAGTTCATTTTTGCAGTTTTGCCAATTAACCCGGAAACACCCTGTATATACAATTGTAACTTTTTTATTATTTTGTATTAATTTTCTTACTTAATTACTTAATCCAGTCCTCTGTTACCGCTGAACATTGTGAAGTTCCTTCTTATAGATTTTGATCCAAGAATCTCTATCCTGGGCCAGCTGTCTTCTCCTACTCCAGTCCATTCCTCTCCTGTCAAAGGCTTCTTTAATTCCTTATTCCCATCTTTTTCTTGGACTTCCCTATGGCCGCCTTCACTCCACTTTGACCTCGTAGGTAGTCCTGGCAACTCTGTTTTTAGCCATTCGTGAGACATGTCCAAACCACCTAAGTTGGTTTTCTTGGATTATTTCCTTTGCAGGCCTCAGGTCCAGATTAGCTTGTACGGTGAAATTCCTAAAGAGATCTCTTCTTGTTTCCCCGTATATTTTCCTTAAATATCGCATTTTCATAGCTTGGATTGGGCTTTTGTGGTTGGAAGTAAGGGTCCAAGATTCGCTTGCATATGTTAATATAGGGAGGAAGGTATTCTTGAAGACAATCTTCTTAGTGGCCTTTGAGACTTCCCTTTTGTCCAAGAAGCCTGACTTGAGAGAGTAGAAGCATTTTCCTGCCGTCTTAATTTTCTGTTTTATGTCTCCATCAACCCATCCGAACTCGTTGAGGTGAGCACCCAGGGAATTAAAATCCATTACTTGCTTCAGGCGGATTTCACCCAGCCGAACGATCCGGCCTCCTCGGTCACTTCTTCTCCCAATTCTCATAAATTTTGTTTTGGAGATGTTAATTTCCATGTTTATATTCCTCATCTCAGCTTGAAGGATCTTGAGGTTAAACTGCAGATTACAGCAGTCATTTCCGAACACCACCATATCGTCAGCAAAAGCAAGCAATGTATACTGGACGCGCTGTAGGTTCCTATATCCGAGGTTGAATGGCCTCATTTTCTGTTTTGCTTGTTTTAGTTCAGAGTCCAGCACTAGTATAAACAAGAGGTGGCTAAGGCTGCATCCCTGCTTGATTCCTTGATCTGTTGAGAATTCATTTGATGTATGGTTGCACATCCTGACAACGTTTTTCTGTGTTTCATATAGACGTAGGATGGCTTTTCTCAATCCTATATGAACGCCACACTCCTACAATACTCTTGATATGTCTGCCTTCTACACCCTGTCAAACGCTTTATTTAGGTCAACAAAACAGGCGAAGACTTCTCTGCTCTTCTCTATAATCTTCTCGGATATTTGTCTCATCGTGAATATCAGATCCTGTGTACTTCTGTTAGGCCAGAAGCCATATTGTTCTTCCACTATCTTTTGTTCTATGAGGTTTCTCAGCCGCTTTTCGAGCACCTTAGAATAAACTTTGCATGATATGCAGAGTAGGGATGTGCCTCGATGGCTCCGACATTCACGATTATCTCCTTTTTTGAAAATCGAGATTATGATGGAGACTTCCCAGTCCTTTGGGATAACTTTTTTTTTTTTTCCAAAATACGTAAAGGAGTTGCTGGAACAGTTCGATTCCTTTTAAACCCATATATTTTAACATTTCTGGCGTAATGCCGTCTATACCAGCCGCTTTTCAAAGCTTATAGCCTGAGACTGAGCTTATGGCCTCGGCAACTTCTTCTTCTGTATTTTGTTTTAAATAAACATTGGTGAAATGTAATTTCACCACGTGGCAGGAAGACAAACAGGACTTGAAGGTCCTCAAAGTCGCCTGGGGTTTTATTAAAATAGGTCGATTGATAGCCTCCTCGTTTAAGTCCTTGGATAAACAATATATTCCACATATTGCCAACGATTCTATACTTAATAACAAACATAGTTTAACTAAATGAATTCAAAAAGTGACAGTATTTTTTCAATAATATATTTAAATTTTATTTTATAGTAAATTACATTTAATGTTGAATAATATTTGATATTCCTATTATTTCAGTCAGGATAAAAATAAAATAAAACAATAAACACAAATCATTTTTAAGATGCGTTAATTCGATTTTACTCTTCTAAATTTACTGAATTAATTTATTTATGCTTACGTGCCTTCTTTACCATAGCTACTACGATTCTGTGTTCATAGTCTTTTTATATTTTCCTTCACAGATATTTTTAATAGTTGTTTTATTGAAGCAGTTAAAATTACTTAACTTCATATCTTTATTCGCTGATTGATGTGAATGACAATCAGAATAACTATTTATCAATTTTGTTCTCTCATTTCAATCATCTGGAAGGACAGTAATCAGCAGGAGGTCACTCATTCAGCTCCTTTTTACTTGCTTCTTAATGGGCATGTCAGCAGTGGTCCTGTCGTTTGTGTGTAGGTAGATTATAATGAAAAATTAAATAAGAGCTTGCATTACTCGTATGTAAAATTTTATTTTGGGGTCTATAGAATTGCTGTTATTAGTATTAAAAGTTGGAATTGAAAATATTGTATTTTAATTTAATCTCTTTTTCTTAAATATCTCCATCCGGGTTTAAGTAGGTAAGAATAAGTATTATTAGTAGTCTCAGTCTTATTTTACATTTTTACGATTTGGAAAAAGAGAATACTGTAATTTCGTTTGTTAAGAGTTTTCCTTATTATTTAAACGTCTGAGGAATATTAGAGATAAGATACTGTGTTCATCTGAAGGATTTTATCGTTACCAGTATAAATTATTGAGCACGTTTCTCGTCGAACCGTAATAGTTTTTTGTGATTTATCATGATTTAATCCCTTTTTTTAAAGTGAGTACTAATAAACGTAAATTGCAAATTATCATCATTAATTAATAGTAATTAAAAAATGTTGGACCCATATATATTAATAGGCCCATAGGCAAGAAAAATGGGCCTTAAAGTCAACGCTGCAAAAACCAAATATATGGTCACAGAGGAAAATCCCAGAATTACCATCCGAGAATTCTCCATTGAAAAAGTGTCGGAATTGATTTATCTCGGATTTCTCATAACTCATGATAATTTTGTGGATTCTGAAATTAAGCAAAAGGTGCAATGTGCCAATCGTTGTTATTATGGCCTCAGTCCATATTTTAGGAGCCGTGCTTTAACCCGAGGAACAAAAATCCTATTGTATAAAACAATTATCCAACCAATACTCCTTTATGGCTCAGAAACATGGACTATATGTAGAGTGATGGTGTGGCTGGTGATGCAGACCATATTGGTCTGAGTTGTATATAATAATTTTGTTAGAAAGTGATAGTTTGTTTTTATGGTGTAACATTCGTGTTATAGTAGTGACAGCCGATGGTTCAATCTCTTTTTCAGTGTGTTTTTCATATCAGTCGTCTATCCATTGTGAGTCCCAAATATTTTGTCTCTGTATGATTTGGCAAAGGGGTATTGTTAAGTGTCAGTGGAGAACTTTTCGAGCTTTTAAGTGATGTAACCATGTAAATGTAACCTGATTTGATTTATTTATGTTAATGTTAGTGCGCCATTTATCAAGCCAGTCTTGTAGTAGATTTAAATGGATCTGTACTCATTGGGATGCTGTGATCGGATTAGAATCCGTCGAGAGGATGGCAGTATCGTCTGTGTAAGGTGTGAGTAATGTTTCAGGCTTCTGTGGAATTTCAGAAGTGTAAATAATGAAGTAAATATTAATAAAAGAATTTTGATGTTTTATGTTTTTGGGGATATAAATGGATTCAAAATATGCCAATTACCAACAATTAACTAATAATAAATTAGCATTATTGCATACCATCATTTATATATATATATATATATATATATATATATATATATATATATTTCAACTTACGCCATGAATCCCCTAAACATTATCCCCTAAGCACTCCCACCCGGAGACCCGAACGGGAGACTAGTTTGCTTCCGGATAATAAGAGTTTTACTTTATGAGGATCCATGACTTTTTGGTATTTTTTAAACTATAGATATGTGAGTTGGGCGTTCAACCCTACGTCACACCCTCCAGCAAGTCTGGAGGTGTCCTCCCGCCTCTATTTTGACGGTTACACAACGCTTAATTGCGTAAACTGTACCCGGTTAATATAATTGAGATGATTAGGTTTAGACGAATAAAATTGCCGTGTAAAAGTGAAGAAAGAATTCCTAAAAACTTAATATGCGCTGCACCGACTTGCAAGCGTCCGAGGAAATGACCAAAGCGAAGGTGGAAAGATTGTGTTAAGGCTGATATTGCGATTTAGACTGAGTCCTGTGGATGGAAGAATATGGCCATCGATTGTTAGTATCGGCATTAATCTTTGTGTTCGCAAAGCCTTATTATTATGATTATATATATATAATCATAATAATAATAGGCATGGGCATCTAGTGGAGACTGAGAAAGGTTATTTGAGCCACATCAGTGAACTATTATCACTAAAAAAAAGTATTGCTGGATCTTCGATAGACTCCTTGAAATACTTGTGACATCAAATTTAATTTTAAAAATCCCGATGACGAACATCGCCAATAATCCAAGTGGTAAAGACAAAAATTACCAAATTAAAAAATACTAATACAAAAAAAAATTTAAAAATATAAATGCTTTTTAGACTTAAAAGTACATATTAAAAAAATCTAGAGGGAGTAAAAATGAGATTCGTCATTCTCAATAGATGGCTTAGGAATCTTATGACACCCTCTGTGATTGAATTGAACAGTGTTATTAATCTATAAATTTGACACGGAGTGTAGTTTGCATATGGGTCGAAACCATGTTGCTATGCTAATAAGATTGGCCGATGGCACAATACATCTCGTCTGTCAATATCCGCCCTGTGGCCTGTAGCCTACGTAATGTCACTCCAAGTCTATTCAATCCCTGTTACATGCTCTTGATAAACCACCATGATAAACGAGGTCAATTCCAGTCTATGTTGATGTATTTAATCTAATCATTTACAGTGCCGGACAAAAAAAATTCACAGTTAGATTTAGGCAATATTATTAGTGAATATTTTGCTTTTTTGTTGTGGAGTAAGCGTGAATTCAACATAACTGTTTTCAGAAATGAAAAAAAAAAAACAACAATAATTTAATAAAGTTATACATAGTTCTTCCATTGAAAAAAAAGTATTGTTAAGTAAAAGAGCACACTCTGTTAATTATATTATGTTAACAATAAAATTCAAAAAAGTTAGGAGATAATACCATGAGATATTATCTCCTAACTTTTTTAATATCATCTCCTTTTTTATCAACTACGAAAAATCAGTAATCTTTTATCTACTGACGAACAGAGATTTTTAAGTAAATCGGATTTTTCAGTTTTATTTTTTTTTTTTATGTGAGGAACAAACTTCGAGAATTCCTACCATCTACATACTTCCTCAGTATCCGTTCCTACCTTACTGATAGATACTTTAAAGTAAATCACAACAATGTCTATACATCCCGCTTTTTCCAGTCTGCAGGTGTTCCTCAAGGTAGTATCCTAGGTCCTATCCTTTACACAGTTTATACAGCTGACATCCCAACACTGTCATCACCACATATGCTGATGACACATGTATCCTATCAGTTAATAACGACCCATATATTGCATCCCAAACCCTTCTTTTATTTATTATTTATTTACATTCCACCCTACCTTGCCTGATGGGCCATACGGGCGTTTGCAATAGTGGGCTGTTATGCATGACTGCATAACAGCATACTACTGCAAGTGAAACAGTTTAAAATATATCTTCGGTGACGTCTTATCAAGGGTGTCCGTCTTCCGGCGGTCTTCTTGGTGGTGGTCCTCTTCTCCGCGCTCCGATGTTGAAGTGGGCTGGACCCACTGCCTCCTTCCAGTCATAAATAAATTTCTTGAACCGAGGGAAGTTCTCCTTACTTACCAACTGAGGAAGTTCATCCTCTGTTAGGACGTAAATTCCTGCGGTTCTCATCATCGTTGCCCTTATTCCTTCAAATGCAGTGCAGGCCGTGACCACGTGCTCGACAGTCTCCAGAACTCCACAAGTGGGGCATTGGGGATCTATGTCCTGGCCAAAGCCATGTAGCTTAGCTCGAAAACCCCCATGCCCCGTGAGGAACTGTGAAATCCAATAGTCCGGGAGGATCCATTGTGCATCTAACCGCGACTGTACGGTGGGGAAGTATTTTCTGAGAGTACTCCCTTTCGGGGTAGCAACCCACCGACGGCTCCATTCCTCAATCGTATCCTCCCGGATTATCTTCTTCCATTTGTTGGGACTTTCCACAATCCTCACCCGTAGATTTTCTGGAACTCCAGCCAAGCCTTCTTTCTTGTATTTATGCTTGGTCACATCTTCTCGCAGGAGGAGGTCGAGAGGTACCGCCCCCGCTAGGACCTGCACTGCTTCATGTGACGTTGTCCTAAATGCTCTGGTGACACGCAACAGGGCCATCCTCTGGATCGACGCCAACCTTTTTCGCTGTCGCTGTGTGAGGTTCCTATACCAGGAGGGAGATGCATACCTCAAGATACCCAGCACAACACCTTTATAGATCGTCATCGTTGCGGGGTATCTGAGGCCCCAGAATGCACCCCCAACACGACTGAGTCCGTTCAAGGCTTGGGTCACCTTAGTTGCTAGATAATCCAAGTGAGGTGTTATATTTAGGCCTTTTCCTAACCTTACACCAAGATATGTTACCACCTCACTTGGTCGTATTATTTGACCTTCTATATCCATGCTAATGGGGTGTGCTCTATCAGTCGTGCCTTTCAAGAGGATGGCTTGCGTCTTTTCAGCAGCCATACGCATTTTCTTTCCCTCACACCATCTGGCTACAAGGTTGGCACATCGCTCTGCTGCTAGTTTGATCCCCGCCCTGCTGTTGGATGCCACCACAGCAGCTAGATCGTCAACATAGGCAGTGGCAGAGAACCGCTCATTTTCAAGCACTACCAGCAACTCATCAAAAACCAGCTTCCATAGAGCAGGACCAAGTACTGATCCCTGAGGGCATTCCCTCTCTACGGAAGCTTCTACCCGTAATAGCTGCCTTTGATCTTCACTCCCCTGTCCTGAAGATAGCTCCTTACGAGGGCATATAGGTTGCTGGGAGCGTCATATTTTTGCAGCTGCTGGAGTACGCAGGGCCACCATAAACTATCAAAGGCGGAGGATATATCAAAAAGGAGCAGCATGACGTATCGCTCCGCCCTTTCTTCAACATCTCTGCGAACTCTCAGCAGAGCATCAGCGGTTCCTCTGCCTCTGGTAGAGCCGTATTGCCGTGGATGGCTTGCTTGATTGAGAACTGGCAGTAACCTGGTCATCATGAGGTTCTCCAGGACCTTACTCATCACAGGGAGGAGACAAATTGGTCTATATGACTTAGGAAGTTGTTTATCCCTGCCTCCTCCCTTGTAGAGGAGTCTCAAATCAGCGATCTTCCATTTCCTTGGGAAGTATCCCCTATCTAAACAATCATTAAAGATTCCAAAAGTCGCTCTTCAATATAGGAGATACTGTTCTTTAGGATCGCTGCATCTATAGCATCAAGTCCTGGAGCGCGGCCATTCTTTTGCCTACCCACGGCAATACGAATATCATCTGCGTCCCATGGTGAGCAAAAGTCAGTGCCTGGCGGGTATACCGTGGTATGTGTCACAAAATGTTCCTCTTGGGTGTCTTGAGATGCGTCGTCCTTGGGGTAAGTCGCTTTGACGAAGAAATTAGCGGTCTCTTCTAAGGTAGTAGCATGGACATCTTCATGCCTCATCGCCGCTATCGTTTGCAGCGGAGTCAACTTGCCCAGAGCCACCTTATATGGAATACCCCAAGGATTCTTTGAAGATTCTTCGACGATAAAATCGTCCCAAGACTTCCGCTTTCGTGAACGAACCTCATTTCGGTATACCCTGGCCATGGACTTATACTCGTTACGAAGTGCAGTGCGCCTCTCGTCGCATCTGCACCTCTGGTACGACCGCCGTGCCTTGTAGAGGTCTCTCTTTATAACTGTTAAGGCCGGCGTCCACCACGGGACAGGTCGAGCCCTCGTCTTCCGGTGCTGGAGGGAGTTCTCGGCAGCATCACGGATGGCATCAGTAATCCTTGACACCCTGTAGTCTAGGTCATCGGTGTTTTCTGAATCCTCAACTTCCCACTCTTCGTCGACCATTTCACCCTCCATCATGCACCGAAAGACATTCCATTCACTTCTTCTGGTCAAATAGCCCTTCACGTTGCCATAGGAACATCCTGGATCATCTACCAGGCCAAATGCAATCGCATTGTGGTCCGAACTCGTCTCTGATCTGAGTGTCCAATCGAAGATGTATCTAGATAGCGTTGGTGAAGCTAGAGTAATATCTATCCAGCTCTGTCCTCTACCTCCAGAGAAGGTAGGTGTAGCAGATGGATCATTTATCACCACCAATTGGTTTCTAGCAATAAATTCACCCAGCTTGACGCCTCTTCTGTCTGTTCGATTGGACCCCCAGACCGTGTTCCAGGAGTTGGCTGAGTCTGCTGTGCAGGACGCCTTAGAGTGGTCATATCCCAGACACTTCATGCAGCAAGGAGGATCTATATAATCTTTAAAGTTCAAGGACCACCATCCTCCATCAATAACTGATGTTTGTATTAGGCCAAATCTTATCATCGGATGAACCTCTATCACCCAATTCCTTGTAAGGCCTCCTCTTGCTATTGAAGAGAAACATGCCTGGACACACTCCTTTCTTTCTAGCCCAATGGGTATTGTCCCCTGAGGCAATCTTCCCCATATTACCATTTCCAATTCAGATGCGGTCCAAGAGTGAGGTGCTCCCCTTACCTGCAGTCTAGGCTTTCTCCTCAATGCCATCTTAGTTTCTATACCTTTCTCTAGTAACTTTTGGCACTGTAAAAGCTTGATGGCTTGATTTTCATCTTCTACGCGTACGAGAACAGCACCAGCCTTGGTTGTACGGATCACTTTTGCCTGTACTCCTAGTTCATTCGGAGATGGTAATTCGCTAACAATTTCTAGAGCAGATTTCCCTCCTCTAGCCATTGTAACAAACGCATGCCGCGGTGCATTTTCCTTAGGTTTAATCGGTAGCGTTTTAACTATGTCCGCCATAGTTTTCTTTGCCGGGGATAAAATTGAGGCATTAGAACTATTCTGTACTCCTTTCAGTTGCTCATTTACTTCCTCGTTCTTTTTGGCTATCATTTTAACGTTTTTCTTTTTTCATCGACTTTGAACTATAGCAAAATCTTCTGATTCTAAAACTTCTTCTGAAGGTTTAATTATTAATTCATTGTTTAATGAATTGATCCCAGATGTTCCAGCTTTAGGCGGTGGGTTGTGGGTTTTTGTTTCCGCTGCTGGAAGCCTCTCGAAAATTCTAGGTAGAGATCGTTCAACGAGAATGTCCGTGATTTTGTCAAACAAGCTAGGAGATGATAGTGTCTCCTTGACAACTCGTTCAATTATTGCTCTCTGTTCTTTCGATCTATCGATGACGGTTTCCATGATATCGATAAGATGACTCACTTTACCGTTTATATCTTTTTGTGTTTTCACACTTAATCTTTTATCCACGTTCGTAAGGTAAACTCTTAAGTTTTCTTGAATGGCCTTCGCCTCTACTAACAACGGATCCGTTTTACTCTCTTTTTGGTCTGATATATCAGGCGATCCATTCCTGGCTCTCTTGGCTACAGGTCTTGATCTTTTATGTTTTTTCTCATCTTCTATCTCTTCTTCCATTTCTATAACACTATAGTCCATAGTAAATAGTATTTTAACACTAATTACTGCAGTGATAACAGTTCTAACCTATCTAATTTAAAATAGCTTAGGAACAGTTATCAGCAATTGTTTGTATAATTCTTTTGTAGTTCCAATGGGAACTTCCTATTATATTTGCTAATAAAGGATTCTAAATTTTTTCTTTTGGTAGTCCTTGATAACTCAATACAATAATACAATTTATTAAACGAATTTGGATAGGTTATGACTAACTTACCTCAACCAGATTTCAAAAAGAGTCTTTTCTGATAAACTTTAATTATTCTAATTATGATACTCTAATTAGATATTAATATTTAGTCTTTCTCTATCTCTAATATCTCTAGATATTAATAGTCTTTATGTACTAAGGTCAAAATTTCGTGGAAAACCATGCGAGGCTTTCTAACCTCAATATTCAAAACTATTTACACTTATAAAAAAAACACTACAATTAACAAACCATGTCTAAAAAAGTTAATTAAACGTAAACAAACATAAAAAACAACAACAACACAAAGACAGCAATCAGAAAACACACTATACCGCAAATGCGACTGGTCACAAGCAAGTACAGAGCTAGACTCATCCCAAACCCTTCTATCCCACATCACAAACCTTGAAGAATGGTGTCAGAACTGGAGAATTAAAATAAATTCCAATAAATCCCATCAAATTACCTTCAACCTTCGTCGTAAACCAATGACTTCCTGTCCTTCAGTATCCTTTAACAACACCTCACTTATTCCTGTTGAACCAATCCGTTACCTAGGACTCCATCTGGACAAACGTCTAACTTGAAATCCTCATACCAGACTGAAACGACATGAAACAGCTCGACGTTTCCGACTACTTCAACACTTACTAGACAAACGCTCTAACCTTCCAATCAATTATAAAAGACTCATTTACATGACTATATTAAGGCCTATTTGGACTTACGGAGTTGAGCTATGGGGCTCCACCAAACCTTCAAATTCCTCTCGCAGCCAATCCTTACAATCCAAAATCCTTCGTAAAATCCTCAATGCTCCTTACTTTGTTACAAATAAAATTATCCATAATGACCTTAATGTTCCTTATGTATCAGATTTGGCCCAATCCAGATATCTGTCCTTCCATAATAAACTTCATAACCATCCCAAACCTCTTGTCTCTAACCTTGCTTCCTATTCGATTCCTATGTTAAAATTTTCTTCCACAGTTCTTCATCACTGGTAGTTTTCAATAGGGTTTAGGTTTGCTGTACTTGGTGGTCACTCCAATACATCAATGCTCATTTCCCGAAACCCAGCTTTAGTATCTCCAGACGCATGGCAGAGGACATTTCCATGTAAAAAAAATAATAATATCCACTAGGAAGAAATACATTCAGGCAATGTTTTACATTTTTTCAGATAAGTTTTACATAAAATTTATTGTTCATCCACTGGTGGACTCACAACAAAAGGTAACTTCCGGATGCAGTTATTGCTCCTAAAACAAGCCATCTCGATTTTGATTATTTACGCTTGTTGAACCACATTCCGCAAAGCAATATTCTTTGTCAGAGCCGTCCTTTGCATCGGTAAACACAGTTTTAGTCAACACGTCCTGTGCTGAAGCCATCCAAGTTAACGCCAGTTCCAATCTTATTAATATATATTTGTAAGTGGTCTTTAATATCAATTAGGCCTTATCCCCATTGATGTCACTTTACAGGGCTTAAATGCCCAATGTTCATGTACGTCTTCCTCTAAAGTACGTGGTGTTTTTATGGTTTTTTAAATTTTATGTAATTTCCTAAAAATCCAAAAAAAAAATCGTTAAGATCGGTCAACTAGTAGGAAAGATATGGTCTCTAGTTTTTTTCCCTGAAGAGGCGAAAATTTGGATAAATTTAAAATATACTTTTTTAATTGTTGAGATTAAAAAAACCTTTTTTCTACAGATATTTAATAAAGTATCTTTCCTAAGAACATTTTTCATAAGAAATAAGTACCTAAATTTATACCTTTATTCAGAGTTCTATATTTCAACACTACAATCACCACCTCTGGAATCAACTTACTCATTGTCTGCATAGATAACTTTTTCAACTAAAAATATCACAAAAATGACATCACTAAAAAAATGTTGAAATTTGAGTTAGTCATTCTGTGGTTTATAAAAGCAAAGAAAGTTGTTTGGTTTATAAAAGCAGATGGAGTGACTAGATTTTTATTGCCTGTCATCGATATATTAAATAGACATTTTGTAATTATAAAGGTCTTAATGACTTGTTATCTGTAAGCTTCAAGCTTTAGTTCCGTTTAAAATGCACTTCGAAAAAATTTTATAATAGCTCAGCATTGCTAGAAAATAATTTCTATTCAAAGTAGATCGGTAAGTGAAAGTTGTGTGCTTGCGCGCACCAGATTTTTATTTATTTATATTATATGCTCTTGTCATTTTCTGGTGATGATGTTGTGAATGATCATATATTATTTCCTATTTAAGACTATTTAAACATAAAATGGCAGGTTTGGCATGAAGGACTACATCCATCATTACTTTCTTTTTTCTTGAAATTTTAATCATTTTATTAATAAAGGAGTTTTCTCATACCGGTTTATTTTGACCCATTGAGAGTGTTTTCAGGTTTCCGTTTCATCGTCATGTATCATATATTATATTTTATGCCGACTATTTCAAATTTTGGTTAATGATATGCTATTAGTTCTGTCTAACTAACAATATAATTGTTAAATATAGGAAAACTTCCGAAGTTTTAAAACTTGACTTATATACTTATTCGAGTGTCCTATACACCATAGCAACAGCCCCCCAGTGGTAGGGGAGATGGTGAGCGTGAGAATGCGGTCATTTAAATGTATTTTCATCTAATTCTTTCTTATTTTTTTTTCTAAAACACCTCGTTAAATATTTAAATAGAAAAAATAAATGAAAATCTATTGTCTTATTATTATTTTTTTTAATCGATTGTATATAATTTTGGAGAATGAACATAAGGAATTGAAAGAAAAATAAATTTGTATGTTTCCGTTCCAGTTCTAGAAATACTAGCAGGTCGGAGTGCTCACTAACTCTAAGATCTTGGGGAGACTTGGGAATTGCAAATTGACAGATTATGGGGGCACTATCGATTTAAGTGATGCGTTTGAAAATCACTATTTTTTGCATATTTAAAAAAAAAAGGAAATTTGTATTTTTTAGTTTTAGACAAAAGAGCCAGACATTTGATCTTCAAGTATATGATGAAACAAATATTATGACCAAAGTAGAAAACATTATCACATACACAAAATTTGTAAACGGTTGGAAATAGTTACTTTCAAAATGTCACCAGTTTTAAATTTAAAGGGAACTGTATTTAGGTGTCCTTGGATAGTTCAAAATGCTGGAATTTTGGCTGCTAATAAAGTATTAGACTCTATTCCACGTCTTTTAAGAAGCAGATTAGCCACAATACAAAACTTATGTTGTATAAATATTAAATTAGGCCGGTTGTGACCTAGGTGAGTGACATCGGTTTTCATTAGAGTAAGGGTGAGGAGAATGGGCATCTTCGAGTAAAAATTTTTAAGAAGTGGTCTGCAGCCAATTAGAGAAAATGTATAGTGGCCCCAAAGAAAAAAAAATCATGAAATATTTCATACGCGTAAAGATCTGAGGATCCAAGACATCATAAAAATACAACGTTTGAGATGGCTGTGTCATTTGATCAGGATGACAATGATAAAATAGCTAAAACTTTGTACACTTGCCAACCGAAAGGAGTAGAACACCACGTAGAATACGGAGAGGCATTGTTAGTGCATGTATGACGCGGAATGGACTGTCTGAGAGTCTGAGACTGAGACAAGCTGGTTACTTATAAGCCTGGTTACTAAGATCTTTGGATGTTTTCTGATTCTCAGTAAAAAATATATTGTTGAAGTTGAAGCCTTAAAAAAAAATATATATATATATATATATATATTTATATATATAAAAGATCTTTGGAACAGGCCAAAGTGGGGCCAAGTTGCTTCTTGGAAAAAGAATATTAATCATTAATTTAATTTTAGAATCTCAGGTCACAGAAATAAAAGTTTTAAAACAATTTATTTGATGTTAGGGGGGAGGAGTTTAAACACGAGGCAGATGGATCTTTTTTTTTTCATTTTATTTAAAATTATTTATTTAGTTTTATCCAAAAATAACTGCTGAACAAAATTAAATAAGAGTATATTCTCTACACCAAAAAAATCAGAACCGACACTAACTAAAATTTTAATTCTTCTTTTGAAACAATAGTGTTTAAAGCATACTTTATAAAACTTTATGAAAATTCAAAATCCATTAGACTTAATATAAATTTTAATTTAATTGTGATTTTGATAAATCCTTTAAATTTTTTCGTGTCGGTTTATTTATTATATTATTTAGAATAAAAGTGTAAATCAGTCTTCATTCATATTTATCTCAACGATTACACAAAATTTTTTTATCTATTCATTTTAAATATATATGCCCTTTCCATATTCTGTCAAAAAATCATTTATTCTCTGTAATAATTCTCTCACAATAAGAGGTCGAGGCAGAATTATTTCCTTTTTTTTTTAGATGATGAATGTGAAAATTCACTCTTGGTGCTGGAAATAAATTTTCCTCATTATCATTAATTTGCATTTAAAGTCCTTTTATTAGGAGTCGTGGAACGGATTTTCCTCGATGGGCTGTTATAATTGAGTCAATTTTTCAACAATAAATTCCAGCTTTATTAATTTTAAAAAAGTCAATATTTTCCTTGTAGTAGAAAAAAAAATTATTTTTTTGTTTTTTGCAAAACAATATATATATTTCATTACAAAAATGTGTGTATTAGGATATAATTCCGTACCAGAAAAACGCTGCATTTTTATTATATTTGTACTAATACTTTTTTTTTTTAATAATATCAAAATAAAATTAAACATTTTTTTTGTGAACAGGGGTATTTTGTTTGTCCTCATTAAACTCCACGTTTAGCGGTATTAAAAATACTTTATTTTTTCCAAGTAACTGGAAACTCTTATTGTTAAATAGTTTTTTTAAAAAACGTCTTATTAATTTAATCACTAACTATTACCAACATAGATATAACTACATTTAGTTACTCGTTACATATACTTTTCATATAAACTTCTTGCTCCTTAAGACCTGTTTCGCCTTGACGTCACACCCACTGAGCTTATCAATCGCTTGGCTGACAGAAGCAGAAATTCCACTCCGACAGAAATCCTGTCAGAGAAACAACATTCAATTGTCTTTTATATTTTTAATGCCATGTCTGATAATATTATTCTTTAAAAAACAATTTTATTACAGTTTTAATAAAAACTCTCTTATTAATTCCAATCATACGCGGTAAAATATATTTACCATGTTTTATAGAAAAAAATATCAAAAACTATCTCTTAAAGTATTATTGTTCGTGTAATTACATTTAAAAGGACTTCAAGAATCACTTAAACATTATTTCATATAGGTAGTTAATTTATTTATTTCTTTTTTTCAAATTAATAATTGTTATATACTTGAAAAAAAAATCCTTCGGGCTGAAGCCCCCCTCCCAAAAAATTAAATTCTGGCCAGTGATTCCAATTAAATATGTATATTTAAGTAAGTAATATTTGACAAAACAATTAAAACAGTAAGATCTAAGACGTACAGACTCCAAAATTTAATTCGACAACAAACCTATCTTTACGCCTAAAGCTTCTAGTCTATACAAGTATAATACGGCCTGCTCTGTTGTATGGTGCACCTCTCTTCAAACACATCAGCAAAACAACTCTGAAAAGATTACAATATTTCCAAAATGGAATAATTAGAAAAATTGTAAGAGGAACCACGCTGCAGAGAAAGAAGAAAGAACGCTGCAGTGTAGATATTCAAGCAACACTAAATTTATCAACTTTAAACGAATTTCTGGCAAAACGAAAAAAATCATTTTTCGAAAAATCCCTAACAATTGGCAAACCCTCTTTTCAACAAATTATTACCAGCCCAAATTCCAAAACGTTGGCAACAAATCACATGAGACAGATGATTTATTAATTTAGTTGTAAGCTATTACAACTCTTTGTACCCATCACCTGTTATATTACAGATGAAGAACAAATACACCTTACAATGCTTTTAAGCAGTAAAATGACTTCTATAAAAACAATAAAAAGGATCCAATGAAAAATAAATAAAAAGGGGATATAAAAAAAAAGTAAGTTAATTTAATTTAGGCGATTGTATTTTTTTTTATCATACGATTCTCACACAAATTTAAGTTGTACACAATAATTTAATAGTTCTAAACTTGAAAACATTTAACTCTATTTCAAAAAAACCATTATAAAAAATTTCATGTAAACATTTATCGTAGCTTTAGTTCTACTTTTTTTTTTTCTTTTTATATGTATTTATTTTATGTTGTTTTCTTTAATTTTTATGGAAAAAAAAGCATAGCATAGATAAAACGTAAGCATAAGATTCATACACATAATATTCGTATTCGCATGGTGTATATAGACTTCTGCTAATAAACTCCTCCTGCATAGGGTTACTATGCAAGAGAAAAACATTATATAAAGTGAATAATAAATTATTTGTTTCTTCTTATCATACATTCTTTTTTATTTCAAAAAATCGACTATTGTAATCAAACAACAACACCACCTCAAAATGCTACGTTTTATCCTTCTATTTACCAGATGTATTTTTTGTATACAGTTGTAAATATCATATAAATAAATAAATAAAAAGAAGCTTTCTAAATTTTATCTGCCATATTAAATCCATAATAACAAGTTAAATACAGGCATATTGATGTACAATATATTTGGATGTCATAAGGACTCGAGGAGATCCCAGCGCCTCTCTCTTACTGCACACCTAATCAAATGGAATGAAATGAGAAATGAATAGTCTAGTAAAATAATATATTGAATCAGTACATTTTAATTTAGAACACATTTGTTTCCGCAGGCCCATCTAATTTGGTCAGTTCAGCATGGTGTGCAAGAGAGATAATACAGCTAATAGACAGCCAGGCTGCAAGTGAAGGGAGGGGTAACTTTGCACGTTCAAGTTATTGATGTTTATAATTTTTACCTTTTCATCTGTCTTCAAAAGGAATAAATTGTCAGCCACGCAGGATGACATGTTGTAGAGTTAACGATTCGGAGACAGTGGAGACTTTATAAATAATGGATTTATTCATAATGTTACAAATGGCATCTAAAATATAATATAAGTAATATAATATGGATATATGAGTTGACTACATCAGTTTACTCCAAGTCTCCTACAGTGAAGAGTCTGACTCAAGAATGCAACTGAATAAGTGATTTTGGTCTGAGGATCATAGGGGTTATATGCTCAGGAATAATAGGGGTGATGAATCAATTCTGGTCGGTCTAGGAAGCGTGTGAATGAAGTTATCAACTATTAAGAATTGATATCCTTATCTTTTAGAATTGATATTAAGTCTGTGAGAAAGTGCTCGTTTGTTGAAAACGGTTATTGTTCCCTAAACCTTGATAAGTGTCTTCTGTCCAATCAGTACATTCTAGATAACTATTTCTAAGCTATCAGAGATAGCTTGACCTGGCTATCTAGGGCTTTGATAAAGGTCATGAGAAAGGTCAATGAATTATTAAATGATTAAATGAAATAAAAGTTAATATTAATATTTGTTACGGATTAAGTCCATTCCGTAACTGTAGTATAAGGCAAATTCAGCAACACACACAGGAGCCCCTCTGAGGGGTAAGATCTGCTGTTATCACTTCGACTTGTATCAAATCGCAGATAAGACTATTACACAAAATAATTCTTTTATTCATATTTGCTCATAATTGTAAGCATTGTTATCAGAATCATACTTACTAAATTATAGTGTCGCTAAGTTTAACTTTATTTTATTAATTTTCTTTTCAATATTATTATCATAAAAGGAATTTCTTTACACTGGCAATGAGACATTCTTTATTTTTCCTTTTTTTATTTGCATAATAGACGAAGAACTTAAGTAATTAAACTCAGAAGAGTTTGGAATCCCAAAAAAAAAAATATTTTTTTTTAATTTAGGGACAGAAGGCGTGAACGAAATTATTTCGTACCGAAAAAAGAACAACTCTCTTCGCCCTTCAACATAGTCTTAATTTTCTTTTTAAATTCGTTTCTCTAGTTATCTTCGACCTTAAATACCTAAATTAAAAACCACCCTTTTATATTTGTGATTTGTATTTTGTGATTCCAACATAAGAGCAAGCCGGCTACATTGGATGACTATTATATACCTAATACCAGATTTATTACAAAGGAAGATAACGTGATTCCCTTGGGCACTGGTAGAAGATAAAAATAAAAACCTTAGGAAGAAGATAATATTACTTTGTAGGATCCTTTGTGTAGATAAAGAGGACTAAAGGATACAAGGCGGACAATCGGCTTAGGACATCTGACCCAGGGGTTGACTATTCTCTGCTTGTTCAATGCGACTCTCTGCTCCCCGCCATGTCAACAGAACTCGTTTCTATACTGAATAGGATTATGTAAGTATCTTCAAACTTTTTTTCCTGACTGAAGTCAACTTTTTTTTTCCTGTTGTAATATGTCATTTTCTATTTTCCAATGTGGATTTGTTTGAATTGAAATAAGAACACTCAAGAGCAAAACTGAAGTCCCAGTTCACTTTGTACTAAAATACACGGCACTAGCGGATCCCCAGGATTTAATTTTTTTTTTTAATTAATAATAATTTTTTAATATTTTTTTTCCATAAAACATGGTTATATTTTACCATTTTGGAAGGGGCTTCAGCCCCAAAGCCCAGGACCATGATACATGGTACTGCCTAGAAACTTTGTTTTACGCCACTTCTTCGGCTATATGGACTTTTTATATATTTATATACTATGAAGTATTTTGATATACTTTCACTGAAGATATTGTATATATTCTTTAATTTTGATTATTGTAATTTTTGGCCAGATGTAGTTTTATTTTTTTGTTCATCATTGTTATTCTTAAGGGATATCGCCCCAGAATAAAGTTTGTTTTCTATTTTATGGGGTTTTCTGAGCCACATGCCTTAGTCCAATTGGCCAAACCGCCCCCTAACTGCCTATAAACTTCTTACAATTCGACCGAGTACAATACACAAGTGGAGGAATATTTTGCAAGATGTCATGCTCACTGGATCAAATTTAGCTGCGATATACAGTTTATTTTAAATTTATGAGAGGCGTAATGGATTATAACGGAAGTTTAACAGTCTTAGAAGGTTTAAAAGAGTATGTAATGAATTAACTACCTTCCGAATTGCTTTATTTCAAAAGAGAAGTAAATATATATAGAAGGTAAACTGGAATATGTAAAGTAAATTGAGATACTACAACAATGAGGTAACATCCAGCAGATTCGTCGTAACCAATGGCCGGAGGAACCGCTGAGCCATCGGGGATTCAATTACTGAATAAAGGAACTCGCTGAATTTTACCATTGGTTTCGATCAATGATCTTAGGAACGGTTTGATAGATTTCTGATCACATCGATGAACTCAACGCTGAATTTAGGAACTTGCTCTCATTTTACAAATCGTATGGCTTAACTTACAAATATTGCATTTCATAAACTCTCTATTAAATGTACATATTACTTAAAAAACTTTATCCTACCCCTAGTCCGCAATGATCCATTTTTTCTTAAAATTAAGCTAGACCGTTTGGGATCGATCTTAAAGCAAACTATAGTTCGATCTCAATTATTTGGCAGCTCGAGGGCCAACTCAAAAATAAGATATCGAAATCTTCTATTTTATGCACATGTTAGTAAATATTTTTTTAATGACGGAGGGTTAGAAGAAATTTAAATGTTAATTCCATCCAAGATTCGAATGAGTTTTTCCTCGGGCTGTAAAGTAATGGTGGATGAACTATAACATATGCTTAATCTATGATCTCCAGACACTCACCCAGTCATAATTACGATTATGATTATAATCAGAGTATGAGATAGAAATTTAGAAAAATACATTTACTTTTTAGCAAATTATAAGGAAAATATTAAATGTTAATCGTTATTGACTCCAAAAATTATCGATTGCATCAGAAGAGGGTCACTGATGTAAAAGGTGGGTTTTCCCGGCTAAAATATTGCTGTTGGCTACATCCGGACTTTTCCGGGTTCAATGTGTGTGTTAACAGTACCCGTAAATAATGCTCCTCGACGTCCAGCGGTGACAAATGTTCTGTTTTTTCTCTGTTGCTTCACAAAGGGGTGGAAAATTCCCACCACCGAATCGTATAACGACCGCATATTAGTGGTGGTTATTTAATGAACTTTGTGAAGAGAATAATGTTGTACGAAATACCTTAACCTTATTAATGAATTTTCTCTTTATAATTTGTGAAGTTATAAACGGATTACGTTTCAGGTTATATCGGTTGAAGTTCCTGTGTACATTCGATTACGTTTCAACTCACTATTTATTAATTTTACTCAGAAACTAACTGTATAGTTAGAATTTATTTTAATAGGACAGTTACTCTTATTGTTTCTGTTATTTAAAAGCGCGCTGCCCTAGGGTTGCTTGGACATAGGGTTGCTTGATACGAACAGCTAACTAACCATCACTATTACACAATATATTTTTTTTATTAGACTGATATATAAACACTGCTGAAGCAGTGCTGAAGTTACAACCATTTTAAAACGCACGCATATCAACCAACATAATTTCATGAATATAAATAAAAATATATGGCTAGATTTTTTTTTTTTCTTAAAAGTATTACAATCTGTCTCAAAGATATTTATAATAGTGTTCAGAGATCACATTCACTCTCTATGTACAATAAATAAAATAAATTATACAGAGAAATAATATGTATACAATAATAATAATAATAAAAGGCTTAGTTAACCCGAAAGTTCTTTGCCGACACAACCAATCGCGAATTACTCACCTACCTCCACCGTTCGCCGTCCAAACCCAGTCCCTTCAGATCGGCTTTAATGCAATCTTCCCACCTTCGCTTCGGTCTACCCTTCGGACGCTTACCATTCACCACAGCAAATATTAACCTTTTAGGAATTCTCTCGTTACTAAGCCCAACAACTTTACATGCCCATTTGATTCGCCGCGATGAAATTACCTCAATTATATTACCCGGATACAGCTCACGCAATTCGGCCTTGTGTAACCTTCTGAACTCTCCGGTTAACTCATCCTTCTTCGGTCCGAATATTCTACGCAATACTTTATTTTCAAAAACCTTAAGACGCTGCTCATCCCTTAATGTAAGCGGCCAAGTCTCGCATCCATAAAAAACTGTAGGCAAAATAATTGTTTTATAGATTCTAATTTTTAAGTTCCGGGACAAGAGGGGCGAACAATAAATAAGAATAAAATAACCTAATAATAAATAAATAAAAAGAAAACATACATACCTATATAGAATATGATGACTAGATTAAATATTAAAATTGAATAAATATCCTCAATTAACCGTCAATTATTATGCAAATGATAAAGAATGATTCCCTGGGAGCCCAGAATGATATTCTCGGCCGAAATTGCTAGCTTATTAACATCTACACCTAGTTCTTTAAAGAAACTTCTTGTTTTTCTAAAAATCGTTCCCCGAGACTCAAACCAGAGGCCTATCACGTGAATTCTCTTTCTATCTCCGTAGGTCTCCCGGCATTTCACCTTTTGGAAAGAGATACATTTATCATATACAAAAACGATTCTATTATTTACACATGGACCCTAATACCGTTTACGAGGCTTAGGAAGAAGCGCTGGGATCTTATATTCTCGTCTTATCCTCCACACGTGGGAGAAAACGCTGGACTTGGGACTCTCTCGACTGATTGTAAATATGAATGTATGCTTTTTTTCATCTATTTCTTTTTATTTACTATGAATTTATATATTTTATCTAATTTCACTTTAAGTTACATTTCTTTTGTTTTATTACAGTTTTTGCGTTTGTTATAATTTTGTTTATATACCTGTATACCTTACTCAGCTCCAATACTTAGTACTCTTAAGTGTGGCAAAATGTATTATTTCTATGATTGTATATATTTATATTATATATATATATATATATATATATATATATATATATATATATATAAATTAAACCTATTTATTGAAAAAAATTACAGTCTGTCCCAATTAAGGAAATTTATAATAGAATTCAAAGAGCACATTGACACTCTATTAACAATAAATAATAGAGACAAATAATGATAATAAAAGTAAATGTCAATAAACAAAAGAACTAAACTAATCAAAATAACAACTTAAAGATGAGCATACTAATAAGAATATTTAAAATTAAAAAAAAATACATAATACGTAAAATAAATCTTGTATCAATAATGGATTAAGTTCCTGGGTAAAGTACATTGTAAGAACCTACTGTTTCGAAGACAAACGTAATGAGATGTACTTTAAGAATACCCTATCATGAAAAAATTATGACAAAGGTTTAGTTCTGGAATCAACTGTAAACTTTCAGAATATACATACCTTTTCTGTCCCTGGCCACATTAATACTTTCTGAATTAGAAACTAAGAAATAATAAATTCAGGCTGCGAAGCAGTTCAACTACAACCAGCTGTGTGGCATTTATTAATTTCAGGTTGATAAAAAAAATAAATGTTAAAATATGCAACATCTTGTTTCGAACGTACTTGTTCCTGAAGCTGTATAGCAAATATGTGAAACGAAATTAATTTTAATACTTAACCTTTATAGTCATACGTGCTATCCCGCTTTAACGTACTCTGAACGAATATGAAAATCATGTGGACTAGTATTCAGTATTAACTTATTAGTTCGCTATTATAAATATTTAAAATATTTTTTCTCCAATTAAGGGAATCTAATTAATAAAAACTGTGTGTTCCCTAGGAGAGTCTCCCAAACCCTTATCGATCCATTAGTGATGTAACAGAAAAAATAATTTATTTGCCACAGTGGGACTCAAATCTGTACAATTGCTTTACTCACTGAGGTATCCCGTCTTCTCGTTTAACATATACACATGTAATTCTTGAAATACATTCGTGTTATTGATGGATGATTTCTGTTATGAATCTCTGACCGCTAGTATTGTATCGATTACAAATATTCTTTAAAAATAAAATAAAGTTACTTGAAAGAATGAAACTTGAATATTGTTCGTTTAATTGCTTTAATTAATTAATGGAGGTGATTTTCGAGCATTAAGATTTTTTTTTTATCTATGCCATTGGGATAAGTGCAAAATTCAACGGAGTAGAATATTCCAGTGGAAAACACGAATCTTATAAAATTTTAATTTTGTTATTAGTTCATTTTATTAATTAGCTTGTTATTATTAGAACCTTCATAAAGTGATTTAAAGCATTTTTATACACCTTTCCCTAATTTAAAAAACAAAACAAATTTTATGAGGTTTAGTTGTAAAAAAAATGTTAAGATTTACACAAAAGTTGGATAAACCAATTTTTTTTGTTATACAGAGACTAATGAATATGTGCTAAATCAGATTCACATCCACACTAAGTATTAAATGAACTTAGTTCTACAGACAAAAATGTGGTGTACTGAACTTTACTTTATATACTGCGTGTATTCTTTCATTTACTCCCTAGTAGTATCAAACTGATTCATAAATAAATGATTAGACAGCAAGGTGTTGAGACAAATGGATCGTGTAGCATGTGCGGTTGGGAAGCTTAGTCACTCCTCTGTCAAGCTTCTCCTTCCTTCTCAGACTTAATCTACATTGGCCTAAGCCCGGCTAAGGTCCAGGCTCTCAGATCCCATTATGCATGCAGTGAAAACAATCTTACAGAGTTTCTGAGATAATAGAATTCCATGCAAATAGTTTACAGGCAAGTTCAAATAGGCAATGAGGTCGTGATGACCGAGCGTGTTGAAGTACATACTTTATCATTCTCAAATATAGTGACTACAGGTCGAATCTGGTCTGGGCAGGTCGAAATTTATTTCGTGTTTGTCCCGAAGGGAATGTAGAAGTCTTAGTTGGTGATTTAGATTTTTTTTCTTGTTATATGTATTCCCCATGTAATTTTTCAGTGAAATGTCAGACATAGGTAATGGAATGTATCAATCTGTGGAATCTGTATATTGTCAAGAAAAACTGAAGGACGTTTCATTTCGAAGATGATTCGTGATATGAAATAATTCGAGGTGATTTAATCGGAATTCCAGACTTTTATTTTCCTAAATAATGTTGAAGAATCTATTAGATGTATGTTGAATTTTTCTGTTTTACTAATATTTCTGTGCCGTCTACATATGTCACTGTTAAAATATTGGAACTACAAGGTATGTCCTGTGTGTATGTAATGTGAAGTAACAGGGCGAGAACTGAACCTTGTGGTGCTCCTGCTGAAATAGATCTGATAGAGGATAATTCTGACCCTTCACGAATGCAGTAAAATAGGAACACTTTGCCGATTACCTTTCTTTCGTTTTTACACCACTCACAAATTTCACAAATTCTGAACAGGATAATGATTAACTATGTGTCCCTGGGCCTTAATACGAGTGATACGGCTAAGTGAGAGGCGCTGGGATCTCCTAGAGTTCTATCTTTCCTTCAACGAGTAGGGAAAAGGCTTGGCTCAGAGATCTTGAGTGAATAAATTTTGAAAATATGGTAAAAAATCAAGTGTGTATTTGAGTAGTTGTTTTGACTAGTTTAGTTTCTTTTAATTTATATACATTTACTTTCAGTGTTATCATTTTGCTGTTTATTTATTGTACATAGTGTGAATGAGTTACTCTTGACACTATTACTATTGTCCTTAGGTGTGACAGATTGCAATATATTTCAAAAAAGAATTTTCAACAAAAAAAAAATATGTCAGTTTTATGAAGTGATTTATTTTTTCTGTAAACACATTTCTTTATTGCATAATATTACATTTTGTCATAATTAAGGACATTAGAAATAATGATATAGGATTTCGTTCACATTATATATAGAAACTAAAACTAATCCAAATAACAACCTAAATACAGGCATACTTATATACAAAATTCACAAAAATTCATTCAGGAGAACTCCAAGCAAAGTCTTTTACATCACTCGTGGAAGGAAAAGCAATACTCTAGGAGATCCCAACGCTTCTCTCTCAGCCGCACAACTGGTAATAATGGCCAGTAAAAATAATTAAATATTATTTTATCTTAAAATAAGAATTCGGTTATATTAGTTTAGTGATAAGTGAACTTTGTATGACGAGCCCGCCACATCAACTTTTTATTTGCCGTCGAATGGTATTGAAATAAGAACAAACCATAATTCTATCTAATAAATAATGGGAATTAATGGTTATACTTTTTAAGATGGAATATGTGCTTTCTCATAAATTTTATTTTATTAATTAGTGTATTGATTACTAGAACCTTGATAATGTGATTTAAACAATTTTTATCATGCTTTCTCTAATTATTCTTTGGTAAAATATAACTTATGATAAAAGCATAATTCATAACGCAACTTTTTAATTATCTTTGTTTATTTAGAAATATTACTATCTTTTTCAATTAAGGACAATTATAATATAGCTCGTAGAGCATATTCACATCATGTTTACACAGAATATTGATAAATAAATTAATTAATAGCAATATGATGATACATTCAAATAAGAAAAAAAAATAACGAAACTTAATTCAGTTAATCTAAAATACACTAAATCGTACTTATCTTCTAAATATCATTAAATTTTGTACAATGAAATGAGTTTGTTGAGATGATTTATTTTATTTTTACTTATTGCTTCATTTCTTATTTCGCTTATGTATTATTTATGTATGTTATTCTATTTTTATATTTACTTTTTCTTAGTTTACTCATTTATTTTTATTTATTCATTTATTTTTTTTTATTTTTTATCTCTCTATTATATGTATATATGGTATGAATGAACACATTTAGCCTTGTTACCTGTTGCTCTTCAATGTGGAATCAGTATAGACATAGAAAAACCGTACGATATGGTTTATCGACGACGTATAATTGACAAACTTTACCATAATGGAGTAAGAGGAAATATGCTAAATTTCATTAGAAATTTCCTCAGCAATAGGGCGATGAAAGTAAAGGTAAACGAAGTCTCCTCCGACGAAGTTGAACAAGAAAATGGGGTACCTCAAGGCTCTGTAATCAGCGTATCTCTGTTTCTCATAGCTATAAATGATATAGTCGACCGAATTAGTCTTCCAGTAAAAAGTTTCCTCTATGCTGACGATTTGTTGCTTTGTTGTAAAGGAAAAGATCTTAATCTTACACGACAGATAATGCAGTCTGCTATATCCCAACTAGAAGAATGGGGAGGGAAACCGGTTTTAGATTTTCTGCTACAAAATCACAGGCTATCGTTTTCTCAAGGAAAAAGAAATTAGAGAACGTAAGAAATATTTCAATAAACAGTTCCGAAATCGCATTTTACAAAGAAATCAAAATTTTAGGTCTTATACTAGATCGTAAACTAAAATGGAAATATCAAATAGAAAAATTAAACCAGGAATGTAATAAAAAAAAAAATCCTTCTCCATTAAAACTGGGGAGCAGACAGGAACACTATGCTAACTACATACAGATCCCTTATAAGGTCAAAACTAGATTATGGAAGCATCATATATTCTTCAGCTTGCAAAAGCCTCCTAAATAAGCTAGACTCAATTCAGAACACTGCACAGAGACTTTCAATTGGAGCATTCAGAACAAGCCCAGCAACTGCCTTACTGAGTGAAACAGGAGAATCACACTTGGACCATAGAAGAAAACTTCTCGTTCTTCGTTATGCAGCAAAAATTCAGAGTATGCCAGAGTACAATAATTTTGATATTCTGTATAAAGGTTATTTAAATGTTCCTAATGGTTCAGAAGTATGAAATTATTACACATATAAATATTATACCTCAGAAAATAGGAGATACCCCTCCGTGGACAATTCCAATAATCAAAAATGAACTAGGACTGAACAATCTTCCAAACAACACTACCCCAGAAGAAATTAGATATAGTTATCATGAAATTGTCCATAAATTATTCCATAATCATGACATAATTTTTACGGACGGTTCAAAATCCGAGAAAGGTGTAGGATGCTGTATAGTAACCCAAAACAATATAAAAAAATGGAAATTAAATAACAATAATTCAATTTTTACAAGTGAAACGTGGGCTATTCTCAAGGCATTTGAATACGTAATCGACACCAATATTGAGAAATCAGTAATTGTGACCGATTCCTTATCTGTAATCAAGGGACTGCAAAATGCATGGACATGTAACACATTGCACAAAAAAAATCAGCTAATGAACTTGAAACTAAATAAAAATAGTCGAAAAATAATATTGTTTCGGGTACCCTCACACATTGGAGTAATTGGCAATGTACGAGCCGATGAGGGAGCAAAGGAAGCCGTCAGAAGCACAGATTCACCTGTTTTAGGATCGATGTTTCTCAACGAATGGAGAAGAGAAATTTCAAAGAAAGTGAACGGCAGTTGGTATGCACAGTGGAGATTACTGCCGCGCAATCACCTTCATCTGACCAAAGACGAAAATCGAGCTTGGTATCCTTCAAAACACCTGATATCAAAAGAGTGTTCTATAATAAGCAGGCTCAGGATTGGACATACCAAATTGACCCATCTCCACCTACTTCTTGGCTTACATCGACCAACATGTGAGGTATGTGAAAATGCTAATCTGACAGTTGAACACATATTCCAGTGCAAAAAGTTCCAGAAACAGCAAATCGAACTCCAAATTGAAGACAAGGCACCGTACAAGGAAAATGCTGGTATTGAAAAAACGCTGAAGTACATCCGAAAAATAAAATTGATTAGTTATATTTAAGAAGAACGATCGTCGCTAATGGCCCTGGCAGTCGATGCGACGTTAAATAACAGCAAATAAAAAAAAAAAAAAAAAAAATCTTCCAGAAATGTATTTATAACAACGTTACGATCCATTTCCTCGATTCCGGCATATCTCATATTCTTTTTTATGTAGTTGACAGAGTTTTAAGCGGCTCATCGAAATATATTGGTAAAATTGATAGAATTTTTTTTTTTAGCTCGTTATCTGAAAGTTCTCAAACCGTAGCTAATTTCGCATGGAATATTTTAAAGACCTCTGAAAAGTACTCAAGCCTTGACTTTTAAAGATCAAAGAAAACCATTCAGCCCAACATGTCATGATTGCTTCCTCGCCATGTCTATTTATTGCATAATTAAAAATATGCTCAAACAGTAACTTTGTAAAAGAATTCAAAACAAATTCAGTGTATTCATTTCAGGAAATTTCCAAATAACTAATTAGCCGTATAATGAATTCGACACTAAACCGCTTATGAAGTAATTCCTCAACTTTCATTATATAACTTCTTTAATCGTTTGTTCATCGATACTTTTACTGACATATTTATTCGAAATTTTTAAAGGATCGTAATTTATTTTTCAGAACTTTGGATATAGCGTTTTTTTTTTTATTGATTATGACCACTTAGGTAACTTTCTTCTTATAAAGTGATTCATTTGATCACGCAATCATAAAATGAACTCATAATTCTGCTGTGATATTAAATTAGCCTATGAAATATGAAAAATAAAAACTTTTGTAAGAGTGAAATATTTTTAAATATGATGTTTATATAACGATTGTATTAAAGTTTTAATAAGAGATAAAATAAGTAATCTCGTTGCGAAAAAAAAATAACAATTTTTCAAAAATATATAAGCTAATTTTCACTTTAAATATTCTATATTTGAAATATATAGTAAGGGAAAGTATATAGAGTGTTTGTAATCGTGAAAATATTCGAATCTCTGTTTGAGGTCTCTTGAGTACAAATAACCAAATCTCGCAAAATAGTCTTTGTGTGTGTTTCTGTCTGTCTGTCTGTGTATGTAGTATGTGAACAGTCTAGTCCAAAACCAAAAGTCTGACGAAACTGAAATTGCGTATTTAAGGTTTGTTGTATATAACTGGAATGTTATAGCAACTTTTTCGGTTAACCAGAAATACTTCATCGATTTTACAATTTTCTCGAAAACGGCTCTATTGAGTAAATTCATAATACTAGTGTAATATTAAGCGGTTTTAAATATAATGTATGTCTTATTCTCATTTTTTAGAACGTTACAAATTTTTCTTAGGCAATCGAAAAAAAGAGTGAATGCAAAATCTACTTCATAAATAAACATATACGCCGTTTATTTCAACTTAAAAAAAAAATTCATTGGAGCTATCCATATGGACTTATTATTTTACTTTCAAAACATGTACATTAGAATTAACAACTGATTTTTTATTTGATTTTCAAAACAAAACTTAATTAATTTTTGGGAATGATGAGAGATTAAAAGACGATACAGGACATTCTGGGCAGATTTCATTTCAGATTAGCACGTCACAACCCATCGTTAAAGTTAATAACCTATATTTTTCCCTCCAACAAGCACGGAAATTGTTTAAAATTTAACACAAATTTTATATAAAATTATATCTTTAGCATTATAAAGTAGTTATTTTGATTTGTTTAGTTTAGTTTCTATACATTTACTTTTAGTACTGTTATTTTGCTGTTAATTTATTTTTATTCATTGTACATAGTGTGAATTAGCTACTCTTCTATCAGTATTACTATTGTCCATAGATGTGATAGATTGTAATATATTTCAATAAAAAAAAAAGCAACATTATAATTCAAAACATGAATTTTAATTTCTCAATACCTCAGATTAAATTATTAGAAGCACTATTATTAGTATTATGTAGGCATGGCAAGAATCAATAAATAAATGTTTTTTTTAATTGCAAAATATATTTTTTTAAATCACATTTTTGATTTAATTTCTATTTCGGCGGCAATATCAGACATAAAAATATAGTAATAAGGATGATTAATAAAAAAAAAATATTACCAATATTGATTCAGATACGTAGAGATAAAACTAAGTCTAAATTAATGCAGTATAGGTCTAAACCTAGGTCTAAACCCTGTCTAAACAGGGTGCAATCATTATTTACTAATTTAAAGTTCTGAATGATGGGCATTTATCTAACAATACGATGCAACAAGCAGAGAGTAGCAAACAGTAAAAAATTAATTATTAATAGTCTCATGGTCAGAAATATCAACTAATCTCAATTATGGTCTTCAACCTGTTCATAAATCTAAGTATAATTTAAACAAAAAATGATTTAAGTTCTGTTAATGCTAAATATTATTTATCTCCACTTGTATAGTTGCTAATATAATTTTTTTTTTTTGTAGGTTCTTCTTATACGATCCACTACACCTCATTTGGTGAGTTTTCTGTCTATATAATATACATTTATTTTTTAGTTTCATAATTGGTAATTGGTTGACGGTCGTGGATAATGAAGAGAAGAATAGTTGGGGTGGTCAGTCAAAAAGGAAGGCAAAAATAAATGATAATATTTATTTTTAGATATGCCGACGTTTCGACCTGAAGTTCAGGCCTTCATCAGGGCTGTCTCCTTAAGTGTTGCAGGGAGAATGGTGATTCTCTCTGCATTCTCCTTGCAACACTTAAGGAGGCAGCAATGATGAAGGCCTGAACTTCAGGTCGAAACGTCGGCATATCTAAAAATAAATATTATCATTTATTTTTGCCTTCCTTTTTGACTGACCACCCCAACTATTCTTCTCTTCATTTATTTTTTAGAGAGAAGAGTTGTGATAATTTATATTTTTGATGTAATATTAACAACTAACAGTGTTTAAAGAAAAGTTTTACAATTAGTCAATAGATTTGCATGATGGCATTAAATACTGGAATGACGTATACTAAAAGTCCATACCTACCTGAGTAATTTTAAAAAGTTCAATCGGGTAAACACCTAATAAAATTTATCTCAGGTTTTGTTGAGTAATTTGTTATTGGAAATGTAAAAACTATTTTCATTCTAAGTGAGATTCTGATTGCAGTAAATTATAAAACCAGACTGCCTGTGATAATTCAGAAGGCTGTAATAATAATACAGCTGGGTGAACATTATGAACCAGTGCCAATTTTCCTAACCAACTGTTCCTAGATATCTGCTTCCAATTAGCTCCGACGCATATGAAAATCTGATATTGATATCCTCTCGTACGCACTTCGACATTTCTTGGCGGTCTCACCTTATTGATCTCTGCTTTAAACGACATTCTACAATGTTATTTAAAAAAAAAAAAAACATATTTGCTACTCGTCTTGGTCATAGATATGTTTCATGATGCACATAAGTAAAAACAACAATACAAAATTATCCACAAAAAAAAAACACTCACAAGATAGTTCAAATTCCCTAACTACTTCGGAAAATTTTAAACTTAATATTATGTCAGTTCTCTGGAATTTTTTTGATCGTTACATCTTAAATAAGTGTCAACACCAAACTAACAAATGATGTGAAAATGCGGTAGTAAAATTAAAATTAAAAATATTTTGAAATTTTATCTGTTTTAAATATGTCTGATAAATAATGAATACTCATAACTCTCAAACCCTACACGATTCTCTCATATAGTTAAACATAAACGCAAGTAGAGACCTTCATTACTTTTTAAGTAATTTAAAAAAATTAACTATTTATTTCGATTTCTTTGATTAATTGTTGTTATACATGAGCATATACAGTAATGATCGTTTTTCCTCGTTATAAGTTAAACATTAGTTGTTAAGTAGCAGTAATTACTTTGCACATAATTAATTTTGAATTGTCAAGGCGACGGTTTCTTTGAGAAGAAGTGGGTTGGGGACGAATGTGACATATTTTGTGGGGACGGTTGTGACACAAGCAATTTTTTTCTTTTTGATAACCAAAAGATCCAAGAAGAAGATAAAATATTCAAATGTCAGTTATTACAAAAATATTTATTTTTCTTGGAGAAAATATGTCCAGTTTTATGTTTCACTGATTTCGGTATAGCATTTATTATTTTTTTTTTTTTACAAGGTTAATGTAATGCATAAATAGAAATCTTTAGTTAAATTTTATTTTATTTATTTCAGTATGAAGACAGTTGTAACAACTGTATGTAGATGCTATGGATTTTTCAGATAGATGCTTAGAGTACGAATTTATGTAACTAAATAGAATTGAAGTGAACTATGTTAGGAACCATAGGATACTGTAAAAAAAAAAGTAGTAGAGGTCTAATCTAGGCGAATTGTTTGTAATTTACTAGTAACTTTAGTTGTTTGAAAATTGGTAAAAATCCCACACACTGACCAACAGCTGATTTATTGTTTTTTTCGTACTTGGGGGACGCAAAGGTATATTTAAAAGCCCACATCGAAAATTTGATCATATTACAACATTTTCATTTATTAGTTTTGCAGTAGAAAAGTAAAAATTTGTTGTATTTTTTTTTTATCTACAAAAAATTTATTTGCGCCTGTCAACTTATTGTTGACAATCAGCAAATGTAATGGCGATACATGAAATAATGACATGACAGGAATGGGGAAGGAAAGTACTCAGCAGTACCTCTTCCCTAACTTGTTCCAATTAACTTTAGTTGTTTAAGGAAGGAGATCCCTCATCCAACGCCTTTTTAGTCTCCTCCTCTTGTACTGAGGTATGTCAGCTGTGGTCATGTCTCTTATTAGTCTGCTATTATGTCCATTTAAATTTGTGTAAAATCGTTGATAAAGCGTCGTTATATATTGGTCAACTGTTGGAAAGTGGAGGTTAGTATATAGAGTTTTGTTAGTCACGAACCAAGGTGCTGTTGTATTTTAATTTTTCAATTTAGATTCAAATATACCTGTTGCTCTAGTACCCTCCATCAGTCTCCACTGTCTTCCAGTACCAGTGACGCGGCTGGGAGAGAAGCGCTACTAGGATCTCCTGGAGTCCTGCTTAGGCTTCCACATTTGGGGGACACAGCTTGATTCAGAGTCTCCTGCGCCAATGTTAAAAATTTACATAGGTGTGAATGTGTTTTATTTATTTTATTACCATTCGGATGTTATCTGTTATTTTGTTTATCTTGTATATTATTTTATTTTTTCTTCTACTTTGGTTTTTTATATTTATTTTTTTTTATGTACATATTGAGTGAATGAATACTATAGCTCTAGTACCAATCCCCTTCAGTGTGGCAGACTGTATTAATACTCACTAAAATCATTAATCATCAGTTTTATATTTAAAGATTTAAATATAAGTTTTTTATCTTTATATTTATCTAAAGAATTGTCCCAGTAACTGGATTTAATTATTCCTTATTTCATTTTTCTTTGAATTTAATATTTCTTTATAAAGAATAATTCTTCTTGTGGTAGAACTGAGTTTGTTTGAAATATAAATAAACCCTTTGTTAGTCACAAGAATAGAGCTGGATTAAGTCTCCATTAGCTATCATTGAAAAACTCCAGATAAGAAGTTAGAAATGGATTCCAAGAATTTTAACTGGAAAATATAAAAACATTGTAGTAAAATAAAAAAATATATTTTTCTATTTTGAAAACAAAACTCCTCTGATTAAAAAAAAAGAAATATGTTGAAGACTAGTTATGATTTTAAGGTCGACAAAGAAACCGCTCGACCTTTCCAATTACTTCAGCACTTACTAGACACACGCTCTAAACTTCCCATTAATTACAAAAGACTCATATACTTGACTGTAATAAGACCCATTTGGACTTACGGAGTTGAGCTATGAGGCTCCACTAAACCATCGAATTCCTCTCGCATCCAATCCTTACAATCCAAAATCCTTCGTAAAATCCTCAATGCTCCTTACTTTGTCACTAATAAAATTATCCATAAAGATCTTAATATTCCTTATGTTTCAGATCTGGCCCAATCCAGATACCTATCCTTCCATAATAAACTTCGGAATCATCCCAATCCTCTCGTTTCTAACCTTGCTTCCTCTTCAATTCCTGATAACCCTCCGAGGCGTCTGAAAAGAAGATGGCCCCGTGATCTCCTAATGTAGTCATATCATTAGAGTGCTACCATTGGGTAGTTACTCAGCAAGTGTATTCATGTCATTATATCTATTATGTCCAAATTTACTTGATGTATTTATGTAATACAGTTGTAAATGTCATTAAGAAATAAAAAAAAAAAAAGGTCATCAAAAAGAGATAACCGAAAATAAAGCAATTTCGTTTAATCGAAAACTGCATAGACAATTTATAGGGTTTTAAATGTATTTTTTTTTTATCTTGTTTGTTTGAACATGATATTCATTCAAATATCGGCTAAATCTAAACACGTGTTCTTGTCCGTTTTGATATTTATATTCTTAGTTTTTCTTACTGCTTTATTACTTCCGTGATAGCTACTTCTGAGTGACTATTTCCGTCCTCATATCTCACTTCAACGATGTTTAGAGTTTTTTATAGATCACAAATATCTCTCTTTCTGAAAATAGCATCCAATATAATGTTCTTCGTACTGAATATATATATATATATATATATATATATATATATATATATATATATATATATATATATATATATATATATATAAATTAAATTATATTTTATTTGTATATTGTTACTATACATTATGTCATAATAATTATTATAAGCTAGTGGTTATAATTGTTATACCTTACAAATGTTATAATTGTGGTGTGACTGCTATTTAGTTGGCAGGAATCTATTTTATCCAGTATCGTAAAATCGTAAAACCATAATAAATAACCTACATCAGAAATATAAAGACATAAAGAAACTGAACAAAGTCATGAAAAAAAAAGAAAATATTATATAATATAATGCATAAACAAAAGGAAAAATATATATCATACGATTGAATAAATAATTTATTAATTGTTCTGTAAGAGTTTGTTACTGTTTTAAAAAAAAATTATACTATTTTATTAGTCCAGGGAATCAATGGCCCAAAACGGGGTTTAGAGTACGTGATCAGGGACCTAAGCCTTGTTCAGGATGTTCATGATGTGAATATACCAAAATTCCTGACGTCTAGGTGGAGAACGGGAAGGGAAGAAGAGAGTAAAGGACACAATTTTGAGATATCCGCTTATATCTCGGAAACGGTGCGTCACAGAAGAAAATTTTTCAATAAAGAAAGAAAAGTTTTTATCCGAACTATCAGCCGTTTTTGAACTGTTGGCTTGGAAAAAATTGATTTTTTTGAAAAAAAAAAAAACTATTTTATCTTACATTTTTCATCAATTATTCCTTCATATCGTCTAAGCTCTATCCATCAGCTTACCAGTATGTATATATCATAAGTATATATTTTTTAATTAGACTAATTTTAATATATTAGTTTAGTTTAATAAATTTTATAATTAATTTTGTTGTATTGGTGTTCGGTTTACTTTATCTCACACTGTCATATATCGACGTAATCCCAAATCCTATTATCTTATCGTTGAAGGATTAAAGTTTTACTAGATAAAGATTAACTTGGAGGAGGCTGATTCAGGATAATTAAATAATGATAGATTTATGAAAATTATTATCTCGCAAAATCTGTGTAATGTATTTATATATTAATAATATAACTTGAAGTCGTGTAGTCCTTTTAATTTTATGTAATTCAATAGTAAATTATGTTTTTGCTCTATATAAATATAGATACATTTATTGAAATTTATTTTTCTGATGTTTCCTACTTGCAAAAAAAAAATCCTGTGCCAAAGTATGTTTTCGATTTATATTTTCCCTTATTACTTTTTATCAACTTTATCATACTTGTATTTGAAGTTTGGTGTTTTTTTTTTTGTTGTTTTTTTTTTATTGTAAACCAATCATAAAGCCGATCACCACTGTAGAAATACAAATTTTAAAGTTAATTCATTCAAACTTTTTTTCTTTGAATAGGCGCTAGACTTCTAGACTTCGAGACATAAAACTATTCGAAAAAATAAAAAATATTTGACCTACAATTTTTGTTATTTCTTCCACTCTCCCTTTATTTACTGTTATTATTTTAGATCGGAATCAATTTTAACTCTGGTCATTGATCATTGTAACCATGTTAGATTTCCTATCATTTCAAATAATAAAACTGTGTTATTAGTAAAACAAGTCGTATGCGTTATCAGTATTAGTCAGTCTAATTACTTTGAAATTTTTAAATAAAAGTATTTGGAAATATTAAGCTTTTTTTCAATCACAAGCCTGCCATTATACAAATAGGTTTTGAAGATATTTTAACGTTTGAGATATCAAAACCATAAATGAAATATTGTCTATTGGACATGAGAGATTTTAAGATAAACCATCAACAAATTTGGCACGTATTTTATTAGATCATATCAATGAATGTATACGTGGCAAGTTCCCAGCTCAGCGCTGAGTCTCACCTATGGCCTAGGATCTCTCTCTAAACTGTGCGAAACTGTTCCATCGATGAGTTCAGGAACTTGTTAATTAATTAATTGATCGATAAGCTATTAATTCCTCGATGACTATAGCGAATGACTGGAAAGGACATCTATTGCTGCCCGTATCCCGCATCCGAGCTCGCACCTGTGCAGTCAAAAAACGATCCGTAGTGCAACGCGGCAATATTTGCCAGCTTTGCATTAAGTGGATCCGCGTCAGTATTAATGGTGTCTAAAAGAAGAAGCAGGCCTATAATTGTTCCACCAATAGCTATGGCATGCCTCTTCAATAGTGTGTTCCTTTCAGGGGACCATGAACTTTCGAGAGAATCATATTTAAGTGGAGATTTAATGGGGGAACTTCCCAACTTGTAAACAAGATGAAATCCTAGAACCAAACGCAGCAAGGTAAATAAACTACAACTTTTTAAATTACATCACTTGCAGTCCAGGTAATAAAATGTTCTGCTTTGTAAATGTCTTTTTTTTTATTTTTGATACGTTATACTCGGCTTCATTGTAAAAAGCTTAAGTTTGAAACTTTCCATCCACTATGCGCATACATTGCTCAGAAAAGGCATACAAACGGATAATTCTAGTAGTCTTTAAGTTTAGACAAGATAACAGAAACATTTTTTAACATTAAAAATGTTTTTAATAAAATTTGTGAATGAAATTTTATAAATTGTTTTATTTTTTTAAGATTCAATACTTAGTGAGGATTACTTATGATTAGTGTTGCCCAAAATCGGTCTTGGTCTTGCACTTTGCAAGGCCAAGACCAACACCGCCTATCTCTTGCAAGACCAAGGCCAAAACTGGTAAAAAAAATCGATTTTTCGAATAAAAATTGAAGCAAAATAGTTACTAATACTTGACAATTTTACTTAGTATATGTAAAGAATTAGTGAAACCAATATACTTTTGCATTTAACTCTTCTAATTTTTCATTCTGACTTAGTTAGGTTTCCAATATCTAAAAAATTACAGTAATAGCTCTCTAGTAATAAGCTAATAGGTAACTGCAAGACTGTTACGAGAGTCTTACGCAAGACCTAGACCAAGAATGAGTTTGCAAGACCAAGACTCGTCTTGAACTCGCATTTGGGCAACACTACTTATGATAGAAATATTGCACTTATAAGAGATACTATAACATTTAATGATATAGGTATTTAGTCTAAGTCTAATATAGCATATTACACGTGTATGTGGGTAGTAAGGATTATAACATTTTGGAACAGGAATATTAACTCTGTCAATTGGAACCCTTTGAAAACTTGCAGGGCAATTTCTCGCCATGTTGCTCTGCTTCTCATTTATGTATATCTCCAAGTAATTACACTTATAATGTTAGTAAACTAATTAAAGCTACCTCAATGGATAGAAGTGAGGACATAGTTTCGCTTTTATGTCATTTTCCTGTTAAGTCATCTAATTATTTCCATGAACCAAAAAAAGAAAGAATTCATATACAGAGTAAGGGGAAGAAGAAATTTTCGATTCTTATTTGCTAGGGAAAGAAGAAATTTTAGACTCCTGCCTGTTCATGTTCTATTTTTTTAAAAAAGTTTTATGATTTAAAGTTTTCTTTACAAGAAATATTTTTAAAAACTGAAAAATTAATGATATAAATTTTCATATGAATATTTAAAAAATAACACTGCTCTACATTGATATTGTATCTGACTTGAAAACAGCCTCATTCCATGTTGTTTATAAGAAATTCGAATTTCCACATAAAAATTATCAGTTAGCTCTGGTTTCTAAAATATAGTTACTTTTTGCGTAATATGGGGATATTTTCTGCTCTGTAAATGGCGGGAAACGACTAGCTGTAAATCACTGAACCATTTTGCTGACAGTTGTATGCAGTATTTACATTTCAAGTTAGTCTTGACGTGATTTTTCTTGCTTCAGACATTCTTTCAACGATTTTGTCGTGATAACCCAGTAGTTTTGGTGAAGTTACAATGGCCAAGAAGTGTGTGAATGCTCCTAAAAACTTTTGTTACATTTGTGAGTAAGTTACCTTTGCATGCCAAGACAGCACACCACAGTATTTTGGGGTGAAGGTTGGTGACGAAAATAAACAGTGGGTCCAGCACATCTGTTGCTTCACTTCTAGCGTAAGCTTAAGAGAATGGTTAAACAAGAAAGGTCATCAATGCGTTTTGCTGTTCCCATTGCGTAGAGGGAGCCTACAAATAACATTGACAACTGCTACTTTTGCATGACTCCTCCTTCTCATGATGAAATGTCTCGAAAAAAGAAATCTGAAGTGAAGTACCCTGACATGGCTTCCTGAACACTATGACTATGACTTGAATGAGGACGAGGATAACGAAGAGGGAAAACCCCTATGAAGAACCCCATCAGATGATTCTGATTTTTCTTTCGAATAACAAGAATAATACAATGCAAATAATTATATAGACAACACAATACGAAATTCTTCGATAAATTGTTAATGCGCCATGGCATATTTCAGATCATGCAATACATAAAGACTTACTCATTTCTACAGTAAAATCTTGTTATGAATTATTTACATTATATTAAGTAAATAAAACCTATTTGTTTGCTCTTACTACTTTATTAATTAAATGTAAACATTAATATTCATATAAAATGTTGTCATGAATGTATTCCTTGAACATTAAGACAGGCTCGGTTTCTTTCTTCAACAGCAGTAGTCGCAGAACTGCACTGGATGTGTTATTGTTTCACAAGATTCACGGCGTTTGTGGATCTTCACTTTGAACAACAATTAATACGAATGTTAATGTTTACATAATGTTCAAAGTGAAGGTATGTCCGCAAACGCTTTATTTAGGAGATGGATTAGATAGAATACTAATATGGCCTTTTATCCCTAACTGTATAAAAACTATTGACAACATAAGGACTAATACTATTTGGAATTAGCATTGGGAACTCTCAATAAAATTTATTAGTTTGTAAGACGCTTTCACAGAGTACTCATCATTATGCCTTCCATTTTTACTAATGATAAATATATCGATGTGGTGTTTGTATATGGTTTTTGCAATGGTAATATTAATACTGCCCGTCGTGAATATGCCAGACCTTTTCCGAATAGAAGATTACCAAACAAGTCTATCTTTAGCTCCACGTTTCAACGTCTTAGAGAAACTGGTACATTTGCTAAAATACCACGTGCTGATGGTATTTTTGTCTCTTCAGTTTGTCAACAACAGCCAAGATCACTTTGAACAGCACTTAATATGAAATTAATGTTTACGTTTAATTAATAAAGTAGTTAGAGCAAATAAATAGGTTTTATTTATTTCTTTATAACGCAAATAATTCATATCAACGAACATCTTTAGGTGTTAATTTCTCCTAAACACAGCGTTTGCGGGCATATCTCCAGGCTATATCTTTCTTGTTTTCAGGTCCTTAGCTCATTTTTACAGTTTGTCCACTTAACCCTGAAACACCTTGTACAAATAATATTTTATTAACATTTATAATAATAAATATTGCAATATTGTGAAACTTGATCCATTTAAAATTTATTTTTCTTAGTAAAGTTGAGATATAACGGTTGATGTCACTGCTAAGCTGGGATTCAGCAATAAAAAATTACTTTATGTTGCCGAGAAATGTGAGCCATATTTTCTTCCTTATCTCTTTCTCCTTTCGTGCCGACCACTTGTAACGCCGTTCTCTCCGCAGATCGCGTGAGGGCTTTCATCTTCATATTCCTCTCATTGTAGCTTTTTTACCACCGTCAAGGAAGGAGGTATTATGTATAGGAGAAGGAGAAACCCTCTTTTCCGAGCATGATATCTCTCTCAGAGAATCCATTTTATTGTCTTTATAAACATTTAAAGTAAAGCAGTGTAGGTTAACTTTTCTTGAATAAAACCTATTTACTTTAAATATATATCTATCTACATCATAAATTATATTGTGGATGAGATCAATTTTCCGGCTTTCAAGAAACATGAATTTTGATGAATGAAGTATCATTTGAGAATTTGAATTAAAAAATAATAGTAGTAGTTAAAACTTTACTACAATTAAAAATAAAGTCATTGAGAAAATGGAGAGATTTGAAAACACACATCCTTTCAAAAGTCAACAAATCGATACTTAGTAACTGCGTTTTAGAGATTTTTTGCCTGACTTCAAGGCCTGTTGTAATTAAATCGTTGAGAATGACAACAATACATATCCCAAATCAACAGTTTCAGTCAAAAAGTTTGGTTATTTGGTTATAGTGAAAATCAGTGTGTTTTGAGGATATGTAAGCAAAGTAATGACCTTAGAAATGAGATACCTTAGGAGAGTTTTGGGGAAAAACACGAAGAGACCGGTGGAGGGACAAGATAAAGCTAAAGGATAAGAGAGGAACTGAATATAAAGCCTGTAAAACAAATCATAGTGGAGCGCCAACTGAAGTGGTGGAGATGGTCATAAGTTGTTCCTCCACGCTGATTGTACTAAGGATGTAAAAAAAAGAAAGAGAAGAAGTGTTTTAAGGATTAGTTTAGGGTCTCCGAGTGTTGTTAGCGTACTGTTCTTGTGATCAATGCCTAGTTCTACATGTTTCAGCACACAAAAAAACATTTTTTCAAAAGTTTAAAAATTGGACTTGTACTGTTTTATTCTCATTGATTCAATGCCAAACATACTTCCAGTTTTCGAGGGATACATGTCACATGCTAAGGTTTAAAAAATTAAAATATTTCTATTTATGATTTATGTTTTTAGTAAGGTAGATTGAAGAGATTAGCTCTATATTCCTTTAAGCACTTTGGATAATATGGAAAGAATCTTTTAAAATTTTTACTGAAAAAAAGAAAATCTATGTATGGCTTTTTTACTCGTAATTATTTATATAATTTTAGTAAGCGAGGGAACTATAATCCATGGGTCTTTTGCACCAAACAAATAGGTCTCGAGGGAGTACAAAATGGATTAGTCCAAGTTCATGGATAGCTGTGTGCTCAGTTCTGCGCATGCGTTAGCCCTAGTTAAACATACGTCAGGTCGTCTCTTAAAAAATTTCAATTATCAGTGGCAGTATACAAGCTTAATGTGAACAATTAGTGTTATCAGTTACATTAACAATTACGTTTGATACTGGACAAAAAAATAAGGTGAGTAATCACTTATTTACAACACAAGAGTGAACAGTGTAAATAGACCTTAGGTTAGTTAGATAACGGCCAGCCATAATACACATCGTTAATCTGACTAGTGGGCTGGAGCCCTTCGTGAGAAGCAGACCTGCGTTCTCCAAGCGCGCGTCTATATTTTCGTCTTCAATAAAAATTTATTTTTTTCATCGCCTCACTTTTATCAATTTTTCTTTTAAAAAATTAATATGAAATGCGATATTATCACATGCTAATGTCGAGTAAGGGCAAAAACACTAGGTCCAGGAGCCTCGATACTACAATTAGTTCTCCCATTAAAAAAAAGACAAGGCATTCAAAAAGAAACACTCCACCAGCCACACCAGGGAGCTCCATAGAAGAAGTTGAACCCCAACCTGGCTCCTCACAACAACCTAACAATTGTGAGACAACTCAAGCTATGGGCGAAGAATCGCCGTTTTTCACTTCGAATCCATTTGAAGTGCTTTCAAATATAAATAACGAACAAATGGAAGCAGCATCAACCCCCAGAGAACCTAAACCCCCACCAATATTTGTTAGAAATATTAAAAACTTTCAATTGATGTGTCATCAATTGAATAATCTAGTAGGTTCAGGAAAATATTTATGCCAAAGCCGCACCAATGACACTAAATTAATGCCCGACACTCCAGAAACTTACAGAAAAATGATAAAATATTTATCTGACACCAAGGCTGATTACCACACGTATCAACTGCGTCAAGAGAGGGCGCTCAGGGTCGTTATCAGAAGACTGCACCCATCTACACCAACAGATGCTATAAAAGAAGAGCTCATGGGTATGGGATTCCATGTTCGCCAGATAGTGAACATATTCAAGGAGGATAAAGAACAGCCTGGAATAAAAAATAAAATACCTCTTCCACTATTCTTCGTTGACCTTGACCGAACACCCGATGTCGAAAACATCTACAAGGTCACACGCCTTTATTATACAAGCGTTGTTGTAGAAAAGCCCTACAGCAAGCGCGACATCGTTCAATGCCATAACTGCCAGGCTTATGGCCATACGAAACGGTATTGTCATCACATTCCTAGATGTGTGAGGTGTGGTGAGCAACACAAAACAGAGGACTGTAGGAAGTCAAGAACTTCACCTGCAGTATGCGCTTTATGCCACCAAGGACACCCAGCCAACTACAAGGGTTGTCAAACATACAAAAATTTAAAAACACGAATGTACGCAACGCCTAGAGAAGAAGGGACATCCAGGCCACCAAGACAACCCTCTAGAATAGTGAACGGAAGAGTGTCCTATGCTCAGATGTTCAAAGGAGACACTGTAAACTCTCAATCTCAGGCCCTGCCACAAGAACCTAAACCTCAAGAATTCACACATCAACCTCAAGACCCATATCCCTCCATCCCCGAACGTAGGTTAAATACTCATACATTCATTCCTCCTCCTTCCAATTCCACTGACCTCACAAGCCTACTGACATCTTTCCTTTCCGAATTTAGATCTCTCATTACCCCTCTTATTTCGCTACTTACCAATGTTATATCCAACCTCATTCCACTGCCAAGAAATCCATAAATGTCATCAACCAAATTCCTCTCCATTCTCCTTTGGAATGCGAATGGTATTCGGAACCACATCAACGAACTGACAATCTTATTACATGACAAAAACATCGACATAGCACTAATAACTGAAACTCGACTAACCAACAAACGACAAATCAACGTTCCCGGCTACAATATTTATCGAACCGACCATCCTGATGGAACAGCACATGGTGGCACTGCCATAATTATCCATAGATCCGTTTCCCATCATCTATTCCCTTTGCCAACCCATAATTTCCTACAATCCACTGCCGTGATAATCCAAACTTCCCTTTACCCAATAACAGTAGTCGCAGCATACTCCCCGCCTAAAATACCCATCTCAGAATCCCAATTAACTTCCTTCCTTAACTCCTTAGGACACCACTTCCTTCTAGGTGCAGATTTAAATGCTAAACACCAGCAATGGGGAGCCAGAACCACAAATTCCCGAGGACGAACATTGCTAGCTGTACTTAATTCCCATCACAGCAACATCCTCTCACCCGATTCTCCCACATACTGGCCAACAGATCCTAACCGCAATCCCGATCTCCTAGATTTTTTCATTCACAAAGGTCTAGGGTCCCTTAATTATTGCATCTCAAGACTTGATGATCTCTCCTCAGACCATAGTCCCCTAATCCTAACGGTTTCCACATCACCGATTCCCAAACCACCTCCACCTTCATTTATCAGGGGGCCAGTTAATTGGAACCTCTTCCGTCAATTGCTGGATGATAATATTGACCTCAGAGTTTCCTTAAAAACACCTACAGACCTAGATGAAGCAGTACATTCCATGACTACGTTGATCCAACAAGCAGTTTGGACTGCATCTTCACCTGATCCTTCTAAAAAATACCGCAAAACAAATCCTCTACCCCAAGACCTACTGGACCTTATTAATAGAAAACGATGCTCTAGGGCTATCTGGCAAAGAACCAGGCATCCTGATGATCGGAAATCATATAACTACTATTCCAAGCAAGTAAAACAAAAACTGACCACGTTTAGATCCCAATCCTATAATTCCTATCTTTCCTCACTATCTGCAAGTGATAACTCCATCTGGAATGTAACTAAAAAAATCCTTAAATTCCAATCCATTTCCCACCCCCTCCGCCGTGATGATGGTTCCTGGGCTTCGTCAGATGAGAATAGAGCAGAAGAGTTTGCTAAACATCTATCGTACACATTCACTCCTCATCCTGAACTCCATCCCTCCCATACTGCTGAAGTTAAAGAGTTCCTCTCTTCACCGATTCCTCTCTCCTTACCTCCTACAGCCGTCAACCCCTCTGAGGTCAAATTCCTTTTAAAGAACCTAAAACCTCGCAAATCTCCAGGACACGATCTCCTTACTTCCCAGATCCTCAGACAACTTCCCAAAAAAGCAATTATATTCCTTACATACCTATTCAACTGTATCCTCCGCACAACCCACTTTCCTCTGATGTGGAAACACTCCATAATTATCCTCTTTCCTAAACCAGGTAAACCTGTTAATTATACATCATCCTATAGACCGATAAGCCTACTTCCGATCCTTTCCAAAATCTTTGAGAAAATCCTTCTCAAACGCATCCTACCCATACTCGAATCCCACAATATCCCTCCCCATCAGTTTGGATTCCGCTCAAGACACTCCACTGTCCAACAAGGCCTTCGCGTTGTCGACCACATATCCTCTGCACTTGAAAACAAGCAATATTGCACTGGTGCCTTTCTGGACGTAGCTCAAGCTTTCGACCGGGTGTGGCACGATGGCTTGCTTTTCAAACTCAAAACCCATTTACCTCAACCCTTGTACCTAGTCCTCAAATCCTACCTTTCAAATCGCTCCTTTCAAGTCCGCTGCGGCACTGAACTCTCCAAACATTATCCAATTGAGGCTGGTGTTCCACAAGGCAGTGTCTTGGGCCCAGTTCTCTACATCCTTTTCACCGCTGACATCCCTTCAAGTCCTGATACCTTCCTAGCAACATTTGCTGATGATACTGCCATCCTATCCTCTCACTCGGATCCTCTAATAGCGTCTCAGAACCTGCAAAGACACCTTTCCTTCATTGAGCAGTGGTGCAACAACTGGCGCATCAAAATTAATGAATCAAAATGCAAGCATGTAACTTTCACTCTTCGACGCAGATCCTGTCCACCAATCCTTTTTAATTCAATTCCTCTTCCCTACTCAGACACAGTCCGATACCTTGGCTTCCTTTTGGACAAAAGACTGACTTGGAACCCACATACCAGACTTAAAAGACAAGAGCTTAACCGACGATTTGGTCAGCTATATAGACTACTAAACAGAACATCTCATCTCTCAACAGAAAACAAATTATTAATCTACAAGACCATACTGAAACCTATCTGGACCTACGGACTTGAACTGTGGGGGACAACTAAATCATCGAATATCAAACGCATCCAATCCTTCCAGTCCAAAGTCCTTCGAACAATAGTCAATGCTCCATATTATGTCACGAACAAGACCCTACACCATGACCTTAACATCCCATATGTCCATGACATCATCCCATCCAGATTCTCCAACTTTCACCAGAACCTCATTCATCATCCCAATCCTCTAGCGCAATCCCTATCCAGCTCCGAACATCCATACCATCCCCCTCGAAGGTTGAAACGGCAGTGGCCTCGAGATCTTTTGTAAATATGCCTTTGGAGTCCTGGCAATGGCCAGCTTCTCCACTCATGTCCTGAGCGTCTGTGGCTGTAGTGCCCTCTTTCAGTCTCCATTGGCTTCTAATACTAGTGATGCGGCTGGAAAAGTGGCGCTGGGATCTCCCGGAGTCTTGCTTCGCCTTCCACGTATGGGGGAAAAAGCCTGGCTCGGAGATTCTTGGGCGAATGTATATATTGTATATAGGTATGATTGTGTTTAGAAATTTTTATTTTATTTTATTTTTATTTAACTTCTTCACCAGTATTATTTATTTACTTATTATATTTATATTTATTTCTTTATTATTTGTATATATTGTATGAATGAGAACTTGTAGCCCTAATGCTTATAGCCCTCCAGCAGTGGCTGATTGTATTATTATTCAATAAACAGATTAAAAAAAAAAAAAAAAAAAAAAAAAAGCTCTGTGCTATTGCGTAACTACTAAACTGGAGAGATATTTCCCATCTAATCACATATTAAGTAAATAGTTAGTTTAACTAACTAAGTAAATAGTTAGTTAAGTTTCACCAATTATCTTGACAACATTATATTTTTTCACGTATTTACATGTTGCATTGATGTCGCTAATATGTCGAATGCATTAAGGGAAAGAAAACCTAGCTAACTTAGAATTTATCGGTGAGAATTTTTTGTTTTTATTAATCCTATATATTATTTCTAAAATGTATTTTTTGTCGGTACGCCATAACTTCGTCAAATTTTTCATCAAATCCTATGATTGACCACTCATTTTGAAGATATTATTCTCCTTCACATGTGAAATCCTATCCACCCGAAATTTCTGGAAAAAAAGTTATGAAGGAAAAGAAACTTTATTTGCGAATAACTCAAAAAGTATGCATTTTTTCTGAATTGTACCCAAGATAATTAGAAAGATTACTAAATTACCTACAAGACAAACAAAAAATCGGACAATTGTTAACAAAGGTTCATTCCATTAGTTTTGGTATACATATTAATGCCTTCCTCTTTAAAAATGTTGCATTTAGGACTAGAATAGTCCACTACACTGTTTTTCTGGCTGATTTATTAACTTTATTATTTCTTAAAGGAATTTTTTTGTTCTTAAATTTTATGTTTTTTAATAATTTAGAAAATCCCATGATCGGGGCATTATTTTGTCTTTATTACTTTTATTATCTTTCCTGTCAGCGTTTAAAAATAGGCCTAGCAAAGCAATTTGTACAAATATTTTGGTCTATTATGTTAAATCTAATATTGTAATAGACCAAGGAAAAGATATTAATTCCTTGCTTACATAATAAATAGGATCTACTTATTTCCATATTGCTTTGCTATTTCTTCACTAAACAAAATTTACTGCAAATTATTCGCAAGGGCCAACTAGTCCTTATTTATTTTAGAACACTATTCACTTAAACCCAAAAGAAATACAATTTTAAGGGCCTTCATAGAATCCTGATGTCCCACGCAATAAATTACTTTCAGAAAACCTTTTAAGACATTTTTAGCAGTAAATATTCTCATTCATATTGGACATAGGGAACCGCGGCCTCGGACTCCACATGTCGACTTTGTGACGTAGTTGCGGCATCCAAACGTTTTTGCGCAATATTCATTAATCTAGTGCTAAAATTAGTAGATATTTAATTATTTAAATAACGACAACTTGTAAATTAATAGAATTAAATTGAATGTTTGGGGAAGAACTGTTTCTTGGCCAACGGTTGTGCAAGGAGCTGATTTGACGGAGATCACCCTCAACCACCAGGTTTTCCCCCTCAATCAATTATTTAATCAAGGGTACCCACTTTATAGAGGATGGGTGTACCACAGAACGGTCTCCTTACCACAGGGCCTCCCCACGGGTAATGTAACAGAATAACTAATTTTCCAGTACAAATAAAAATAACAACGGTAAAATATAAAGAATTATTGCAACCTCCAATAGCACTGCCTAACCTTACTACGGGCTCTGGTGACATATATATGTATATTCCAACCTATGGCATAATAATAATAATAATAAAAAGGCTTAGCGAACCCGAAGGTTCGATGCCGACACCACCAATCGCTTATTGCACACCTCCATCCATCGTTCGCCGTCCAAACCCAGTCCCTTCAGATCGGCTTTAATGCAATCTTCCCACCTTCGCTTCGGTCTACCTCTCGGACGCTTACCATTCGGCAAAGCAAATATTAACCTTTTAGGAATTCTCTCGTTACTAAGCCCAACAACTTTACAAGCCCATTTGATTCGCCGCGATGAAATTACCTCAATTATATTACCCGGATACAGTTCACGCAATTCGGCGTTGTGTAACCGTCTGAACTCTCCGGTTAACTCATCCTTCTTCGGCCCGAATATTCTACGCAATACTTTATTTTCAAAAACCTTAAGACGCTGCTCATCCCTTAATGTAAGCGGCCAAGTTTCGCATCCATAAAGAACTGTAGGCAAGATAATTGTTTTATAGATTCTAATTTTTAAGTTTCGGGACAAGAGGCGCGAACTAAGTAGTTTTGTCACAGAAAAATAACAAGCATTTCCCGCCTTCAGTCTAACCTTAATCTCTTCTTCAATTTCGTTTTTTCTAGTTATCGTAGAACCTAGATACCTAAACTTATCTACCTGTTCAAACATATTACCATCTATATCGATATCACCAGTAGTATCGCCATTTTTGCAGCTAACCATATATTTTGTTTTATCCACGTTTATTTCGAGTCCTAGTTCTTTACCGGCTTTCATTAACGTTGTCGTATTTAGTTTTATAGTTTCAACGTCTTCGCTTAACAGTACCAGATCATCAGCATAGCCCAGCACGGATGTTGTCCCGCCCAGATCCAACCCTTTCTCGGTACGCATTACCTCCCTAATGGCATGTTCTAATGCCAAATTGAACAGGACAGGCGAAAGGGAATCCCTCTGTTTTAAACCCGAACGAACCTCAAATTTTTCGGACAAATTATTACTTCTATTAATTATTCTAACTTTATCGAGTGTCTCCGTCAAGCACATCCTGACTAGATTTACTAGTTTTTTTGGAATCCCCTGCTCGATTAGAATATTAAACAATTTCTGGCGGTCAATAAAATCGTAAACCTTTTTAAAATCTATATACAGCTGGTGAACAATACCGTTATACTCCAATTTTTTCTCTAATATTTGCCGTAAAGAAAATATTTGATCAATAGTCGAACGATTCCGTCTAAATCCGCATTGGTTGTCTCCGATAATTTCCTCGGCGTATTCCGTGATTCGCCTGGTTAAGATTAAAGTGAATATTTTATAACATACCGGAAGGAGTGAAATTTCTCGATAGTTATTACAATAACCTATGGCATAGGATATAATATATTAGTATAAAGTTAGTATAAATTTCTATTCATATTTCTAGCCTGGAGACTCGTACTGAGATATAAAAATAATAAACATTTCATTCCTATAACAGTTTTATTTATTCCGGAATTTTATCTCTTTCAGACAATGTAGAAACAAAATGTCTACATATTCTATATAATTAAAGATGCTTTCAATTTATTTTCTGGCATAATCTAAATATAAATGGAATAATATATAACTATGCAGGAGATTTTATAAAGAAATTTTCAATTTTAATCAAATATAAGCAAACGGTTTATATAAGTTTAAGAAGAAATGAATTTTCTTTTATTCCATTTACTCTTTCGTGGAAAATGAACTTATTACTCTTTCTTTGATTTGTATGATATTCCATTTCTTCTGGTTATCTGATCATTTCTTTACTTTGAATCATATTGGATTGGCTTGAACTATGCAGGATTGGATAGAATCACCTTATCAACTGAAATTTAACATCTTCTTAGTTAGATTAAAGCATTATCCACTCAGATTTTTTTATGAAAATAGGAAAATACCACATTTATTTTACTTGAAAATATTATAATATTTTTCCTGAATTTTAATATTATAGAAATAACCATAATAGATATACTATAATATGATACTATAATATGATGATAACCCAATAATAGTCTTTGAAGTGGAAAATAATGAAAGGAGTGGTTGAAGAAGACGGCAGGTCATATAAAATGTTTCGGGTATTTTGACTTTATATTACAATAGTGTAGGTAGGTATTATTATTTTAGCAACTATACCACCATTACTGGTACGTATTTATGGTACAACCATAGACTGGTACGTAAACAACAAAACTTTACATAACGACTTAAGACCCCAACTATCTACCAACACCAACATACTCTTTACTCGCTATTTCAAATTAAAGTATACGGAACAACAATAGGCTTATAGACATGGCTACGGCTGACATGCACATTAGGAGGCCACTGAAAAGGAGCTGGATAAGAGATCTCATTTTTTCTGATTCAAAGAAATAACCAAAGAACAGAGTAAATGTGTTTCTGGGTACTGTTCTTTCTTATCTCTAAAATGCCATTTTTAAAATTCGAATCTGTTTGTGAGTATATGTATATATATATTGTCAATTTCATGATTATAAATATGACGGATATTCGAAGAGGAAAAATAATCTTAATACTGCATTATTGTTATTTTAACAAAGCGCTAACGGATTTAAGATTTATAATGCATTTTCGTGTTTGTGTTTCGCAACGAATAATTATCTCTCGTGATGTCGGCAGTTAGCATACATTTAACATGACTCTGTTGTCAATTGTAATTTATGGGGAGAAATCTATAAAAAAAAGTGGCGGTAACACATTTCTTATAGTTCCTAGTAAGATTTTTTTCGATACTTTCTGTGATTGCAATATGTTATTACGTTTTAATTCTTGTAATTAAAGTAATTAAAAATCTAATACTGCAATATTAATCATCCACCCTTGGAAGGGCAAACTATAGTTATTTTTATTGTTATTTCGATATTAACATCCTTACTAACACAAAATATCAAATATATGTATAGGCTCAATAAATCGTTATTTTTTTGTCTATATATAGAAATCAAATTCAACTAATAATAAAATAAATAACTATTATAAAATGTAATAATTCTGTACAATGTTTATTTTTAGTTTGTCAAACTTTTACCATTTTATTTCATGGAATTATTTATTTTCTATTCAATAATTTAAAAATTTAAATTTTTAACTACCACTAATTCATTCCTTCATTATTGACGTAACAAACGAGCTGACAACATTTCATATTTTAAATATATATATATTTATTTTATTTTTTATGTAATAGATTGATTAATAAAATGTAGTCAATATTTAAAAAGAGGAGTCACCAAGCATGAAATCCTAGATGGCTTTTAGACCTAGCTCTTATTGTTGATACTGCATAGTCTAGTATCAACCTCAGCCAATATTGGTTATAATGCTCAACAATAGCTGCTGATGGAATGTTGGCACAGCTATTGGATCCAACATTATATACCAGAGCTTCTCCATTGGCCTAGGTAGTAGTAGTAGTAAACTACCTGTTGTTCCCCTATTCAGGAGTCCTTCTTCCCCTCTCTCTCTCTCTCTCTCTCTCTCTCTCTCTCTCTCTCTCTCTCTCTCTCTCTCTCTCTCTCTCTCTCTCTCTCTCTCTCTCTCTCTCTCTCCCATCCTCACTCCCTCTCCCTCTCTCCCTCCCTCCCTCCCTCCCTCCTCACCGTTTGTGGGTACCATCATGTGTTGTCTTGAGGCTCATTCCTTAGCTCGTAGACCGCGAGTGATTTGGATGCTGCTCCGCCTGACACATCAGGTCATAATTAACCGCTAATTATTCAACGGCTGGTCTATAGAATATATCAATAAAAAAAAAATAATATGTTAGTAGTAATGTTGTCAAAAATAAAAAATCAACCAATACTTTAAAGTGTTAGCGCACTTAAGATAAGAGAACGATTGGACTTATGGGAACTGTTAAATTGCGTTCATCCTATTTACCTACTTCGACACGTTTAATTAAAAAGAAACCTACTGTAATATATTGTATGCGTCTATTGACTTCAACTCCGACCAAGTTCTCCTTAAATAAGAATTACACTCGACTATTTCCTTACAATTAATTTTTTTTTAACGAAGCCATTTTGAATGCATTCACTGTTGAAATAGAACCGCTTCGCCAAATATGGCCAATGCTATTCTATAAGCTATTTGATAGTTAAATATAGCTACTCTGTTAATCATTGTACGAGTATACGTTGTCCTTGTCATGGAGATAATCAGTCCATAACTGATGCGAACCTCGTTGTGGGGATCATAACTCATGATAACTTTATATTTATGATATAGTCTCTTTGTATCGTAGGAATGTAATTTATATATTCCTGTTTCCTCTGCTGTCGATTGCGATAAACCTTAACTTTGAACATTTGCTGCGAATCGTTAATATGCTGGTATATTATTACTGTTTGCCATATCATTTATTTTAATGGATGTTGGAAGAAACATTAATTTGAAAACAGGAAAAGCTCTTCCCAGGTATTGAAAATGATTACATATGAAATACTGAAGACAAAAAAATAATTGTATCTACTGTAATTTAGTACAGTTCAGTTTATCTAAAGAACTACTAATTAATTTAGTTTTTGATACTGATCTATCAAAATTAGGCTTACTGTTAGAAATTCTTTTTCAATCGTTATCTTAAAATAATTTATTTTAATATAGTAAATTTATTGAAAAAAAACAAACTTGTTTTTCTTGGAATTAAATGTTTCAATGGGAAGACTTTAGCAAAGTTTCATTTAGATCGTTGTTTCATCGAAGTTTCATCGAAGCCGTATTGACGCTACAGTCTACATCAACTCATGTTTTTATTTATTGATAACACTAAAGCTCATCAATAGCTATTAAATAAAAAAAGAAGGAAAAAAAAATCTGTAGAATAATAGAGGATAAAAAGAGTCTGAACCGTATTGTGTTTGCCTATTTATATAATGATTATAGGATCCTGCGTTTTGGAGTCCAAAAAGCCCCGTTATCGTGATAAGTGGTAATTCTTGCTGATGCCTCTTAGATGTTATGGCTGTTACAGGATACTCATCACCTCTTTAAATTAAAAAAAAAAAATTAAATATTGCTTTTTAAGATAGTTTTTTACAAATTAAAAATCTAATGTAAAGGTCAACTAGCGAGATAACCAAGATTCTTGTGTACCAAACAAATAGGTCTCGAGAGAGTACAATATTGGATCAGTATAAGTTCATATGTGGCTTTGGGGCGAAGTCCCCCCCCCAAAATGGTAAAATATAACCATGTTTTATGGAAAAAAATATTAAAAAATTATCTCTTAAAGTATTGTTGCTCGTGTAATTACATTTAAAAGGACTTCACGAATCACTTAAACACCATTTCATATAGGTAGTTAATTTTTTTTTCTTTTCTTCCAAAATATTTATAAAAAAAAAAAAAAAAAAAAAAAAAAAAAAAAAAAAAAAAAAAAAAAAAAAAAAAAACCTTTTACCTGTTATTGATGTTATTTTCAATTTCAAACTGACAGTCGTCTATGGTGTTCGACAGCTAATGAAACCATGAAATGAGGTGTGCGGTCAGGAAGCAAATATTTTTCTACTTCTTCACAACTATCAAAAACAAAAATAAAAAATTATTGCACATCGTATTGCTGGACATTGTGAACTGTCGGAAATATATCTATTAATATAAATTAGAATATACATCTCAATCTCCTAAATCAATAGTTATTAAACCGATTGCGAGTTTTAAAAAATATAAATGAACAATAATTATTATCACAGACAATGGGTACTTTAGAATTATCACTTTTATTTTTAATGTCTGTTACAAATGTCATCTTATTTACTGATTTACAATATAATTACATGGTTTGACTACCAGAGCTAACTCCACGTTTTCTACAAGATCATGGATCTAGGTTTTCTAGAAAGAGAAGAGGTTAAGAATCAAGAATCCAAATATACCCAAGGATAGTAGAGGTATAAAAGTAGTTGTAAGAGAACTAAAAAGAACGTTATCAGTAATAATATTGATACAAGGTCTGTAAAAAGTGTGTTTTTGCATAAATCTGTTATTATTCCTTAAGTCCTTATAAGAGTGCTGTTATTGTGTCCTGTCGGCGCTCATAAATAACTAGTTCTAAGCTATCAGTAATAGTCTTGTCCTTTGAGTTATAGGAACTACCGATGTATGATGATTGATGAACAGTTTGCATATTAAATAATTAATTGCTTAACTAGGGATATGATGTTATATGATCTTATTATAATTTGTTACGGATTAAGTCCATTTTATTACTGTATGAATCTTTACGGTAAATAGCGCAGTCAATCTCAGTTTCTTTATTATATCCACGACTGATATTTTAAAAAAATAAAAAGACTGCCTTAGCGGAATTCGAACCTGGTCCAAGAAAACGTGTGCCTACTAAACAGAAAGAATTGAAGATAAATAAAAATATGAGATAAAAAAAAAAACAAATTTACGTTACTAAATTTTATTTAAAAATAATTTTTTATAAAGGTGCGCGAAAGATCATGTGACGAAAGTTGAGCTATCAAAACATTTAAGATCGATGCATTTAATGGGGCTAAGAATTTTTGTATAGTTTAAATTTTGGAAAAATTTGTATGGTTTGAACCAGGAAAAATGTGAAAAATATCGATCAGAGTTCTTTAAGTTTAATTTTAAAAATAAATCGTTTCAATCAAAAGTTTTGTGTTTCTATTTTCTGTTTCCGCTTTTTGTAAACTTAGTGACAATAAAATTTGGATTGGGTTCATGTTCCTGGGCTCATGGGGAGGAGTAAGAAAATACAACTGATTATTATGAATGTCGTTTAATTAAGATCTTAAGGGAGTTAACATAGAATCATAACTTATGAGCGAGAAGAACGAAAAATGCTTTAAAAGTTAACGTTAGGTAAATTTTATTTGAAACATTTTTTTTTTTGTCAAGTAATATGAAATTATATCACAATATGGATAATGGTTATAGTGAGAAAAGAGTGCACTCATACCATATTTACAAAAAATATAAATAAATAAGCTAAAATAGAAGCGAAGTAACAACTAAATAATAATCAATAGGTCTATGTCTACTATAAATTAAATTAAAAGACACTACAAATTATTTCACAATAGTTTATTATTTCCAAATAATGATACATCTAAAGTAACATTACCTTCCTAATGACAAAGAAAAAGGAATAAAGGTGATTCCAATTATTGAAATAAACATTTTTTTTTTTAATTATCTGTAATATGCTAAAAAAATTATCATTACTTCAGTAACACATTCAAAAATCAAAAACTGAAAGGGCATCGAGAAGAATACTTTAGCGAAGTTTCATTGAAATCGGTACATTCGTTGACTACAGCCTATAGCAACGCAAGTTTTATGCCGCCATCTTGAAATGAAAAGTTGGATAGAAATGTGGATGAAGAAGGATCATCCTCGGGTGACCTCTGATTTTATATGAAAATTTGAAATAAATCGGTCCAGTAGTTTCGGAGAAAATGCTCGGACGGCGGCCGGAAAAAAAAAATTTTATTTGTTTTTCGAATTCTACCTATCCTGAAACGTAAAACCTCAAATTTTGAGAGGGTGTTAAGTTTTTAAATATTTTTTTTAACACAATGGTTTATTATTCAAAATAATAAACCGAAAACTTGAAGTTAAGTAAAGTAAAACAAAACAGATAAACCTACATACATTATAATTATAAGTATGAGGTCTTATAGATAACAGTAACAGAAGAAATATTTATTGATATATATATATATATATATATATATATATATATATATATATATATATATATATATATATATATATATCCCTTGACAATTATTGAGGTACCATATATATCAATAAATGTTTCTCTTTCTGCTTTCAATTAATAGCTTATATTAAATCTATCTCCGAGTTTTGTATAATTATCCCGTTTAATTTTAAATTTTAAGAAAAATATGATGAGTGAAGTCTAGTGGTGAGCTAAACTTGGAAGGTTTAGTTGCTGAGAATGTGGGTTAGAAACATATTCTCAATACCATCTTATTTCTTGGCAAGAGGGCTCTCGACTCCTACCTTAAAAGAGGCGCAATAAAACCACATCCACGTCAACATCTTATTTCGGCTAATGCCTCTCTTTCCTTTATAAACCTCTTGGAAGTGGAATATTCTGTGATACTTCCTTGCCTGCTTTTCCTAGGCAAAACATATATATAGCTTTAGGTATCTCAGTACTAACAGTAAAAATTGGAATTGAATTTTTTTGTTCCGTAAAGATTTTTTCAAATAGTTTAAAACTTCACAATGAAGTTATAAGGAGTATATCGATTTAAGCACATCCTACACATAAAATAACTAATTTTGATATAAACAAGAATTTTTTGTCATTTATCATTCACAGGTAAGATCAAAATTTATAAAAATGTATTTAGCTCCATCAAGAATGTAACTTTTTGCAATAAAACGATGATGTATTGTTGCACAATAAAGAATTATTTATTTGGATAAATTTGGATTTGAGTTCTCATGTTTATGAGAGGTTTATTAGAGTAAATTAATTTAGACCTTTCATCGTTACCAATACCACAATTAAAGAAATTTGAATATATAACAAATATAAATAATATTTATGTAATAATCCGTAGTAAAGGCCCCTTTTTATCGAGTTATTAACATCCGCCTAAAATTTTGTAAATAGTTTCATCTCATCGTAACCTACAACAATTTTATTTACGGCGTTTTCAATCTGTACGGATGCAAACTTTGTCTTTTTAATTAGATACTAAAAACTCGTAAATACCCATTTGCTTTCTACTTAGATCGTGAGATAATTTGATCCCAAAATCTAGAAAATAAGTGGCCTTCAAAAATATTGAGCCGTTTGGCGTGACCAACACTCCCAAATTTTCAAAACAACGAGGTTATATAGGACTAACGGCCCAATATTTTTGTAGGCCACCTTTTTTATCGATTTTCTGATCAAATTATGTTACCATCTAAGTAGAAAGCAAATGGGTATTTACGAGTTTTTAGTAACTAATTAATAAGCAAAGTTTGCCCCCTCCATATTGAAAACGCCCTAATTCCAAGAGTTTTCGTAAATAAAATTGTTGTAGGTTACGATGAGATGAAACTATTTACGAGGCGGATGTTAATAATTCGATAAATAGGGGTCTGGACCACGGACTATAAATGAATGAGAACTAGAGTTTATTTATTTTTGTTTTTTATTTGTTTTCAAAAATGTAATTTCTGCTAAATCTAATTATTTTAAAGAAATATATGAATCAATCCACATGATATTGTATTAGACATGGGGCATTTTAAAAATATATTAGTAGATTTTAAAAATAGGCCCCAATTATTATAATACATTCAATTGAAATACAAGCAATTTAATCGTAGTAATTAAAATGCCTGTTAGTAGCAGGTAAATTATTCATGAATATATTATTATATGCATGTATTTATAATGTTTATTACTTATTTCATTTTCTCTAGACCTTATTTATTAGGAAATATTATAATCTGTCTCAATTAAGGACGTTTGTAATTGTGTTCAGAGAGCACATTCATACTCTGTGTGCAATAAATTAAAAAACAAAATAATATGTATTATTTAATTAATCATATTAAAAAGTATTTATTAAAATACATGTATAACTTATATAATTTTTTCTGGACCCTTTGAACGGTGAATTTAAATCTTAAACTGACAAACGTTTTCGACTTTTTCAAAGGTTTTAAAATCTTAAAAAACACATTTATAAAACCGTTTTCGATTGTTTAAAAAATAAGTAATGCAATATTTTTTTTATAAGATCTAGTATTCTTGAATCCATATTAAAAACAAAGGTGATCAAATAACATAAAAATAGTGTATGTGTATGAACAGTATAAGAACAAATTTATAAATTCAATGTTATTCAAAGAAATATTACATTTGACTCGTAATATATAAATGCGCCTACTCGTGAGACACCCAGACCCCAAGCTAAATATGTATTGTATATTAAGGATTTATTTTTCTTTATACGTGTTTATTTATTTATTTATTCGCGTTGTTATTTAGAAGGAATACGAATTCATAGTTCATATTACATTGTACTTGGCTAGAGTCATGTTTTTTTTTTTTTTAAATTATACAATTCTGTTTTTCATTTTATCACATCTTCTAAACAATTATGTGTAGTTAGTTATATACATATATTAAATAACAGAAGTTTCAATTTATTTATTTATCTTATTCTTTGTTAGATATTTGTTTATATAATTAATTTAAGTACACTTTCTGTATCATTATATTTGAGCAGTGAAGATTTTATTTCATCTTTTCTTATTTTTGTTTTTTAATATACCTGTTTTCTTTAATTTTTTATAATTAAGTATATAATGCGATGGTATTTATTTTAATATATGCTTGTGTAATCCGTCTAATGGCCATATCGATCTACATTATGTTTCTATTGATATTCTTAAGGAATGTAATATAATTGATTTTTCTATTTTTATATACTTAATTAGGGTTTTAATGTTTTTTTTATTAATCTTATAACATAAAGACATTTTAATATCCCGGTCTTTTCAGTACAAAATTTCTCAGCCATTTTACTCATTTTTCCTCAAATTCCTCTTGCTATTAAGTTTTTATTTCAGATGCTTCATGGCCTTTCCCCTCCAGCATGCCATCTGTGGATTCCAGGCGAGTGCTGTTTTTTTGACCATTCCACACAGTTTTCCAAGGGTTAATCCAATCCTTGGTCATTTATTTCGCTTGGATTACTTCAATCTTTTATCCTTGGATTTTTTCTCAGACTTTTTCTTTCTTTACCCTGGGACATTTCATTGGCTCACTTTGTTTTTTGGATTTGTAGTAATAAACGTTTCACCTAGCATTGATTGTTCTGATTCCATTCATCCATGAGTTCCATCAAGAGATATTGGTTCATTTTTTTTAAGGAGGATGTATTAGGATAAATAAAAATTTAATTAGATTCGTTAACATGCCTCAATAGTGGCTCAGCAACAGATATCTTTCCTGTAAAAATTTACCCTCACTTCAGCTCAAATTTCTTAGTAATTTTACACCGCTCAAATATGAAGCTATTATTATTTTTATGATTCTGCTTATACAATTATCATTTAAGTACTAATTAAGTTTATATATTTCTATTGTTCTGTTTCTATTTATAATAGCGATTTATAATAAGATGTGCGGTAATTCATAGCTAATAGAGTTTACAATCTAGGGTCAATTTTAATTTTATTAATGTTAATTTCTGTTTATATACATTATAAATAGAGTCAGAGTTTTTTTTTTTTTGGTTTTCTTTTTGCATAAGGCAGTTATTTTTCTTCATTTCTATCCATTTGATAAAATCCCATTTGTGTATGTGGTAAAAATTTTATGAAGTAAAATGACTCTTTTAAAAGGTAATGTTTTAAGCTAAAAAAAACTTATTCCTTTGCATATTTAATTTATTCTCACTCCTCATATGACAAAAATTGAGCTGAATTTCAAATCTAAAATGAAAAAAAAAATTATTAAACTTTCTAACAACTTTTATATTAGAAGGCGTAAGATTATAAACACCTCCGTGTGGTGGGTAGGTACCTCAATATACTTATATCATTGTTACTATATCGTATTCCTAATATATATATATATATATATATATATATATATATATATATATTAGGAATACGATATAGTAACAATGATATATATATATCCTTGTTGTTTTTATGACTCCTTAAAGATTGATATTTTTCTTTTCTTTTTTTTTATTTATACTTTGATATGTCCGATCTACAGTGTTCTTGAAAATCTGAAATTTTCAAGAGTTGTTTTTTTTTTTTGGGAGACTTAGGTAAAAGTCTTCCTTTTTTTTTATTTTCTTAGTGAAAGTTTGGTGAAAATCCGAAAAAGAATGAAAACAAACGATGGGCAGTGCAAATAAGTTAGTATTAGATCATGGAATGTTTTATCCAATCTATAAACAAAAAAAATGATCGTAAATTTATGAAATAATATATTTTTATTTGATGTAATTTGATATTTCATCGACTACCATAGCCATTAGCAACGAATATGATGTGTAATCAATGTTGTACAGTATTAATGATGATATAATTACAGGTATACAATTATATTATTGTTACCTAAATTATTAGAGCCAGTGATGCGGTTGAGAGAGTAGCCCAGGGTTCCCCTGAAGTTCCCTCCCCTGATTGTAAATAGTGTATGCATGTGTTTTTTGATTAGCTTTAATTTTCTTATTTTTTAGGTTATTTTATTTTATTATTTATTGTATATACTTTTGCTTCTATTTATTTTATATTTTTTGTACATATAGTGTGAATGTTATCCTACCTCACTATAACTAATGTCCAAGAGTCAGATTGTTGTAATACTCAATAAAATAAAATATTATTAGAATACTCAATTTTTTTCTTTGTTACTTCATGTTTACATGATAAGTCTGTAATATATTTGATTTTCCTAAAGCAATATTAGTATTTTTGTTTTCTATTTTTATTTTCGACTCTAGTGTATTAGCAGTAATGAATTTCTTCAGAAAGATTTTTGTAATTAATTTTTTGCCTTGGTGACGTCAAAAGAATAATTCACTGAATTTAATTACTGTTGCCTTAAAAATTGACGGTGCCGGTGAAATTGAAATATTTGACCTTGTTTCGAGACCCATTCGCTGACAAAAAATTTAATTTCAATTAAACGAAGAATTCCAAATTTTTTTATCCCATTTCATTAGAAACTCCAATTTAGTAAGCAATTAAATGAGAAACAAATAAAAACCTTATTCGGTTTTATATGTCAATTCTACATTATTCATAATAGTGGTAATATATATATAACAATACATATTTACTCATACTTAGAAATGTCACTGCTGTTTACATAACGTAATGAACTATCATGAAACTGTACGGGATCTTTGTTAATTATTGAGTTATTTAAAAATTCACTACCATCCTATGTGTTAAACGAAGTGAGAGTTGAAAGTATATATCCGATTTTATATATAATACACACACAATTATAATATTAATCGAAGTGAAAAAGAAGTTAGAACCCTCAAAACATAATTTACGCTTACAATTATAACAGGAAAAAACCGTAGCTTTTGATGTATGATTTACAAATTAACAAAAGGACGCAGGGGTTTAAAAAATTGAATACTGCGTCACCTGCGCGGAAGAATGATTGCTTTGTTTTCCCATCAGCTTTGACAAATACCTGGTAATTATGAGTTATTAATGTCCACAATAAATCATCATGATACTAATATTAGCAGTTTCAAATATCAAATCAGGATAATAAATGTGGGATGTATAGTAGCTTCTCCGGTGAAGTCGCAAGGGGGTTAAATGTTTGGGTTGTTCGCTAAAAAGTAAGGAAATATTTATTGAACGAATGGTAGAACCCATTTTAGTTAATTTGATGGCTCAAATAATTGGATGAGATCCCGCGGGTGGTGCGAACCCATCTGAGCTCAAATTAGAACAAATTTTTATTTTGATAACATGATATAATCTATCTGCTAAAAAGTATCAGTGATAAAGGTATCCATTCATACAAGAGAGAGAAAAATAGTTTACTTAATTATACTTAATCATATGTCTATATATATACAAATTCTTTTTCATACCACACAGCATAAACAACATCAATATTATAATTTTTTTTTTCTTATGCCAGTCGTTGGTCATTTGGCCATCCGACATCTTGCTGCCCAGTATAATTTAGACTTTCTGATATGTATATTTGAAAATATTTTGTCTCTTATGTCCCTCAAGGCAGGACATGCGTCTAATGGTCTGCATCCATTGTTCCTAGATGACACAATTTACAACTAGGATCCTCAGCGACGCCTATCTTGTAGAGATGACTCTGCAGATAGTCGTGACCAGTAGCCAGGCGGAAGCAGGCAACTGCATCTCTTCTCGGCAGCTCAGCTGGAATCGGATTATCCTTCAACCACTCGTATCGCTTCCCTTCCACTTTGCCGAAATGTACTTTTCTTATTTCCTCCTTCACTACCATCTTCACCATTCGCCGTATTGAGTCGTAAGGTTTTGGATGTATCGGCTGAGGCAAATCTGTTCCTCCATTGGCAAGAATATCAGCCTCAACGTTACCCGGAATCCCACAATGGCTGGGGATCCACTATAGGACCACATTGGTGCCTCGGTGTGTCAGGTTAGGGAGGAGGGATTTACATTCCAATATAGCACTCGATAAACATTCATTCGTGCTTGTGACAGCAAGGATGGCTGCTTGGGAGTCGATGAAGAGAACAGCGCTTTGATCCTGCCTTCTAGACAATGTTCTTAAGGCTATGAGGATCGCCGCTATCTCACCGTCGAAATTTGTTCCATCTTTTCCCACCGCAGCGCTGATTTGGAATTCCCTTGAGTAAACCCCTGCTCCAGCATTTTTAACGGCTGATTCAGCTGATCCGTCTGTATAGATATGGAACCAATCTTGAGGAGGGTACTTTTGAGCTATGGTTTCTAATGCTAATGCTTTTAACTCGTATTCAGGTGTTTTTTTCTTGTCCACTTTACGAAGGATCCTCATATACTATAATATACTAATGCACGCAATTACAATTATACAATATATCCATATTTCGATAAAACTTATATAAGATAATTTCTAGGAAAAAAGAAAAAAAAAAAGATGGTATTCAAATGCCAAAGTTTTAAAACCAGAATATTATAATGCACAAACGGCAAGTAACATAGTCCTATGTACATAGACAAAAAGATTTTTTAAATAAGTCAAAAGAAAAATAGGTTATTTAAATCACTTAAAATTGAATAAATATCGGTAATCAACCCCTTGTTAGTATATAAGAAAAATAAATAAAGATATCAAGAAAAATAAATAAATAAATAGTTTAAAACAAAATAATAATAAGTAGTAATAAATAAAATGTAATGATAAAATTAAAATAATACACGGGCTTCTCAAATATAAGGAAAGATATAATGGTTAGAAAGTCAGTGAATAACAATAGTAAAATTATATTAAATACAAAAATAAAGAAAAAATAAATAAATAAAATACATTCATAACTATATACAATTTTCTCATACATTTACCTAAGAGACCTCGAGGTAAAGCAAGAAGTCCGAAGATCCCAGCACTTCTCTTCCGGTCGCGGTATTGGAATTGACAGCCAGTGGAGATCGGGAGAAGGCACTAGAACCACAAACATCCGAGACGTTGAATGAAGAAGCTGTCAATTACTAGGACTCCATTATCAAATTTATAAAAGGTCTCGCCGTTTTAAAAACTGCCGTTTTAACCTACAGGAAGTATTATAGATAGTCCAGGCGTAAAACCTGTTGGTTATCAAAGCCGTTAATTAAGATTATATATAATTATATCTTGTGGTTGTGAATAATATTAATAAAATAAAATCCAAAAGAGGTAAAATGCAAGTTAAGTTTAAAATTATTAAAGTAAAGTTATTTAAAGTTAGGTTTAAAGTTGGCACGTTAAGAAAAAAAGTGCTGCGTGATATTTTACAGACATTTTTAAAAATTCCTTCTTCAGAGATAAAACATATGATTTTACTCAGGATTTTTCATCATGTTCCAAAGCAGTTGATATATTTTGTTTGATTCTCTGATGTGAAAGACACAACTGTCAAAAATATGGACCACTGTCATTCTGTCTCCACACTTCCGACTAATGGGCGGGCTTTCTTTTGTAATTAAATGAAAGTGCGTAAGCCTGGAATGACCTATTGTTAGTCGAGTAACGCCAACTTACTCTCTGCGTTTACTATGACTGGAACTGCTCCATGGCTTCTCTTCATTTAGAATTAATTAATCCAAGTTTAAATATTCACAAATATTATTTCTCCTACCACGGTGTTTCAGTAGGCATAGAAGGACATTTCCAGAGTACGAATTGGATTTTCCTATTTCCGTAGTTGTATTTTGTTTTTAATTAATTACTTTTGTAGTTTGTAGAATTCAAAAGTTTTCAGTTATTAATTATAAAAACGTAATCATGTTCGAAAGACCGGAACATGGCGAATTTGTAATTAACAAACCTCTATTTTTGTTGCCTGCTTGTTTACCACCTATGCTTGCTATGATTCCTCATTGCTCATGATGACCTAAGCTGGTAAACGGAAATTAATGAAGGCACACTGGATATAATGAAGCACCTGTTGCCTAAATCAGGTTCAACCAGTCCTCTCCTAGGGCTTTTGTTCTCGTATATTCCATTAGTGTGTGACGTCCTAATAAAATGAGGGATCCATAAAACTTAGAATAACTAATTTTATGAGTAATAGGTATTAATATCTGAACGTTTTCTCAGAAAAATATAAATAAGCCATATCAATGTTCTTTGGAATAAGTAAAAATTGAATAATTTTTCTTTTCTACATTAAATTTTTTTTTTTTCATTTTTGTAGGTGTGCACCACTACGTCCGGCTAGAGATTACATCCTCTATGACATTTTCTTTGAATAAAAGCTGTAATGAGAACCTCTAAACTTCCCTTGAAACAAATTTTCAGTCTCTTGATAATTATAAATATTGAAGAACTTAATAAATTTCATAATAAAACAATTAAATTAAAAATATATTTGAGTCCAGGCATCTGTTTTACTGTATAAATATAAAGGTAAAGCCGTTTTCAAAATTATATTAAGTCGAGCATTTTTTTTTCTTAATACAACTAAAACTTTATCTTATTTTTACAGAAATTTCAAATGATTGACTTTTCAAAATACGGACAATAATATTTAAGAATCCTTTCCAGATAAACAGAAATGTGATTATAACTAGTACTAAAGTAATCAAAAATAATTTGAAATTTCGTGATTTTGATAGGTGCTGTAATTATCATAAGTGACAATTATACAATATGTAGAATTGTAAGAAAAACAAAAGTTAATAAATCTATAAATAGTTAATAAAATAACAGAGTATAAAATTTGTGTTGTGAAATGCCTGAAATAGATAACTTCTGAGTTAAAATATAATCTATTAAATTAGGACACCTTAATTTTTTTACGTTTCTAGTTTTCAGTACTTTAAAATATTTCGTTGCAGCCTTTCTAATATATCTAACTAAATCTCGATCTTCCCGTCATGATTCGTTCTGATTATCCAAGCGTTGCAAACCAGAGATCTGACGGCTCAATCTAATTCACTCTTCACAAAAAAAAGTGCGAAACCCATATTTTTTTCTTAATTTCAATGATTTTTTTTTATTGTTTGTTTATAAAATATTAGTCAACTTTCAAATAATGAAGGGTATAATCTATAAACAATTATTAATGTGCTTTTTGAGATGAGCCTTTTTCCTGAAATTCTGAGGGCGTACTTATCTATATCTTATCCGAAGAAGAAGATCATTTTCAAAATGACGGTTAATTATTAGATTTGATGAATAACGAACGAAGATATGGCTTACCGACAAAAAGAAAAAAAAAATATGTTTGAGAAATAAAATACAGTGATAACCCGCTATACGTAAAATGTATACATTCCATTTATGTATGAAGTTCTTTTGTTGGTTTTAAACATGTCAACCTTTGATAATTGCTTGAGAAAAAACGTCACAATTCTTCCAAATTTTCAAATATTACTTTTTTTTTTCCTCTCTCATAACATGCATTTATGTTGGTGTGATGCAAAAATGACCTAATTCCGACATAAATTAGACTAAGGAAAATTTAAAATTTGATTCGGATTTAAAAACCGGATTCTAGTCAGCGGTGGGTGCAGAAACCACCTCAGTCACTGACTCATGTTATATATGTGCTCAACGATCGAAAAAGACGTCATGTATTTACCGAACTACCCAACAGATTAACGTGGTTTTTACACTCAACACCCATCTTGCCGTTTTAAGCTTCTTTTCATCGAAAATAATTTTTCGCATTTTTTTTTTACTGAAGTGGTTTCTGCACTCAACTGTTTTTTACAGACAGCTGAAAACTTGGAAAACGGTTACCATTCAATAAAAGTTTCTATTTTGTAATTAACATTTTATTTTACAACAATTTATATTAATTTTAATTTATTTATATTAATTTTACTTTAATTTTTTTACAACAATTTTAAAAATTTATATTTTTTCAAATTATATCAATAATGAAGTTAAAGTATTGCAAAGTCATCATAAAACAGGAATATAACAAAGTGAAACGCTCTTAAAATAAATTATTCTCGACGTATTATACGAATAAATATAAGTACTATAAATATAAATGGTGTTCATATTTTTTAAAAATATAAATAGGCCCATCTCTGCTGGTCAGCGGTGGGTGCAGAAACCACCTCAGTCACTGACTCATGTTATATCTGTGCTCAACGATCGAAAAAGACGTCATGTATTTACCGAACTACCCAACAGATTAACGTGGTTCTTACACTCACCACCCATCTTGCCTTTTTAAGCTTCTTTTCATCGAAAAAATTTTTTTTTTTTTTTTTTTACTGAAGTGGTTTCTGCACTCACAGATTCAATTAAGTGTGCTTTCTCTCCTTTGGGTTGTCATGGAAAGAAGGGAGAAGAAGGAAAGAGAATACTATTCTGCAGGATACCTCGACAATAAAGTACTTAACAAAAAAAAACACTATTCAGGAGAGAATGGAAGTCATTATTCTGGATCCGAGACAAACAGAAGACGTAAAGAGGCAGAAATATTGATAAACATCTTAATTCAAAGGGAATAAAAGTATAAAAGCTTCCCGTTCCAGCCACAATTTTATATCCGTATCTTCGATCTGATTCATATTGCAGATGCTCCAACCCCCACTGTTTTCGTTGCTCCCTCGTTTCTGCTGGTTTCCGGCGCCTACGGGCATAGACCGTGCCTCACTTCTTCTTTTGCAAACCATCTGTTGCTGTCATAGGAACTTCCCCTTTTTTTAAGAAGGATTACCTGTGTGAGGATTCTTATAAGCTTATAATTTGATGGTGAAATACGATAGGTGTCAGTGCTCCGATATGAGAAGTAATAAAAATTCGCCTATGCGGTTATGATGCTTTTAGTTTGTTTTTTCCTGCAAACCCATTAATCTAGACCATTGCAAAGGATGATTTTTAATTATTATAATTTATATATCATTATTATAGTTACAATTACATATTATAGTATATATAATAATAATACATATAATAATAACTATAGTTAAACATTTTAGTTACAACAATAGAATTCTGATTTAATATTCTATGTAATTTACAATAATTACGCCGACGAAGATGCTGCAACAAAACATTATGTATTGAATAATTATCAATTGGATATTTTTACATTTTGATACGTTTACTTCAATGCGCCATTTATTACACCAGTGATCAATTAGACCAAGTTAAAATTCTTTACCGCAACGTATGTATAGTCCAAGATATCGTTATGTATTTTTTTTTTAGATGAACTTAATCGTATGTAACCAATAAATAATCTAGACTATCTATGTTTATAATCCTTAAAAACATCCTTTATACATGAACTATTGGGTAATTAAGTTTTTAAGAAGTGAACTTATCATTTGAGTAATAATAACAATTTAAAACAGTTTCTAATTTTTTATATAAATAAACATACACCGATGTTTTCACTTCCAAATCCTACGACGAAGTTTCGTATTTTTTAAGTCTAAATACAATTTTTCAATTTACGTTCATACCTAATATTATTTTTTTTACTTTTCATGCATAATTGTTTGTAAGATAAAGACCGGAGACTGGCGATATCAGCCTTAATACCATCTTGTAATGTAAATAAACATAGCAATTGTATATAAGGCAGATTATTGAACGAATAAAGCAGTGTTAATTCAGAAGCCGTGAGTATTGTTTCTCGTTCCTCTTTCCTTCTTTTTTTTTATTTACAAAGCCCGGAGACGCTTAACTGGTGCCGAAACCCGGGAGAACGTCAGGAGAACACGGAAGTAAAATTTTTTTTTCCTTTCTTTATTTTAATTTTTTTTTCTCTTCTCCTAGTCATAAGGAAAAGACGAGATGCCGACAGAGGGCATAATTCGACCAGGAGTGTTGAACGCACCTGAAATGCCGCAACCTCAGGAAATGCCGATAGCGCAGATTCCTCAGATCGCCCCTCAGGTTCCGCAGATTCCGCAGATACCTCAGATACCTCAAGTACCGCAGATACAAGAGATCCCTCCCTTACCTAGGGACACATTGGCAGAGGCGCACGCCAATGCATTGGAGTGGATGAAGATAAGGGCAGCGACCACGCAGGATCTACGGAGAGCAATCGCAGACCTGGAGCGATTCGGGGGCGAGATAGGTGAACTTAATCACTTCCTGAAAGGTGGAGACCGCCTCATATCAAGAATCGAAGCAAAGGTGGCGGAGGACCTCGTGAACCTGGGAGACGCAGAAGCACTGAAGGCAGCTCTCGTGTGCCGAGTGAGGAGGAACATCCTCAACCAAATCCAAGCGGACGAGGAGACACCATGGCCAGTGATTAAGGAGCGTTTGAAGAAGGCTTTCGGAGGGGGCCGATGGACGCCGGAAGAAGATATCTTCCAAATGTTTAGGGAGTGTCGGTCCCAACGCCAAACAAGAGGACAGTATGCGGGGGTACTAGTGGCGAAGTACAACCGCATAACTGAGAAAATGCGTGAAACCATGAGTGTGGGAGAGGTCGAAGCTAGGATGGAATTCCTTTCGACAATACTCAAGGTTCAGTTGGCTAAGGAGACTGGGAGAAGGGACGGACTGCCTAGAGAGCGATCGTTCCTCGAGTGTGCCCAAGAAATGATAGATCTGAGTGCAAGAGAGGAAGAGACGCGGATGGAAGTAGAAGAACCAGGGTGGACCCGAGTGAGTGACAGACGACCCCGGACAGCCCAGATAGGGTGGAGGAAGAGGGAAATGAAACACCCGAACGGAGAAAAAGCCACGACGGGCGAGAGAAGATCCGGACAGTCCAGGCCTAGGAATGGACCCCGGAGGGAAGACAGAAAATGTCACGGGTGCGGGAAACCGGGACATTTGGTAGCACAATGTCCGCGCACTAGATGTTTCGAGTGCGGGACGGAAGGGCATATTGCCAGACAGTGCCCGTACATGTTTCGCAGGAGAGAGAGACCTCTAGACGAGCCAATGGAGGTGAACGCTCAAAAGTTGAAAAAACGAGCTAGGATGCAGCAGAGAGACGGATCTTCGGAAGAGGCAACCGAGGAGTCGGGGACGTCGGGAACGGAGACTGACGAGCCAGCCAGCAGTGGAGGCGAAGGAGGCAGGAGCAGCCAACGGAGCGAGCAACGACGAGCGACGGCGGTAAGGAGGAAGCGAGGTGGCATCTGAGAAGGGTGTCAGCAGAGAGGCGACCGCACAGCAACCTGCAACAATATTAGAGGTAAGCCATGCTGGTTGCCGATTATTGAGGTAGACGGGGGAGTGAAGTGTCTCGTGGACACAGGGAGCTCGAGTACTATCTTGACTCGGGGGGCGTTGGGGAGAGTGTGCGGGAGCGAGAGGGTACTCCGGATACAAAACTGTGGCTGCCAGCTAATCACTCTGGGTGGTCCCTGTAAAGTAGAAGGGGAAGCGTCAATTACGCTTGATCGGTGGGCAGGGAAAAAGGGGGAGCTAAAGGTGCATGTGGTAGAGAGCATGACGCGGGAGTACCAAGTCATAATAGGGTGTGATCTGTTAGGACAGGTAGGGGTAAGCATTAGAAACCGTAGAGGAGCTTGGAGTATCAGGCTGGGAAAGAGGAAATTTGGATGTATAGGGGTCGCGAGAGAAAGAAGGGTGCGGATAGGAGCGGTGAACAGGGTGGAGGACTGGAGAAAGGCGTTACAAGCGGAGTTCGTAGATATTTTCTTCAGGGAGGGCGAGGTATTGGGGGTAACAGGGAAGACGGTACACGAAGTTCCACTGAAGCAAGATAGGGTGACCTACGTAAAGGAAAGGAGATACCCGCAGGCGCTGAGGCAGCATATTCGGGAGGAATTGGAAAGCCTAAAGGAGCAAGGGATCATAGTCGATAGCACCTCGCCATTTAATAGTCCCCTGTGGGCAGTGAAAAAGAAGGCAGCGCCGGGGGATAATAAGGAAAAATACAGAGTGGTAGTGGACTATCGTAGGTTGAACGACAACACGGTAGACGAAAAGTACCCGATCCCTAGATTCGAGGATATACTTGATAGGTTGAGTGGGGCCGTGGTGTTTAGCACGTTGGACCTCAAGGCGGGATACCACCAAATACGGATGCACCCGAAGGACCAACATAAGACGGCGTTTACATTCGAAAGGGGGCATTACGAATTCACCAGAATGCCGTTTGGTCTGAAGAATGCGCCCATAACGTTTCAACGCCTGATGGACGAATTTCTGAGGGGGATCGACGACTCCGTATGTCAAGTATACATGGACGACCTGCTGATTTTTAGCAGAACGGAAGCCGAACACGTGGGGCATTTGAGGTCGGTATTCGAAAGGCTGCGACAATTCGGGCTGAAACTGTCCAGTGAGAAGTCCCTGTTGGGACAAACGCGGATCAATTTTTTAGGCCACACTATTTCTAGCGAGGGGGTCAGACCGGATGCGGCAAAGGTGGAGGCTATCACACGAATGGCGGTGCCACGGGACGTTAAAGGGATTCGTAGGCTTCTCGGGACGCTGAATTATTATAGAAGATTCGTACCTGAGATGGCAGAATACTTGGTACCTATCAATAACTTGCTGAAGAAAGGCGCGAGGATCGTGGTGACACCGGAAATGGAAAATAATATTCGGAAATGCATGGATAGGTTGCAGGCAGAACCCGTATTGGCGTTCCCGGATTTTGAGAAGCAGTTCAACGTCACCACCGATGCGAGCGAATACGCGTTGGGGGCCGTTTTATCCCAGGGCAGAAGTGAGGGTGAACGTCCGATAGCATACGCGAGCCGACGACTTACGAGCGCGGAATCACGGTACAGCGCGTTAGAGAGGGAGCTACTCGCGATAGTGTGGGCCATCGACCATTTCAGGCCATATATATTTGGGAGGAAGTTTCGAGTCCACACCGATCACAAACCCCTTCAGTGGGTAGGAAAACTTAAGGAAACCTCTGCGAGGGTCACGAGATGGAAAGAATTCCTTAGTCAGTACAACATGGAGGTGGTGTATAAGCCGGGAAAGGAAAACGTGGTGGCAGACTGGCTCTCTAGGGCCATCATGATCAACGCGGTAGAAGAGGACGGGGGAGGTCCATCGCGGGACGTGCGCCAATTCTTGAGGGAATGGACTCCTGAGGGTGAAGGGGCAGATGATACCGTCAGTATAGAGGACAGGGAGGGGTCCCCGGAAGAAGATAGCTCAGCGGAGGAAAGACCAGTGGCGATGGAGGAAATAGACGAAATCATCAACGACAAGCATAGACAGGTAATCTGGAAAACCAGGACAACAGGGATCATGAAAATAGATTACCGAAGATACGGGAAAAGTAGGATTCGCGTCATTTGGTCGCAACCCGGGGTGAGCGAGGAGCAAATCCGTACGGCACTGAAGGACGCCACGGAACCGGGAAAGACACACCATCTCTATGTTGGGAACAACACGGTATGGGAGAAAATAAAGCGGATGTGGAGATCCGAGCGAATAGGCATGGATAGAACGATCATCCGGTGCAAGTATGCAGTGGAAACCGTACAGGATGAGGAGCAGCAACAAGCAATTACATTGGCATACCACCAGGGGAAGACCAACCACCGAGGCGTCAACGAGACGTTGCAGGCATTACGGCGAAAGTATTTCTGGTGGGGAATGAAAAAATCTATCCAAGGAATCATCGGGAAATGCGAGGTATGTATGCGCACAAAGTATGATCGACACCCCCCCAGAGGAGTTCAGGAAGAGACACCTACAGGGAATATGCCGCTACAAGACCTCCAGATCGATACATTCACCTGGAAAGGGTTCAAGTGGGTCACGATCATCGACACCTTTAGTAAAGTAGCTATGGCACATCAGGTCATGGACAAGTCTGCCAATGCAGTTGCGGAAGCCCTACAAATCTGGATACAGTTTTACGGAGTTCCCGAGAGGATCACATCAGACGGTGGCAGAGAATTCGACAATACCGCGATTAGGGAGGAGGTGAAAAGGTTAGAGGTTGTGTGGCATTATAACACACCGGGACACCCTAAGAGTAGAGGAGGAATCGAACGTTTGCACAGCACGTTGAGTGACCACATCCGTGTATATCAGGGAGAGAAAGGGTTGGAGCCGGATGTTGCGATGAAGAAAGCCGTAACAGCTTACAACCATTCGATCCACTCCGTAACGGGGTTTTCACCTGTGGAAATACTATTCGGGATGCGCAGGCCAAGGAGAGATTGGGGGGAAACAACGACCAATGAACATCTCGTAGAGCAAATCCAGAGTACTAGGGTAGAGGTAGGAAAGACGTGGGGAAAGGTAGCGGGGAGAATTCAGCGGGAAAAGGAGAAGCGGGTAGCGCGGCAGAATGTGCAGGTACGTGACCGAATGGGAGAATTAAAAATCGGAACAATAGTGTATCGTAGAATTGGAACCAACAGAGGGAAACAATTGTTACGGTACGAGGGCCCATTCAGAGTGGTTGCTATTAGGGAGCATAATCTGGTAACCATTGAAAGCATTAACGAACCTAAGAAGAGGAGAACTGTTCATATTGAACAATTGAAGCTCCCAATGTTAGAACCGGTACAGAAACCAATTGATTCGTAGTACCCTTATCGCGTATTATAAAAAAATATGTTTTTTTTATTATTATTACTGTTGATGATGTCATTTTTTTTTATTATTTTTGTTGTTCTTGTAAATAAAGATATGGCAGCATAATAGAGGTGATTGTAATTTTTATAGGATTAAGAGTTCTGTTCCATTGTTAATAAGACGTTGTGTGTTTACTTTCTGTGGTTTATTTCTTTTTATTTATTTCTCGTTCCAGCGGAGTGGAAGTGAGGTTTGGTGTACTTTAAGTTTATACTGGTACGAATAATTGTAAAGGGTTAAGGCTGATACCGGTGGCTCCGATCTAGGAATTTATAAGTTTCCGAAAATCCTATTCGTAAACTGGTGGGGGGGAGATAAAGACCGGAGACTGGCGATATCAGCCTTAATACCATCTTGTAATGTAAATAAACATAGCAATTGTATATAAGGCAGATTATTGAACGAATAAAGCAGTGTTAATTCAGAAGCCGTGAGTATTGTTTCTCGTTCCTCTTTCCTTCTTTTTTTTTATTTACAAAGCCCGGAGACGCTTAACTTGTATAATAATTGACATTCTTTTTTATTTGGTTGTATTTTAGGTGCCGTGTGCAACTTTGTAGGTTAGAGGCACCATATTGATTATTGAATTACATTTCAATATGTCTTATGTATGTAAAATTTTAGATGTGTATGTTGTTAGGATGTTTGTTTAAAGAACGTGTTGTTACAACTGAATAGGTTATTTCTAATTTACGTTGTGAGTTCGTTTATGAGGATGGTATTGTTTAAATATGTCTGTAGTAATTGTGTTTTTTCAGAAATTGAAGTAAGTGTTTCTGATTTCCAGATTGTAGGGCTTGTCGATATCCTAGCAGCAGACACGAGGTCCTTGATGAATCCAAGCTCGGACAATTTTCCAAGATGTGTAACATTGTCAAAGCTGTATCGCAGCTGCGACATCTTGGTGGCGAATTACCGTCGAGTAGGTGCCCTTGCGTGAGCCTGGTGTGCCCTATTCTGAGGCTTGTGATGATGGTCTGTTTCCGTCGGTTTCCTTGCATCTGTGGAAGCGGATTCATATTAGTATTGCCCAAAATCGGTCTTGGTCAAGACGAAGACCAAGGCTACCTCACTGTTGCAAGACCAAGACCAGGACTGGTATAAAAAATCGATTTTTCAAATAAAAATTAAGGCAAAATAGTTACTAATACTTGACAATTTTAGTTACTATATGTTAATAATTGGTATAACCAATATAATTTTTCATTTAACTCCTCTAATTTTTCATTCGGGCTTAGTTAGGTTTCTCCTATCCAAAATATTACAGTGATATCTCTATAGCAATAAGCTAATAAGTAACTGCAAGACTGTTCCGAGAGTCTTGCGCAAGACCAAGACCACGATCAAGACGGAGTTTGCAAGACCAATACTCACCTCGGTCTCGCATTTGGGCAACACTAATTCATGTCATTAAACATGCTTTTTTTTTGTTTTTTTGTACTAGGAACCTTTGTCCAAAAATATCGCCAGGCCTGTCTATACTGGTTCAAAACTGCGTTATTGAAATCGTAGAGTGCTATGTTATTTCTTTTGAGGCTCTATCAGCCAGTTCATTGCCTGGTATTCCTATGTGACTGGGCACCAACAAAAATAATTTGAACAATTTGTGTAATTTGGAAGTCTATGGGGTTGTTGCATAATTGAAAGTTTTCCATTATTTTGAGAGCTGAGTAGGAATCACTAATAATTAAAATATGGTCATTGTTAATTTCAATGATTATTATACCTAAAGCTAAATAAATATATGGCAAAGAGCTCGGAGGATTGGACTGAATCAATGGAGAGTAAGTAGAACAACGGAAAATCCAACATGTTCTGATCTTTTCGACCCATCGGTATAGACGGATGTGAACACTTTATTTACATGAGCTAAGAAGAGTTGTTTTAGTACTACTGGTGGGTTAGATAATTTTTTTTGTGTTTTTAAGGAAAAATCGAAATATTTTTAAAAACTCACATACAAAATAAATGTAAAAATAATAAATTAATATATTAGTTCAAAATAGATATTACGAGTATTGCACTGGCTATTACCATAAGACGCATGTATTTTACATAAATATAATGGAAATATAATGAAGAAGTACATGACAGGTAATTATAAAATTTTTATTTTTCAAAATATGTGAGTTTTTAATATATGTTGAGATGGTATTAAAATATGATTTATATCAACGGTTATACAAATAATTATGCATGAATGAAGTGAAAACATCGGTGTATGTTGGCGAATATAAAAAAAAATAGAAATTGCAATATTATACGACACCGAAATAAAAGAAAATAATATTGAGAATAATAATTTACATTTTCCACAATTATTTCGTTTATTACGGAAATATTAAGGGATGACAGAGGGTTGCCCACCGAAGACCAGAGGAGGTCGTCATATGCCTCATTGAAATTCCCGAGGCCGGCAGCTATTTCAAAAAGATTAGGCTTTAGATGATCTCCAACGGAGTTTCCTTACCCTATAAAACTCCTCCCCCGGAAAATCTAGAGAATCCTATTTGTTACTGAAAATCTTTGCCTCTTTTTTCATCTCTCTCGAAAGTTAAATAAGGAAACTATTAATGCCGGTCATTATATTTTTTTTTTAGTTACCGAACTAAATATATAATATAATATTATCATTTTTTTACATATTTTCCTTATTAGCTTTATTCATTTTAATAACTTAGAAATCTAATTCATTTTTTAAACAGTCATAAAATAAATAAATAATTTTTTTTCATTTTTTATTTGAAAAAATGATCAATAATTCAAATCAATCTATATTATAGATTATTAATCTATATAATATATATATTATCGATACAATCAACTGGAAAAATCCGTTGTGTTGTTTTTGTAACATTAAAAAAATTAAAAACATTTTTTTTTTCTTTTAATATTCGCTCATTCGGTGGAACAACGAATCAACTTTGAAATTTTAGAAAAATAATATATCATTTTAAATTGACAGAAAATCGTATTTTATTAAACCCGGCGCACTGTGATTCAAAACACCTAGTTTTCAGAATAAAATGAAATGAAAAAATAATTTTATTCTGGGACTGAATTCCTCTTAGAATAATAGTAGAGTTAAAAAAATATGTACATTAGACTAGCATGCAGATATCAGATAAATGTTTACAAAAAATACTTAGGAAATTGTAAATATATGTGTGTATGATTATATATGTATAAGTAGATATAAAACTTCACCTGCGTTAGACAAACCGTTTTAAGGCTCAAATAGGTGCCATTATTAATGAATTTTCTCATTCCAAATCAAATAAAATCAAACTTAAGGCGATAGGTTTATGAGTTTCCATATATGACTACATTATGTTTTAATGTTATATAATTAAATATAATTAATTCAGATTAAAATTAAATCTCTGATTATTCAAATCAGCAATGTGGGAACGGAACACCAAAGTTACAAAGATAAAAATGAAAAATAAAGTGATAAATATTTAAGTACATAGATTTATATTAATTACAAAATACTAAATAAAATGTAGAAGCATTAATACATTTTTTTTTCCTGCCCCTTTTATTTTTTTATAGGGCCTTCATTGGTAGATTTCACATTGGTGAAGTCTACTTAAATATCCTACCGATTCCAAGTCTACTATAATATCCCTTTAACCCATTCGTGGGATTTTCTGTAAAACCTGGTTTTATATTTTCAAATCTCTGTTTAAACTGTGAAATAAAGCTATAAAAATCTCAATGTGTAGGTCAGTGTAGCTAGTTTTGATCATACCCCTTCAATTTTCATCACATTAAATCGATGAAAACTAAAGAACTGTAACACTACACAAAATTTATTTTCTTCTGTACTCATTTATCCATTAAGATAATGTTTAATTTAAAAAATATATATATCTATATGTCTCTTTACGAAAATATTTATTCTAATCACTTTTAAATGCCGTAACTTTTTAGTGAAATTGATAAAAATTTCGATTCGATTAGTATTTTGGGCGTTAAATTGGGAATACTAGATTTAAAATAATTGGAATTCATTTTATGTATTCATAGGGAAAAGGAAAAATGATAAAAAGTATGTTTGGAAAATTTTCATTTGTGATTTTTTTGTTTTAGAACCATTTTGTGACGTCCTAGTAAAATATAAGAAACATTTGAAAGAACAGAAGAATTTTACAGTTATACAAACAATTTTAAATATTATGTTAGTTGTGTAATAGTAATCCAAATTATTTTACATCTCCTTTAAAATTTTATGTTGTGCAGTTCAGTTTTATGATGCACATCATTGTTTCACCGGTATACATATTGATCAATTAATTTTGTTAATTTGAGTTATTGAAACAAGTTATAGTTATATTTTATTCTTGTGTAGGAACATATGTTCAATATAGAATCATGGATTTTTATCTTCAGAAAATCTGTTGAGATTCTCTTTACTTCGACTTCTCAAGACAGCTAATTATTGTTGCCTTATCTCTTTTTGGAGATTTGGGTTATTAACATTAATTATACATATAATCAGTACCCGAAGGTAAAGGACACCATATGCATTTTTCCATTAAATATTTCAGCAATGTTTTTCTTCAAAAGCACTTTTAATAGCTCAAAGTCTTGGAAAATTGACTAAATATATATTTGTGCACAGGCTCATCTATGGAAAGGGGGGAAAAGCTTTCGGGCTGAAGCCCCCTCACCCCAAATGGTAAAATATAACCATGCTTTACAGAAAAAAAAAATTAAAAATTATCTCTCAAAGTATCCTTGTTCGTTCAATTACATTTAATAGGACTTCAAGAACCACTTGAACACCATTTCATATAGCTAGTTTATTTATTTCTTTATTTTTTCAAATTAAATATCGTTATATGTATACGAACAAAAAAACCTTTCGGGCTGAAGCCCACTCCCCGAAATTAAATCCTGGATCCGCTAGTGTATATGTGTGTGTGTATTGCTATAATTATAATTGCAGTAAAATAAATGAAAGTAATTATAATAGCGTGGGTTTAACTTTATCTCTAACAGAATGTTTATAACTGATCTTCAAGAGATGAATATATTTCCATGACATTTGCATACAACATATGTAATTTATTACAGATTATGTTATACTGGGACTTTTAAAGTGTAGAAGCAGCTCACATACGAGTACTCAGATAGCGAGAGGCTCTGTTGATCGAAATCCAATACAAATGACATGGTAATAATAACATCTTTATACGAGCGAAATAAGGTCTTCCCTTTAGGTCATTTATTTTAAACATGTTTGCTTTATTTATATAGATACAAATCGATTTTATTAAAGTTTTCCTTTAGTCCATTTGAGAAACCTTTTTTGCAGGCTAACTTAACTTTTGGTGTATCATTTTCAAAAAACTACATTCGTTTCTTTCAAATGTCATCTTAGTAATCACATTTTACATTGTGTGCTGACTGGATTTTCTCCCGTTGATTATTTTATCCAGTGATCTTAAAGCTGCAATGCATTCAGACAATTTGTGAAACACTGAGAATTACTGTCAAGTTGATACTTCTCTATTTGTGGGTAAATTTTTTATTACCATTAATAATAATTAGTGATTTATTCAGAAAATTTTTTCTGGATTGCGCTGCTTATATATTATAAGTTAAATACAACACATCGCTGTTTTAGCAGAATTATATGTAATACATATTTATATTAATTTAAACACGTACGTCTTGTCTGGCTGAGATGCAGCTGCCTTATTCAAAGGCGCACGTTGCGTATACGAAGACATGGCGTACTAAGACGATCCTTGGTGGTAAGCCATTTCCGTTTTTTTTTCTAGAGAAAATTGTGGCTTTGCTCGTCCACACACTTAAATAAAAAAAATAGAATAGTGTTGTTTACCTCTGTACTACATATATATATATATATATATATATATATATATATATATATATATATATATATATATATTATATATATATATATATATATATATAAATAGATAGATAGATAGAAAAAAAAAAACTTTATTCTGGGACTAAGTCCCTTCAGAATAACAATAATGTACAAAATAATAGAATATTACTGGCCTGAACGTTGAAACAATAAATAAAATTGATAAAATAAAATAAAAAGTAAAGAAAACCTTAGGTGCACAAGCTATATACAAACAGATAAAACTATGTACAGAGCATTTAAAATTATGAACAAAACAATTAAAACTATGAACGAATCACTTGAACTATGAACAAAATTATATTTAAGGGTTGAACAACATAAACATACACTTTGAGAAATGAAGAACGAAAAAGAGATACAATGAGTTCATTTTTGAATGTATACAGGGAAGGGGCATGTCGAATTTTGATCGGGAGGGAATTCCAAAAGTTGACAGAGCGGGCTATAAAGGAATTTTGGAATGAGGCAGATCTATGAGAAGGGATGTATAGGTCAGAGGGTCGGGATCTTGTAGTGAGTGAATGGATTGAGGACTTAAATTGGAGAAGGTTGTAGGCATAAGAAGGACGATGATCGGTAATGATTTGATAAAGGAAAGTGCCAAGGAAATATTGTCTTCTTAAGGAGGGGAAGAGCCACCCTAACTCAGTGTAGTGGTGGGAGACACGGGAGCGTCTCGGGGTTCCAATTACAAATCTTACGAAGCAATTCATAAGTCTTTTGGGTCTATCACGCAGTTCCACCGAGAGGCCATCGTACACCACACAGCTGTAGTCAAAGTGGAGAAAGATGAGAGAGCAAACTATGAGTCTACGGGTATTTTGGGGTAGAAGATGGCGGAAGTGATGGAATAGTTTGAGGGTAGAAATTGCACGGCGGGATATATGAGAGATATGGTGATTCCAGGAAAGGGTTTGATCTATGAGAAAGCCTAAATTTTTAACAAAGGGATAGAAGGTGATGGGGTGGTTGTTTAGATAGAGTGAGGGAAAGTTGGTGTGGGATCTAAGAAGGGGCTTGGAACCAATGAGAATGGCCTGAGTTTTGGCAGCATTTAGCCTTAATCCATTTAAGTTGGCCCAGGCACTAATTCGATCTAAATCTTCTTGAATTTTGGCAAATGCCACCAATAACTCAGCGGGAGAAAAGGATAAATAGATTTGAGAATCGTCGGCATAAAGGTGGTGGGAACAATGGATAATTGAATCATTTAGGTCATTAATATAAGAACTGAAAAGAAGAGGAGACATGCTTGAACCCTGTGCAACTCCTGAGGATAAAGGAAGGTAGGCAGATAGAGGTTGATTAGGTATGGAAACTGCTTGGGTTCGTTGTGAGAGGAAAGACTGGAACCAAGAGATGGAACTATTGGAGAAGGATAATGATTTTAGTTTGTTGAAAAGGATGGAATGGATAATGGAATCGAAAGCTTTGGAGAAATCAAGCAGTATAAGTATGGTTAGTTTTTTGTCATCTATTGCAGTCTGGATATCACTAGTAATTTTAATCAGAGCAGATTGTGTAGAGTAGCCAGGACGGAAGCCAGATTGGAGAGGATCGAGTTGGTTGGATTGTTCAAGGTAGTTGGAAACTTGGGATTGCACTAACTTTTCTAGGGGTTTAGAAAGATTGGAAAGGATTGATATTGGGCGGAAATCTTCGGGAGAGGATGGATTAGGCTTTTTGTTTAAAGGAAGGACAATGGCTTTTTTCCAAGAGGTCGGGAATATTGAATTCTGCAGGGAGAAATTGTAGATGAAAAGGAGTGCTGGGAGGATTTCAGGGAGACATAATTTTATTAGTTTGATAGGAATGCCATCTGGGCCTACGGAATTGGAACGGGATTTCATTATAACGGTAATAAGGTCTGTGGGAGAAATGTCGGAAAAATAAAAATTATTGTCGTTAAAAGGTACCTCTGGAGAAAAGCCGGAAGGGGATGGTAAAGAAGAGGTGGAAACCGATATAAAGTGGGAGTTTAGGTCATCAGGTGATATTGGGAAAACTGAGGAAGGGGATCTAGAAGGTTCACAGAGGGAAAGCTTACGAAGTAGAAGCCATTTTGATTTGATATCAGGAGCTGATGAAAGGGCTTCGTGAAAGTAGTTCGCTTTCGCTTGTCGGATCCTTGTCTGTGTCGTGTTACGAAGCATTCTGAATATTTGATAATCATCTGCAAGCCTAGTCCGTCTGAAGCGTCTGCGTGCAGCGTCGCGTCTATTCTGCAGATCCTTAATTTCCTGACACATCCAAGGAGCAGGGCGATGACGGAAAGTGGAGGTTTTGAGAGGAGCGTGGGTATTGAGTATATTGAGAAGATTGGTGGTGAGAATATCAACCATGGTGTCGACAGAGAAGCAATGATATATTCCATTCAAATCCAATGTTACTAGATCGGGTAATATTTTTTCTCGAGTAAGGGTATCCAGTTGGCGGAAAGTGATAGTTCGAGGATGGATTGGAGGAGTGCGGATATTATACGTTATTTGTATCAGATCATGAGATGAAAGAAAGGATACTGCCAATTGAGAGGCGGAGAGGAGGTTTTGTGGTGAGTCGATGATGTAGTAGTCTAGCCAAGTGTCAGATCTGGTGGTGTGGTGGGTGGAGGAAAAAGGAACGATGAATAGGTGAAGTGAGAAAAACAGATTTTCTAAATAGGATTTGTCATTGGAGTTTGAGAGGAAATTGGTATTGAGGTCACCGGAGATAATTATTCTGGGATAGAGGGGAACGAAGTTGAATAGAGTTGATTCGAAGGACGGGTCAAATGGCACGAGAGGAGGGCGATATACCACGGCGTAAAGGATAGGAGAAATATTACTGAGAATTTCTACTAAGAGGTATTCTACATGAGGATGATCGGAAGATGGGGAGCAATCGAGGATTCGGGTCTTTAGGCTATTGTGGACAAACATGGCTACTCCACCGCCAGTCCGGTTTACCCGGTCATGACGGAGCAGGATGTAATTAGGCAAGGAGACTGAAGATGATGGAATATAAGGTTTGAGCCAGGTTTTGGATATTGCTATGATATGATAAAAGTTTTGGGTAAAGTATTGCAGGAATTCGTCATAATGGGCAGAAAGTGATTGAGAGTTAACTTGACATGTGATTAGGGAACTAGACATACAGTGGATTTGGAGAGAAACAGTCAGTGTTTGGTAGCGAGAAGACAAAACGAGTATATATATATATATATATATATATATATATATATATATATATATATATATATATATTATATATATATATATATATATATATATATATATATATATATATATATTATATTAATTCCTCTTTAAGAAGATATCTTCTATATTTCTATTTCGTAATTAATAATGTTTAACGATTTCGCTCTACTATTATTGCCTTGAATACGGCCTGTGAATTATGCCGAAAACTCGCCATTTATCAAATAGCAAATATTTTAATTTAAGGTGTCTTTAATTTTCGACCGCAATCTTAATCTTTTAGTAAATAAAATAATATTGTTATAAAAATATATAATTTTTTGATAAATCTGAAAATAAAAATTAATGTTTTTTCAATAACACAAACTCGACGCAATGATATTATTAAATCGACTATTCGAACTGTCAAAACGCCACATTTTTCCTCCCCTCCCCGTCCAAAAAAAAGAGAAAAAAGATATAATAAATAACTGTGATATTGTAGGAGGAGGAGGAGGAAAAGGATTATTTTTTTTCGCCTGACAAGTTATTTTTATATATCTTAGTCTCTGTCATATTCTCGCACGTTTGGACAAGATTTATATTTTCTGTTTGTTATTTATTTATTTTAATAATATATTAATAATTAGTTCTCAATATATTGTCCACTACAGGAGGTCTTAGACTCAGATTTGATTTAAAATGTTCAATATATATTTTATTTATTACACCACCTATGAGAATTCTTGAATTAACATTAATGGAACGGTTTATAAATTACATTATTTGTGAATGATTAATACTTTGGCTACGCATTTTCTATTAACCTTTATTAATTTTTTTTTCTATAAAAACTTATTTATGTAAGCGATTTTTCCTGATTGATTGTAAAGAGTATATATAGGTCTTTGTTTTGTTTTTTTATTTACTCATATTTAAGATACTTTATTTCATTTAATTTTTCATTATATTAAGTTCTTATTTTGCTTCATTTTATTTTATATGTTCTGTATATATATATACAACTTTTGTGTAATCGACCTTTGAATATTAAATTTAAGCATAATTATTTAATTGGGAAGAAGGTCACTTATTAATTATTCAATAAACTACTGAATGGTCATTGCTTCTATGTTTATTCGACGTTTCGATCTAGGTTTTTTTTTTCATTTTATAAGTTAACAATGGGATCAAAGTTTTAAAATAGGGCTTCGATACCTCAGGCCAGGGACACACCGACAGTCTCAGCACCGTCCACCAGCAGATATATTAAACTACTCATCAGAGAAAAAATCCGGTATCGAAACGTCGAATAAAAACAGAAACCGGGGCGGGGTGGCCCCCTTGTATATAATGCAAAGCAATTGCGTTAGACCAAGAGGTTATAGAATTTGAGTTACCTTGGTCCTCAATCATCAGCTAGACCGGATAAAAGATGCGGAAGACCATCAAGTGCACTAGTTTCTTCAAGATTCTTGTCTGTTTCGTCTAGTTCGATACCAGGTATGAAGCTATCCACGTATGAAAGTCCATCAAAACAACACTGCAATCTAGGAGACTTCCTTTCGGGCGACTCGCTGCATTTAATAGCTTGATGAGTGGTTGTCGCTGTGGATGGAAGTATCTCTTTGAGTTCATATTCGGTAAGATGGTACGATTTTTGAGACTGTGTTTTTTTAGGTGACATATTGAATATCGTTTGTACTTTTTTTCTTAGTTGGTCGCCATGTAGCAGGTAGGGTTCCAAGAGAGAGATTTTTCGCAATATAAACTCAGGAAGCAATCGCAATATATTATTGATATGATTACAGTTAACCTATTTTTGATATGTAATTATTATTACAACTGTTCCATGATACAATGTATATATATATATATATATATATATATATTTTTTTTTTTTTTTTTTTTTTAAATAATTGGTTTGCATCTTGTTGTAATGTGTTTTAGTGCCAATAAATTCACCGTGATTGAAAGGGATGTGTCTTCGGTTTATCTCAATTAGAAATGCTTATTATGATCTGAATTTACTTATTTAGCTCGTGCCAGATATACATCCTTTCATGATAAACTTCAGTCCAAATCCGCTTGTTTCCACTCTTGCTTCTGAAAAGGAGATGGCCTTGTGATCTTCTTATTTAAAATTATTTAGGGAGTGCTTCCACTGGGTAGGATCTTTTCAAATCTGTACATGTCATTATTTATAATTTGCGCATATTTGCTAGTTGTATTTGTATACAGTTGTAAATTTCATTAAATAAACAAAAAAAAAGAAAAAACAGAATTTTCTTAATGAGGTTTTTATTGCTTTAATTTCTCGATTGTTGGTATCAGTTTCTTTATTTACTTCTATTCCATAATTATTTTATAAAACAAATTCTTTCATCCTATGAAATTAAGATAAATTAATTAATTTCACATCCTAATTAAAATGTTTTTCCACTACATCTTAAAGTAACGTTCTCTTATTTAAGTGGCTTAACATTCTCAAGAGGTTTATACACGAGCTCGGCCCGTTGCTCTCGAGTTGTATCACGTATACCATGCTACCTTCGATGAAAGCTAAATCTTGTCGGCCCTGGAATACCAAGAAGTTGCTATCAATGCTCGAGTGGAGTTCGTTATGGTCGGTGTTATATCTTTAAACTCCCCCGATATTTCATTTCTGTTTTGCCGATGTGCGTAGAAACATTCTTTCGAATTTATTAGTTTTAAGCGTTTTTGGAAAAGGAATAAAATCTTTCTAACGTTTATCAGAATTAAAAATTCAGTTCAGTATTTTTTTTTTTTCTATTGGCATTACAGATTATGTAAATCTCTTGCCGAATTAACAATCCTGCTCCATCTCTGGCTGTCTTAGGCTATTTCTTTCCAGTTATCTGCACGCAGCTCTGTTGCATCTTTGTTGATACTATCTATCCATCTGCTTTTTGGCATTCCACTTTTGCCTAGTATTGAGTCAGTCATTGTTAAGCAGAGGCTTCCAGATGGATTGCTACGAGCTGCATGTCCTGTCCATTTTAAGCTTCGTGCCTTCATGGGATATTGATGGACCAGTTTGTGTAAGCAGTTCTTTAGTGGTCTTTCTTCTCCATGTGTTTGTACTCTGATCCCAGACCGCTCCGGTTATCGTGTGAAGAATTCTTCTCTTAAATCTTTCAACACTTTTTTCTAGGATGCTGATTAGTGTCCAGGTATCACAGACATATATTAGAACTGGCTTTACAATGGCATTGTACACCCTTACTTTGAGATTTTTCGATTTTAATATCTTTGAATGGGAGAAGAAAGATCTGTTGTTATACGCTGCTTTATATCTGCCCGTTGGTCATTCGTTGAGGTTGTTGTGAAACAGAGGTATTTGAATTTTTCTACACTCGGGAATGATTTTCCTCCTACGCAGATCCTGTTATTGGGGTTGAATTTTTGGCTTATTATCACATATCTTGTTTTGTCTTCATTTACTTAAAGGTCGCTCTGTTCTGCCTCCCTTATCAGAGTCTTAGCGAATTTTTCAATGTCCTCTTGATTACTTCCATTGGCAGCTGTATCATCTGCGTGTCCAAGGATTTTAGTTCATCTATATAGGTGTGGATATTTTAACTATATAACCCATTAATTATTACATAATCCTATCTTAAACGTTTGTGGCTCATAAAACCCACTGCTATTTGATTAGTTCTGAGACAATTAATTTTATATGTACCGCTCTCTGTAATATGTATCCCTTATATTAATATCTCTGTAATAATATCCCTTGACCCATAACTAATTAAATGGTGCACTTATTAGAACCAGTTATAAATGGTTCAGTCCTTTACCATATTGTTTATGTCGAGAAAGCAATAGTTTCAATCAGTTTACTTAACTAATTGTAAGTAAAATTATAATTACAATTATAATTATTCAACCAGAGCTTGAAACTTTAAAAAAAAAAAAGTATTCTACCAAACCTTCTTATTTCCGAGTTTATTGTAAAAGTTTGTATTTTATTTTTTTGTCCTTAAAAAAAAAGAAAGAAAAAGGAAAACAAAAAGAAGAGCACGAGAAATAAATCTTAATTGGGCTTAGATTACATCTGTAATATAATAATGATAAATAAACACTAATTGGGTTCAGATTACAGATTTAATTTATCTTCAATGAATTAACTTATCTTTATTTTACCAGCTGATTTATCTTTATCCTTCGCTGACTTAGAATTAGGCGTTGTGAGTTCATTTCGAGTTCTCTCATACCTTTCGACAGAAAGAACTGGACTCCGCAACCTTCATGTGTTGTAATGTCGTAAGAACAGACAATCACATCATTCAAGATGCTCTAGATGAAATATTGTAAGATTAAAAAAATCGTTGTGGCACTTAGTCCCAAAGAAAATTTGAATAAATCAGAAAAATCTATGAATTTTTTTTTTTATATAAAAATGTATTTGCGCATGTCAACTTATTGTTGACAATCATCAAATGTGATGGCAATACATGAAATAATGACATGACAGGCATGGGGAAGGAAAGTACTCAGCAGTACCTCTTTCCTAACTTGTTCCAATTACTTAGGTTGTTTAAAGATGAAATAATTTTTGTATTCTTGAACATAGTCCAATTGTATTACAGAGTGTAATCAAAACGTGTGCCATTGACTCTGCTGGGTAGAGGTTACGAAAACCCCCAAATAAATAAATATGTTTCGCCCGTATCATTTGCTACGGGCAAATATTGAACAATCATATTTTTTTAGATTGACTTTTTTTAAAAAATGAATTACTTTAACAGAACTAAAAAATACATGATATTTATGGATCATTAATCGAAATGTTCCATAGGAATAAGTTATAATTCTTAAAAAAGAAATAAACATTGCAGTAATATCAGTACTGATTAAAAATAAAACTTATCTTTTGATTTGAAGTACCATTGGCATATCAAATTAGATCTATAAAATTTCTCTTTGAAATTCCTCAGACGGACACTATACGCTAATTCGGGCTAATATTTGACAGAAGGATGGCCTGGAGCTCACACGTCAAAATGAAAAGAAAGACTTTGAACAAGAGACTGAAAACACTACACTGACTTTTTTCTAAATCAAAATTGAAAATTAGACAAAAACTAAATACATACACTTACCTGTTCAAACCAATTTGGACGTACGCCTCAAACATTTATGGTTCAGCAAAAAAGACTCATTTACATAAACTATAATCTTTTCAATTTTAATTTTAAAACTAATAACTGCAGCCCCCTGGTATGTCACAACAAGACCTTACATACTGATCTAAGACAACCAACCATTGATCACAACCAAACTCTCTACTCCCGATTACATCTTAAACTACACGGACATCACAATGGACTTATCAAAGAAATGGCCACAGCTGAAATGCTCATCAGGAGGCGACTGAAAAGGAGCTGGATGAAAGTTGTCATTTCCTCATTTTAGGATGTAAACAGACCAGGGAAGAGGTGCTCCTGGTTTCTATTTTACAACAAATCTGCTAATTGTCACAACCATGACAGCTGCAGATGAAGAATTAAAGACCAAAAAAAAAAAAAAATCGATTTTAAAAACACTGGAAATATTACTATAATAATAATATTAATGGATTATTATTTCCATATAGTTATATATGGAAATATGTATGGCGTGGCACACTATATTTATTGTTTTTTTGGTCACCACTTCAAAACAAAAGGATAGATAGATGGTAATGCCGAGTTTCAAGGATTATTCTCGGATGATATCTGTCTTTGATATCCAAATTTCCAAAACAGCTATTGTCAGAGAAAACCCAGAGACGATTTACGGGCTGTTTTCTTTTTTTTTTTTTTTTTTTTTTTGTATTAAGAAGTTTCTAAGCTGCTTGAATACAAGCAATTTCTATAATTCTAATTAAGGAATTCAGTGAAAAAGTGTTACATGATTGAATGAATAAAAAGCAAAATTGAATATTGTTGCATTTTGTTGGGAAGCATTAAGTATTATTGTAATTAATGCATTCATTTCTACTAATACATTTATTACTATAATGATTTATACTGTGTCTTTGACCGGTTTGAGAAATAGTAGTACTGCAAAAATTATATTCGTAAATTCGAATCATTGTGCTGTTATTTATAAAGAAAATATTTCAAGTGATGCCAAGGTAAATCAAATAAATCTCTCCCACGTGGCACTTTTTTTTAGTCTTTCTTTATCCAGTTGCCATCCCGACTGGAATCCTACGTCCTGCATTTTTAAACCAAACGGCAACTCTTGCCTCTTACTATCCTGAGGAAGAAGCCCTGGCTTATAACTTCAGTTCTTTTGTGTTTAATAATCCAATACGTAATATAACAATACGTAAAAAATCTTAACTATGTTAGATAGATATATTCATTGTCATTATCCTTGTTGTTTGTTTGTTTCGATGTCTAGGCGCAAAACATCCAGGTCATAAGCGCCCGATCAACTAAATAACATCATTTAATACTACTTGGATGATTGGTACAAAAAAATATAAAAAATAAATAAATAAAGAAATAAAATAAAATAAATAAAGAAATGGATTGATAGAATAAAATAAATAAATAAGGATAATAATAGACATTTATAGGTAATGAGATGTATAAAAAATGTATAAATAAATAAACTTTAAAAAATAGCAGTAGAATCAATAAATGAATAGAGATTAATAAACAAATGAATTTAAAATGAAATGAAATCAAGTGAAAAAAAAATAATAATAAGAGAAAATATAATAAAAATAAATAGATAAAAAGAAAATTAACATTTACATTGGCCAATAAATAAATAAAAAAATAAATAAAAAAAAGCCTGTCAAATGTGTTTTTTAAGTCTTTCACTATCCAAAAACTTGATGACTTTGGTAAATATTTCTTCTTGATTTCCCAGGGATGCTGGTATATTCTGGGGTATTCCAAAATCTTTTAATCTTGCGGTGTAAAAAGGGCATTCTTCCAAAATATGTTTTATAGTTAGTGATTGGTTACACTTTTGACATCGGGGGATAGAATCTTTTGTTATGAGGTGGAGGTGAGTCAGTCTAGTATGTCCGATCCTCAGCCGCGTGAGGACGACCTCTTCTCTACGACTGCTGCGTCTGGAGCTGGTCCACGGTTGCACCTCTTTCTTTATTGTTTTTAATTTGCTAGGTGCGCTGTTGTCCCACCTTCTTTGCCATTCTTGGAATATGGTTTCCCTCAGTATATTATCCTTGTTTTTAATTACAATTCAGTAGGCGATTACTTTTATTTAGGTGAATATTAAATGAGATAATATGTAGGGTGTTATATTGTTGTTTTTGTTATTTAGGTAACCACATTTTTTGGGAACTTTGAAACCAAGGATAAAGCTAAACTAAATTTTTTATAATTTAATTTTCACTTGCACCGTTTTTATTCTCAAAGAAATAACAGATAGGCCGGATTGGCGAAGGAAGACTGACCTGTGATTTCATACCCACGGAGACTTCCAACAACGACCGCAAATCAAATTTCATCTACCATTCATTCATACAGTCATTGAAGAACCATGGGCTCTGCTAAAGTCTTCTTACACATGGCTCTGTCATCAGCGAAGCGCCCTCACCGCTATGCACAACTCCTTCAGGTTGCCTTCCACATCGTCCAGCCATCCCCGACTTTTTCCGTCCCCCGGCTTTCCATAGAGCAGTTTTCTTGGAATTTTCATAGTGTCCATCTACTCCACATGCCCCAACCATCGCAGTTTATTCAGTTATTTTTCATCGGACATAGTTATTTTTATTACATTATAAAATTTAAAATATAGATGAATAAATAAAAAATAGTGTATACTAAATCAGTATATCCCTAATTATTGGATAAGAAATGAAGTTTCCTTATTCTTGGAATGAAATAGAATTGTAGGAAAAGCAATTTTAATTAGATAAAAGTGCCCTACATCAGTCTCCGCTGGCTTACAATACCAGTGAGGCGGCTGAGAGAGAAGCACTGGGATCTCCTAGAGTCCTGCTTTGGCTTCCACAATTGAGGGACAAAGCTTGATTCAGAGTCCCCTGGGCCAATGTAAATATTTTACATAGGTGTGAATGTGTTTTATTTATTTTACTAGGATTCGGCTTTAATCTGTTATTTTACTTATCTTGTATATTACTTCATCTTGTTATGTATATATACATCATTTTTATTTATTTTTTCTCTTCTTACTTGGTTATTTTTCCTTTCTTATGTACATATCGTGTGAATAAATACTATATCCCTAGTACCAATGTCCTTCAGTGCGGCAGACTGTATTAATACTCAATAAAACAATAAAAAAAATTAGATAAAATGAGAATCGCTACAGTCGCATTACATGTAACGAAGTTTATCTTCTGGAATTTTAGCTGTATAACGCTGCCTACATACAGATCATATTTCTTTTCTAGAAAAAATTTGTATATTTCTAAAAATAAATTTATTTATGTTTTAAATTCATAGAAAATTTTTTGTTAACTTGTTTATTGAAAATATTATAACCTGTCTCAAAAGACATTTTAATAGTATTCAGAGATCACATTCAGACTCTATGTACAGTGAAAAAATAAATTACACAGAAAAATAATATATATATAATAAATAAGTATTTAAAGAAAAAAACATTCACCATTTAAGAACCGTTATTATTCGGGGGGGGGGGGAGGGGGGTCTAGGTAAGCAGTCGATATTGCGCAGCCCACTGAGGGAAATGATCTTGTAAGTGGGTTATCTCCTGATTTACTGAATGACTGCTTCGTTACCGTGAATGTGTGGGCTGTGATTGAGTACACTTTGATCGGGTCGGATTGAAATTTCCAACGAAGCCATAATGGAGGGTTGTCTTATTGCTTTTCCACCGCACCATGATAGCTTCCAGAAACACTCAGCTTCGATCGTAAGCGTCAAAGCACTTCATTGTTTTGTAGTTCCATTCATTATACTGAGAACTATTGTATCAATTATTCTGGTTCGGTGACTTCTGAAATCAAAGCTGTTACATAACCGCTGCTCTACTGCCATTCATAAAGCTAACTGTTATTGTAATATCACAGGTAATTATTAACTAAATTATAAATTATTGCTTGGTTTATTTATTTTAAAAAAATGCAATTTCAGAGATTTTTCGCTAAAAACACGTACTTTTCACCTATAGGGGAAATACGTGTACCTTGGGCCACAATGTAGCCATCCTATAAATATAAAGTTCCACCATGAGAAATTAAGAATTTAAGACAAAATTCAGTAGTCTGCACTGCCAGAACAATTTCTAGCTGATTTTGGTGCCTCTGGTCCACTACGTTTTTTTTTTATCATATTGATTAGAGTGTTTTAGAATTGGAAAAGTAATTTTTCAACAAAAAAGTGCATAAACATACTCAAAATCATTAGTCGATTGTTGTATTAGTACATTAATAGTATTCTAAGAAGCTAGAGTCTATTAAAAGCGAATTCTGAAAAAAAAAAAAAATTTAAATCTTTTTATTGAGAAATAATACATTTTGCCACATTTAAGGGCACTGAGTACTAAAGCTGAGTGAGGCCCATTCAAACTATATATAGAATGCAATAAAAAAAAAGTAAATAAAAATAAATAAATAAAAAATAAAAATATATATCTATATAACAAAGGTAAAAACTAAATAAATGTAACATGAAATCAAATTAAAAAATAATAATAATAATAATACAAAAAAAATAAAAAAAAATACAGAAATTGGTAGCAAATTAAATGTCATAAGTAAAGCAAATAAATATATATATAAAAAAAATTCATACTTAATATATAAAAAAGAAAAACATTCATACTTAATTTACTGAAAAAAATACTTTAGGGCTTTGCTCAAAAAGTATATTTAAAAAAAAAGGTCAAATAATTGTGCCTTGGGCCACCGTTTTATAATGTACCTTGGATTCAACAAGAAATAGAAGTAGAAGATGAATACATTGTTTGTTTTCATCCAGCAATATTATAAGAGAAATTTAGTGGATCATTTCCTGTACATTTTTTGGGCTTTCGATGACTCAAAGAATTATATTCAGAATTATTAAATAAACTTAATTATAAATGCAGTTTTATCATTTGTTTAGTGTTGCTTATTATATAATAATAATTATAATTCCTATTACAAAAAATATTGCCCTAGATACAATTCGTAGCTCAAATTATAAATAATGGCCCAAGCTACTAGATAGATAGATAGATAGAAAGTAAACTTTATTCTGGGACAAGGTCCCTTATGAATAACAGATATGAACAAAAAATAAAAACTACATCTGGCCAAAAATTACATTAATCAATATTAAAGTATATATACAGTATCTTCAGTGAAATTAAATTAAAACAATTAAAAATAAAATAAAATTTTGAGAAAAAACGAAATAAAAAAAATTATTTAAATGAAAATAAAAATAAAATAAAATAAGCATGGGTTGATTTTTAAAATTAAGACTCAATAAATTTTATCTACCATTCACCTCAGTCAAAATCTGTTTCACAGTATTTATTTTATTGTATAACGTCATTTTGGGATGTGAGAAGGAATTGGTAGAGATGATATTTAAATGAGGACAAGGAAGAGGCATGGCGGATTTCAGATGGCAAGGAATTCCAGAAGGCTGTGGATCGGGAAATAAAGGAATATTCAAACGTCTTAGTTCTATGGGAAGGGATATAAAGGTCGGAAACACGGGATCTTGTTTTCAGGGAGTGGGCCACGGGTTTAAACTGTAGGAGACTGTAGATGTAAGAAGGGTGTCTGGTGTTGATTGTTTAGAATAGGAACGATCCGAGGAAATATTGTCTGCGGAAAGAAGGGAAGAGCCACTTTAACTCGTCGTAAAGGTGGGACACATGAGATCGCCTTGATATACCGAAGACAAATCTTAAGCACGTATTCATGAGTCGCTTCAATCTATCCTCGAGTACCATCGGGATGCCTCCGTACACCACACAGCCGTAGTCAAAGTGGGGGAAAATGAGAGAGGATACAAGGAGCTTGCGGATGGGTTGTGGGAGTAGGTGGCGGGAGCGATGAAATAGCTTAAGGGTACCTATTGACTTACGGGAGATGAGGGCGATATGGGGTTTCCAGGAGAGGTTTTCGTCTATGGTGATTCCTAGGTTTTTAACGGATGAACTGAATGTGACAGGATGATCGTTGATGACTAAAGGAGGAAGGATGGAGATGGATTTAAGAATAGGACTGGAACCTATAATAATGGCCTGAGTTTTCATCGCATTTAGATTTAAATTATTCAGACTTGCCCAGGCACTGATCCTATCTAGGTCTGCCTGAATATTGGCGAACGCGACTAGTAGCTCAGAAGGATGAAAGGAAAAATATATTTGGGTGTCATCAGCGTATAAATGATGTGAACAGTGGTAGATGGATTTGGAAAGATCATTTATGTAGGAATTGAAAAGAAGAGGGGACATGCTCGAACCCTGGGCCACTCCAGAGGACAGTGTAAGAAAGGAAGATAGGGGTTGGTTTGGAATGCTGACTGCTTGAGTTCTGTCGGATAGGAAAGACTGCAACCAGAGAATAGAGCTGTTGGAGAAGGATAGAGATTTTAATTTAGTATAGAGTATAGAGTGGTCTAAGGAGTCAAAAGCTTTGGAAAAGTCGAGAAGTATTAACACAGTTAACATTTTTTCGTCCATTGCGGTATGTAAGTCATTGGTAATTTTTAGTAGGGCGGATTGTGTGGAGAAGCCAGTACGGAAACCAGATTGGAGAGGATCGAGTAGTTTTGAGTTTTCAAGGAATTTAGAGATTTGGGATTGAGCTATTCTTTCCAGAGGTTTAGAAAGGTTAGAAAGAATGGAGATTGGGCGGTAGTCTTTAGGAGAGGTAGGATTGGGAATTTTGTTGATAGGTCTGACTAATGCTTTTTTCCAAGCAGTTGGAAAAACTGAGTTCTGGAGGGAAAAATTATAGATGAAAAGGAGAACTGGAACGACTTCGGGAAGGCATAATTTTAACAGTTACTATTGTAATTGTACCTTGTAGTTGTTTAAACAAACCTTGAATCTTGAAACGTATGTAATTATGTAACCAATGGTGAGAAAGCTGTTAGTAGACGTTTTTTCTTTAATTCTGACCTTTTTGTATGTATCTGCTATATATATATATATATATATATATATATATATATATATATATATATATATATATATATATAATACTTGATATTCTAACTACACTGTCACCCAATATATCCTGATGTCATCTTATTAACCCTTTATCAAACATTTTTTCTTATTTAATATCTACTTACAATTCATTTATTTTATTTTCATCATGTACCTTTTATATTTTGTATCTTTTGTAGATACGTCTGCGTAACAATTGAAAATACTATTTTTTTAAAGATTTGGTTTTTATTTGACCGCCAACCCCCGATAAAAGAATGAAATCCTTTTTTTTTTAAATATTACTTTATGTTAAATATTCATTAAAGTTGGAACTGAAATTTAAAATGCCGTCTTTAAGTATATTTCCGAACAACAGACAAAATAGTACCATGCGTGGATTTTGTTTAAATGTTTTGATACCAATTAGTAAATGGGCCTAGAAGCCAGCTGGCGTAAATATATAGCTACGGGATGCAACTTACTCTCCTTCGCCAATCTCATCAAGCCCCCTATCTCCTAGCCTCCCCGGCTAATGATATTATAGTTCTTTTCGAGTAACAGTCGTGGTATTTATTTACGACACACGAACGGTCTAAGCTACTAACTTGATGAGTAGTTAAATCCTAAACTTAGTGGCCGTTCCTCGGTTTCTAAATTATTTCCTTCAATCCTACATTTGATTACATTTTTTTCAAATAATAGCTTTTATTATTTTAAGTAATGCTTAATAATAGTATCTTTTTTCTGATATAAAAAGCTGAAATAGTGTGTTTCTTTAAATGCCACAATTTAAAAAACTTCCACTCTGATCTGAAAATTCTTTTTTGCGTTAGATAGAAGGTTTACTATGGAAGGCTTTACCGTTCTAAGATCCAAAAGTAACTACGAATCAATCCAAAAGACTGAAGGCAAATACACCCCACAGATTCCCTTAAATTTCGATGAAAAATGGATATTTTACGATAATGTAGTCTGTAGAAAATCTTGAGGACCTAAGTATTGGTATTGAGACTCCCAGAAGGATGTCAAAACTCGGATTGCAGCATGCTTTCCATATGTTGGGATTTCAAGGGCCTTATTTTCTATGAGCTATTTCCATCATAACAAACAATTAATTCAACTCTAATCTGCTCCCAATTAACAAACTTGGATCAATCAATTAAAAATAAACTCCCAAAACTGGCAAATCGGAAGGATGTTGTGTTCCACCAAGAAAATGCTAGCCCACACACCTCATTTTTCATTCGCAATAAATTATTGCCTTGGATAGGATCTTTTTTCCCCACCCTCCCTACTCACCAGGCCTGGCCAGGTGACTACAACTTATTCCGGTCTCTGTAGTACTCCATGAATGGAAAGAAATTCCAAAAGGAAGAGGACATCAAAAACTGATTTTTATCAGTTTTTAACAATAAACTCCAGAAATTCAATGAACATTGTATTATGCAGGGAGTGTAAAGATGGGAAAAAAGTCATACTAAATAATGGTCAATATATTGTAGATTAAAATCAATTTAGATATCTTGAATTTCAAACCTGATCCAGTGGAAGCACTTTTTAAAGAACTGTCTATAACAGAATGTATTTTAACCACAAAAGGGTTTCATCATTAGATTAGTCTTCAAATTTACAACATGATACTTGATAATTTGAAAATAATTTAAAGTTAAACTTTTATAAAAATTTTTCTTCCAAATTTACAATGTCTCCTTGAAGGACATATTTTTTTTCTCCGATACTACTAATTTTATGTCAAGGCCATTTTTCTGTAAAACAATGGATTATTACTAAACAAAAGATTCCGCGTTGATGCTAAAAAGAAAGATACTACGAAATAATGATTAATTGGTTTAGTAAATCGATATACACTTTCGTTGGACATAATTGCAAGATGGATTACACAACATGGCTCAATATTTGTTTTGATTAATATACATATAATAGGTGATCACTTTTTTTTCGTTTGATTATTCTGTGATAATTGTGAAGAATTATAGAAATATGTTGCTTCTTTTTTTTTTTTTTTTTTTTTACAACCGCTATCTCAGGTTTTGTAGCACTGGGGGAGGGAGAAGATATTTATAGAGGTACTATCGAACCTATTCAAAATCATAATGGGAAGATCAAAATTCATTCCATTGGTATGAATAAATTTTAACCTGCTCGGGCCGGATTCTATTCGGCGTCATTAGAATTAAGAATGTTAAAATTTACGCTTTAACACGCTCGGCCATCACTACCTCGAAATATATGTTGCTGCTAAGGCAGGTAGATAAGATCTGCTTGTTATTTATCTCTGTGTGCCTTATTAGTAACCATATGCTTAATAATTGATGCTTGATTACCAAAACTACAATCATTTCAATCCAAAATTTTAAGACTAATAACAGCAGCTCCCTGGTACGTAAACAACAAAACTTTACATACCGACTTACAACAACCGGCTATCGACCAACACATACGTACTCTCTACTCCTGATTTCATCTTAAATTACACGGACATCACAACGGACTTATCAACGACGAGGCCACAGCTGACATGCCCATCAGGAGACGACTAAAGAGGAGCTGGATGAGAGATCTCCTTTTCTAAATTATAAAGCAGACAAAGACCAGGAAGAGGTGCTGCTGGGTACTAATCTTCCTTATGCCTAAAATGCCAAATTTCTTTACAATGAGATCACATCTGCTTATTGTCAAGATTATGACAGGTGTGGATAGAAGTATGAAGAGAGAGAGAGAAAAAAAGAATTAAATTACTACTAAAAAACAGAAAATAAGAATCGGATTTTTTTCAGCAAGGATGCAGTCTTTATGATTTATTATAATCAATATTAAACATTTTTAATTTACCATGATTAATTTAAATTTACAAATATATGACAAAAATAAGTATATATTTTAATTCTAGCCAAATGTCAAACTCTGGATAATTTTAGTATTTCCAACAACTTCTCCACCAAAATTAATTCTTTACCTTTTTTTTAAAAGTTCGAATGTTATTTATTTATTTTTTTTAGATATGTTATACTCTGTTTAAGGAACGAGTTGTTTTTTCCTTCACATTAACTTACATCTATTTTCATCTGAAGTAAACTATGTTTCTTGGCGATTAAGTCAGTTTATTTTTCTTTTTATTGCTGAATATCCGTGCTAAATAACGTTTCCTGGAACTTAGGATTAGCGGGGAAGCCTTAAAACTTTAAATGATACTTAAGTAGGGACTTAAATTCAGGAGTGAAAGCAGCGGTGCTTAGAATAAAAAGATATATCGCTCTTCGTGACGGGTAGTTTTTATCTCTTTAGGTTGCCTTCCTTATCTGTCGTAACTTTTATGTTTCACTGTAACATATATGTGTGGGTCCTTGAAAGGCCGAAAAATAATTTAAAACTTGTTCTAGTTTAGTACTACTGAATTTTTAGATCTTTATTAAATGAATGATAGTGATAAAAATAAATTTATCTTAGCCCTGAGCATCACATTGACCTTTTAGTAACATTTGGTGTAATATATATCTTAAAAAATGTTTAAATAATTAATCTTTAACTGCACGCATTATTAAACATTTACTTCACGAACGCACTAAATTTCTAAATTTTAGCACAAAGTTTAAGTTATTCTTATCAAGATTAATTAGACAAAAGTAGATTACTTTGGAACTCAACGAAAAACCAAAATCCTTCTGATTCCAATCTATACAATCCAATCCTTTATAGGAACCTTAATGTTCCTCATTAGTTTATAAATCAAAAGTGTACAAAAGGACAGTAATATCTCGTTGATTGCAGAAATTATTCGAGATAGAAATAATTGCTAAATTTATTACAAAATTGATCCCCTCCTAATTCTAAACTTGATGTATCATTCCAGTTCAAAAGTGTAAAATAAAATATTACACTGTCACTAAAATATATTATAGAGAGATACCGCATATATGAATGAACATATTTCATTATTGAGGAGTAAGGCAGAATGTTACTGAGCATCTTCTAATTTCATAAGAGATGAATGAATTAGCTTGTTGTAAAATAAATTGTAGGATATGAAGTAAAGAACTGTAATTAATATAGCATAGTTTGGCTCCAACACCTTAACTTACATAATTCAATGGAGTTTTCAACTAATCTTTATGGTCATAGACAAGGTCTACATCCGTAAAAAACTATGACAAGTTCAATAGGATTCAACTTGAATTTTTCGAAAGCATGTTAGAAATAAAGAGGAAAGATCTAATCAGCAACAGTTAAATGTCAGGGACAGAGACCTCATAAACCTGTCGAAAGAAGCATTTTTATTAAAATCTAGATGGGGTTGTCATGTAGCTATATTTGACTCAAGAAGGTGATCGAAAATTGCTTACAAGAGAAGAAGAGGAAGATCTTTCACAAGATGGAGAGACGAAATAGTGGGGAGAGTAGGTGACGGCTAGGCAATATTGGCAAGAAATAACAATAGCTGGAGTAAACTAGTAAATACCAATTAAATTCAAAACTTTTATCAATTGTGGTTTATTATTTTCAACAATGAACCATTTTGATAGACCAAAAAAAATAAAGAAACTTAACCCCCTCTCAAAATTTGAGGTTTCACGTTTCAGTATACGTAGAATTCGAAAAACGAATAAACTTGTATTGTCCGTCCGCCGTCCGCCGTACGCCGCAAATTTGGATATAAATTTAGAGGTCACCCGAAGATGATCCTCCATCGACATTACCATCCGCCTTTTACTTTCAAAATGGCGGCCGAAAATCCTGCGTTGCTATAGACTGTAGCGCCTAAACGAATGTACCGATTTCAATGAAACTTCGCTAAAGTCATTTTCTCGACGACCTTTAAATTTATCTAAGTAACATACTTCAACGAAGAGAAGCTGGAAAAAAAGTTACGAGGTATGTTAAAATTAAATTCCGAATAACTCAAAAAGTTTACACTTTTTATTGGATATTGTGATAAGATGTTCCAAAGTTATTTAAATTTCCTGAAAAATGAAGCAAGTTTCATCGAAATCAAAGCACCATTAGTAGATTAGTATACGGTTTTTTTATAAGTTTACGGAATTTCCTAAAAAAAAAAATCGTTAAAATCGGACAATTAGGAGCAAAGGTATGGTCTCTAGCTTTTTTTATATGTTCTACTGCAAATGTTATATCCTCTGTTTTGGTTTTTAAATGCTGAATGTGTTACTGAAGTACTGTTATTTTTATTTAACATATTACTATTGATTAAAAAAAAAGCTTAGTCCAATAATTGGAATCACCTTTTATTTATTTTTCTTTGTAACTGGAAAGGTAATGTTACTTTAGATGTATAACTGTTTGTAAATAATAAACCATTATGAAATAATTTGCTGCGTTTTTTAATTATCATCTGATAAGTATGAACAATTCTGAAGATGAAATTTGTGAATTATTTTATTTCTATTTTTTATTAAAAACATTACTCTTACCTCCATAAAAGAAGATCCTTTATGTTCTATTAAGAATTTAGAATAACGCTTATATTATTACAATACCATACCCTACAGATCACGACCGGTGGATTGAGTGACCGTGAGATTGGAATGAGTGCCCGATGTGGCCTATATGAAATCTAGACTTGAAACCAATCAAACATGGGACCACCTTATGGAAGACTACGAATTCGGAATCCGTGTCCTCGAACAGCCTCGAGGAACTGGAAACAGCTGTTCTCGAAGAGTGGGACAGCATTCCACAGGACTTTATTGAAAATCAGTTTTCGAACCTATGGAAATGCGTTTAAGGTATGCAAATCGCGCCAGGGATGATAACACCTATCACTGAGGGGCGGGGTGGTTGAGCGGGCTAACGTGTGTGCACAGCACCGCCGCACAGTGGTCGGAAAAGGCATGAAAACGGCAAAAAAACCTAGGCAATTTTCAATTAAGGCAATATATTTGAAAAAAGGAATTTATTATAGCATGCTGGACGTTCTGAATTAATATAGACTAACGTCGTTTTAGTATGGCCAACCATTATTATTATTCTTAATTTTTATGCTAATAAATAAAATATATTTTCATGTAATATGTTGTAAAAATAAAAATTTATTGACCGAATCAATTATAAATATATATGAACAATATTACCATCAAAAGTACATACTGATAAGAGAAGAACGAATAAACCTACAACTAAATGAAGATAAAAGCAAATACATGGTAGTGTGCTAAAAACGATACCTCAATATCAATTATGAGCCACAAAATAGTTTAAAATTCTCTTGTATATTTTTCTTAGCGTTTTATTTTAGTTGTTTGTCTTTATATTTTTTCTCTAGTTTTCTATAACGAATAGGAATAAATTATATTAGGTATAAAGTTATTTAGATACAGTTAGAAATTTGCTCTTACTTTTTGGTATACTTTTGTTGGCGGAATTTGCCAGATTATTACCAAAACCTTAAATTACCGCAGCTAAGTTTTGTATTCATTATCAGCAGAGGGTTCCAAAAAATTTATATTACAGTAAGCTCTTGGCGGTCGTTGTCGCAGTGTACTTTCTGATTGAAAAATAAAATTTCAGGATCCATAATTGTGGGTTGATTGTTGACTGTCGTGAAGGCCGGTAGGGTTCATCAGTAAGAAATAAAAAGGCAAAATAAATATTATTATTTATTAGAGTAGTAAAAAGTATATGAATTAAACTTTCAACAATTTCATGACCTATTATCCGATTATAATACATATCTTAAGTTGTAGTAACAAGTAGTAAATAAATATTATTATTTATTTTGCCTTTTTATTTCTGACTGATCACCCCAATCATCTAATTTCAGGATCCGTTGAGTGATAGGTTATCCTTTGAAAATACGATTTTTTAAAAATTTATCAAGAAATAACTTATTTGACTCACTTCAACAAATTACACAACAAAATATATTTTGATAATTCAGCAAAAAACGCCTAAAATATATTATTTAAAACTATTTGCTTGATTAATGTGGCAGAAACAAGCTTTTCCTTTATATTTTATTGAATACTTGGAAACTGGTGTTTTTATTCGGGCCTAAAATTTAGGAATATATGAGTTAACTTTGCTAGGAAGTAAAAACATAGATGTTTGAATTATCAGAGCACCTTGAAAATAGGGGTTTTTGCCGCTCTCAGACCAATGTGCGTCGTTGCCCGGCAACCTGATATTTATTATTTATTTACATTCCACCCTACCTTGCCTGATGGTCCATACGGGCGTTTGCAATAGTGGGCTGTTATGCATGACTGCATAACAGCATACTACTGCAAGTGAAACAGTTTAAAATATATTATCTTTGGTGAAGTCATATCAAGGGTGTCCGTCTTCCGGCGGTCTTCTTGGTGGTGGTCCTCTTCTCCGTGCTCCGATGTTGAAGTGGGCTGGACCCACTGCCTCCTTCCAGTCATAAATGAATTTCTTGAACCGAGGGAAGTTCTCCTTACTTACCAACTGAGGAAGTTCATCCTCTGTTAGGACGTAAATTCCTGCGGTTCTCATCATCGTTGCCCTTATTCCTTCAAATGCAGTGCAGGCCGTGACCACGTGCTCGACAGTCTCCAGAACTCCACAAGTGGGGCATTGGGGATCTATGTCCTGGCCAAAGCCATGTAGCTTAGCTCGAAACCGGCAACCTGATATATAAAATAATTTGATTAAAAATAATTACGAGTTCGCCTCCAACGAGGGTGTCTTTTAACATTGGCATTAATTCCCCGCCCTTACCCCCTGGCCCGGGAAAATCACCGTGTAAAATAATGGTAGGACAGAAAAAAAAAAAAAAAAACATCACTGACTATCCGAAAATGTGAGTTTTCCTTTTTATTTTTTTAAAGTTTAATATATTGGGTACCTATTTTCTTTTACTAACTATTTACCTAGTTTAACTACCTTTATCGTATAACAATTTTCTTTGGCCCTGAAATGCGAATAAAGTGGATATTTTTGAAGAAACGTAGGTGATGTTTTAATTTTGTCCATCAGTGTACAAAATTAACTTAAATACTGTCCATACTGTATTAATTTAAATATGAATGCCAAAAAAATGTGAATAATGAAGGCTAATGGTGAAAAAACAGTACCTGATATAATAATTGATAATAGATTTAAGTATAGTGATGTAATGAACTAATATACTCACCAAGTAGTAACTGATAAGATTTTAAATAATAATATAAGTGTTAATACAAAAGAAAACTGGTAATGATTAAAAAACAATCTTACCGAAAAAATAATGATTCGCAATAGTTATTTGTGATATACAGTAAATAAGACAACTAACTGTAATAAATAACAAGTGGAGCAAAATTACATAGAAAATTTAATAAAGAATGGGTTTAAAAAAATGGAAAAATAAACGTTGGCAATGAATAGACAGTTAGCAGTTGTTTGATGTTTTTTTTTTTCTGACGGATTTACAGTGGGGTAAGTGATTTAGCTGGAAAAAATTCTTTACGGCCATTTTTCATGTTTTTGAAGCCACGAGTTTCTGAAAAAGTAAAATAAAAATCTTAAACTGCTGCTTTAATTTTGTTTCGGTTTCATGTGAGTAAAGGTGTTAATTATTTTACCAACTTTAATTTTTTTTTCAAGAGATTGTCGAAGTATCGACTAATTCGGTGTCAGTTTTTACTAAATATAGAATAAAAAAAAATAAACTTAAGTTAAACATAAAAAAAAAAAAAAACTTCCATCTCATTTTATTGAATAGTACTGAAAATTTATTGAAGTAAATATTTTAAAAAGCGCAAGGGAAAGCATATATTTGAAATGTCATGTTTGGTTATAAATAAGTTGTAATAACATGTATACATATTTTTTTAAGTGATAGTAGAATTTTTCATCCATTCGATGTCATTTTCCAATAAAAAGTAGAATATATTATCACTGGACTGTGTGTTAGATATAAAAAATCATGACCAGTTGAACAAAATATTTTATTTTATTATAAGTGTTTGTGACTCTATTAATAGAAGTACAAACCCTCAGCTTTAGGTCAGGTCAGTATTTATTCACAATTTGGGTGCCTTTTAAATATTATTATTATTATGATCTCTGCTATTTGTTTTGCTAGGTTGTTTTCTGCATAGTAAATTTTCTTTATTATACATGTATTTTAATTCATTTATGATATTCATTATATAAATATATTTATACATAAATAGTAAAAATATTTGGATTATAAAAATATTTATGATGTTTGTTATATAAAAATATTTTTGTTTTTGTCTTCTTATACTGTAGTTATTTATTTATTTTCTTCTATTTGTAAAACTAATCCCTACTAGCACTAAATGGGCCAGACTCCATGGCTACGATGTATATTAAGGCATTAAAAAAGAATGTTCTATTCTATATTAAAAAAATAAATGTTAAACAAATAAAAAAAATCCTACCACCTCATAGTACAGGAAAAATAGTACTGGAAATTCATTGAAATAAATATTTAAAAAAAAAAACAGAAGGAGCAGTTCTTGGTTATATAATTAAGATTAATTCTTAATTATAATTAAGATAAAGGAAGGAGATGTTCCGGGGTTGCGGTCATAAAAAGGATAAATAGTGGTAAAACTATTTTATTGAAAGCCAAAGTCAGGCTTCAATAAAATAGTTTTACCACTATTTAGCCTTTTTATGACCGCAACCCCGGAACATTTCCTTCCTTTATAATGCAACGGTCAAATATTAAATATTCAATATAATTAAGAGAATTCCTAATTATATAATTTTCTAAATTTGAATTTAGAACCCTTCAAAGTTTTCGTTCTATCAAACCACTACTTTTCGATTATCTATTGCAGTGCTTGTCTCGGTAATATTAAAGAATTCTCTGCTTCCTCAATAAGACAAAAAGATTCCAAGATTTCTTCTCTCCCCACTCTCTGCCAACGGTCCAAGGTATTTTATGATACGCCATTGGACTTGTATATACTTAAGTGTATAGAGTGGCCTATGTTGTCAGCTGATTGTGGTAAACTATTTGACAGCGTTGTAAATTTGGTAGACCAGGAACATCCAGCCTTTGTATCCTTAATATGAAGGATTCCCATTCATTTAGCGGGTTAGGAAAAAAACACCAACAAAGCAACTGCGGTCGAATAACTCCATTTCATATAGCTGATATTGAAGATACAAGTTTACACGATCAAGATGTTGATAAGATGACAAATTTAAATCTAAACTATCATTTTTAGTTCTGTGGAGTAAAATGTAACAGGATATCTAACCGATTTGTTATCTTAACTTATCTTACTTCGTTAAGTTTACTTAATTAAAGGAGTTTAAATTATATTTTACTGTTTAATACATTTTATAAAAAAACTCATATACCTTCAAATATCCAACTAAATATTTGTATATTTTTTTCTTTTATGAACTTGTACTCTTCCTCCACAGTAAAAACAGATTACAAGGAGCTTTGGTACAAAGGGCCTTGGGGGTATGGAAATGAGCGGGACGCGACCACATTAGCAAGTCCTCAATGAGCTAAGTCGGAGTAGGTTCCTCCCTTTGCGCTTCATTTTCCAACTTCCAGGATCATTTAGTGAAATTAGTCTCATCCTTTCTTATTCAGTCTCCTCATGACTCCTCTTTTCTACTTTGTAACGTACTTATACTCAACGCTCGTAGAGAGTTTTAATTAGACTAGTCAGTCTTACTTTTTTTTTTGTAATGTTAATCACGAGAGAGTGTGTGTGTGTGTGTGAGAGAGAGAGAGAGAGAGAGGGGAGGGAGGGGGGGGAAGGACTTCTGAATAGGGCCACAACAGAGAGTTTTCTTACATAAATCTGTATTTCCAAAATGACATATTCAACTTGGATAAAAGTATGCTATTCTACAAAAAAATTATACTGTATTAATTTTTTTAAATCTCTGACTATTTGGGAATAGTGTGGAAATGGTTTAGTTTAATCAATTTAATATATTTACACAAATTTAAATGGACATAATCACTGACTAATAAGAGACATGACACAGCTGACATACCCCAGAACATGAGGAGGAGACTAAAAAGGCGTTGGGTGAGAGATCTCCTTCCTTAAACAACCTAAGTAATTGGAACAAGTTAGGGAAGTGGTATTGCTGAGTACTTACCTTCCCCATGCCTGTCATGTCATCATTTTATGTATCGCCATAACATTTGCTGATTGTCAACAATAAGTTGACAGGCGCAAATACATCTTTTATAGACAAAAAAAAAATCGAGTTACATTTAACAATTACAAGCAATATACCTAATTACTCAGTATACATTGGTTGTGAACTGTTCCGATTATACGTGCGTTTTTCCTGGACTATATGCCATATACACCTATATACTTATTTATCACTTCAGGTCGAGTTAAGGCAGTGCTAATGGAGGCCGCGATAGTCCATTATATTTTAACGTATCAATAAATACCCACACACTCCATCAATACCGTATCGTGCATACCTTCAACTTAATTTTATTAATTTCCAAACTGTTATAGCTTAAATAATTAAATGTTAGTTAATTCTAGCACCAGGCTGATATATGTCATAGAGGCCACATGCGGCCTCCAATGACATATATCAGCCCAATCCTTCAGTTTCACACCAATGCTATATAGTATAGGCGGAAAACCTTTCATTAGAGGCCACGTTGACGTTAAGCAGTGATTACGGAGTTCGTACTGTTTTTTTTGTATTTTATTATTGTTATTTTCATTTATTAGTAAATATATATACACACACACGTACCCAAACCAATATTCAACTTAATATTCAAATTTTTGTAACCTAGATAATTAAATATTATTTAATTCAAGCGTAGTATTAATGAAAACCGTGCAAAACTGGCGAGGGTCCCATGACTTCAACAGTGTTGTTTCTCATTTTCAATATTAAAATTATGGTCACTTTTTGTTAATTACCATAATGACCCTAAATTAAAATATTTTGAGAAATCATGTTACAATAAATGTTGCGGCCCCGTAGAACATGAATCTCGCCTCAAGTTTAAGATACGAGTGTAAAGGTTGGGTAACACGGGTTCATATTATCGATTCGGTACCAGTCCTTCGAAAAGTACTTTTCAATATTCCCAGTGTGACCTAGACCCATCGTGTCAAACTATTTTTTTCTCTATAGACAGGAAATTCTGAAACTTTTTAATATCCGTTTTTGTTCTTGGCAATTTCCTGGATGAGGTTGGAAGAAGCTGTCAATCCAGCTAACCAATAGAATGCTAAAGAGTTCCATTTATCGCCCTCCGGAAACACTTTGGTCCCATAAATCACTGCCTTCCAGCAGAAAAAAAAGGACTCCTTTCAAAAGTACACCCTTACTTCCCAAGTTCAGTTATAACTAATTGTTTCCTTTCTCTTTTTAATTTTTTTTTTATATTAAAACTTTTAGTATGAATCACTTTAAAACCTTCTAAAGGATATTTATCTTAAAAAAATACTTCAAACTAGGGACAATTTGTATTTTTATTTTTTAATAAACATTCTGTCTCGTATACATTGGGATATAGTAGTACATTCACACCTTATTTACCGAAAATAATTGTAAATAAATAAAATCAATCTGAATCAAAATAACAACTATGCAATAATCAAAAAGTATATAGAATAAATAAAAATAAAATGACTGAAAGCTAAGTAAGTACTAGCGCACAAATAAGTAGTAAATTAAATGTTAATATAATTTAAAATGAAACCTGAAAATAAGTAATTTTTATTAAAATTTCAAAAAAAAATTAATTAAATCTGCATTTCTGGGATATTTTAATTTTTTTTAATTTATTTTTTTATTTGTTTATTGATAAATATTACAATCTGTCTCAATAAAGGACATTTATATTAGAGTTCTGAGAACACATTCACACCATATTTACAAATTTAAAAAAATAAGCTAACTTCAAATAATGTAAAACTACATAAGAACAAAATAAAATATCATAGTGAAGGAAGAAAATATAAATAATAGTAATAATGGAATGAAAATAAATGAATAAAATAGAATTAAAATTACCTAAAAAAAAAAAAAAAAGTAATGAAAATAAACATCTTAGATGCAGGCATATATTTTTTTTTTTTCCTTCCCTTCCTCGCCGTTAAGGCTATACGGGATTTTCCCGGGTCAGGGGGTGTGGGCGGGGATTTAAAAGACTCCCTCGGCAGCGGGACGCGAACTCGTGTCTATTTTTATATCTTTGATTCATTTATCAGGTGCAGTGCACACGCGTTAGCTCATTCGGCCACCCCGCCCACAATGATGCAGGCATACCTATTTACATCGGGATATTTTACTAAAAATATAATTTGATTTTAAGCATTAATTAATTTATTGACACTTATCAGTGTTTATATTCCACTTAGTCCAGCCAATGAATCCTCGAAAAGGGGGTATAGAAGAAAATGGTGGAGACACAATTTTTGACTTTGGTACATTGTCCGGACTAGTAAGGAGATCAATATGCTAAAAGCCCCCATGCCTTGATGAAATAGAGGGGGGGGGAGGGCGCCTAGGAGATCACTTTTTTCGCTCATATCAGGAAGACTATCCATCGCATCAACAATAACGTTCCATACAAGATTAAAGCTGATAAATATTTTCAATGTGTTTAATTATATACCTTTTATCGCTATCTCTCTTAGTTTCCGTGATATCCGTCCTCAACTACAGCTAATTCTGAAAAAACAATTACCTCCTGGTTTTGTTTACTTCATTGCTTCTTTCTGGGCTTCAGTCAAACAGAAGGAAATACTTAATAATTGCATTTTCTTCAAAAATACATATTTCTTCACTAGTTTATCTTCAACGATTCAAAAGTTAAATCAATTATAGCTGTTAGCTCCCTCTTAGTTTATGTCAAACTTCGAATGAAGCCTAACTGTTTAATTGTGATTTAAAAAAGAAAAAAGAAAAAGAAATAAAGTGGACTGTATCTTTAAACATTTATTTTGGAACATTTATGAAATCTAATATTGAAAACATAAAAACAAAATGAATCAATTTTACACTTGTCAGATAGGTAAAAAAATAACAAACTTCTAACATAAAATAAAGACCAGCTGAACGAACAATTGTGACAATATTAATGAAACATTTTCATGCTTGATCATAAATAAAAACTATTTATATGGCCTAAATTATAATAAAAAAAACAAAACAACTTCTCTAAAGTCCCAATATGAAATTTATATATATATATATATATATATATATATATATATATATATATATATATATATATATATAACAAATAATTAGATTGTACAACGTTACGTGGACGAAGCAGGACGTTCGTAAACCTCTGTCTCTATGCAGAAACCAATTGTAACTCTTCAATGAGCGTGCTCAAAACTAACTGCAAATGGGCAGCGGCGAGCACGACGAGAGAAGTACGTCTCATCAGAGTAGAACTGCAGTGGGCAGTGTTGAAGTTGGTAGTACTCAGCTCAGTGACGGACGGAGTCAGACTGTCTCTTGTCAATTCTACCACCTTATCACTTGAATCTAGCACTTGTTTATAGCTAGTACTACTACAATCCATAACAAAGTAGTCCAAGTATAGACTATTGATTTATTTAATATAAACAATATAAGCCATGGGCCTATAATACTTAATATACACCTACGTTATACATAAATATACAATATTATTAATTGCTTTGCTAAAATAAAACAAATCAACAATTAATCAAACTAGTTAAGTGTAAAATAAATTGAATTAACGCTGTGGCGTTTTTAACTGTAAAAATAAAATAAGTTAACGCTGTGGCGTTAACAATAGCTTTATATGTGTTGGTGACTAAGAAAATCCGTGGGACCCACGCATCTGCTGCATCACATGTAGAGTAATTTTAAGAGAACGGTTGAACAAGAAAGGTCGTCCAATGCGTTTTGCTGTTCCCATGGTGTGGAAAAACGTACCAATCACCCTTCCTCTTCATGATGGAATGTCTGGAAGTATAGTATGTAGTATTTATAGTAAGATGATCTCAATTATTTCTAAGTTTGTTTTAATATGAAAATAAATGCCTTATAATCCGGTGTGTGCTTTGCCCCCGTGTTTGCTCTGCTTAAAACTTTTGATTAGATCTTCCATCATATGATTGGCTAATTTATTTGAAGAAGCTCAACAGTTACAATAACTAAATTTTTCTATTCCAAGAAAATAAAATTATCAATTTTTCATGGAAGGATTGCTTCAATACATCCACTGGTATATTAATAAACATGTGTTAAAAAAATAGCTAAAAATGTTTAAAATTTATTTTGTATTGATGATTCAAAGCAAACAGACTTACAATAACCATTAAATTACTCATGATTGCTTAGTACAGAGCTCAAATTGAAATGTTGAAGGATAGAGTTCTATATTAAGAAGCACCAGTTATATTTTCTCTGGCTTCATGAGGGTTGTCATCATTGTTTTTCTGACGCAACCTCGGTTTACCTTGCCCAATAATGAGTACCTCAAACTATTTTTAGAGAAACTTTGGTTTTAGTAATCTAGTGCTCACCTAAATGTCACTAAAGAAAACCGAAAGCTTATCAGACAGTTTCCAAAGCGATCTTACACAAGTAGGTTTATATATATTTATATACATATTATGAGTACATTTACTTACCAAAATATACTTATTTTTGACCATCTACCTATAATATTTCTTTTAAAACATCATATATAATATAATAATGACCTATTTTAAAACCTTCTTTAAACAAAAAAAAAATTCAGCTTACCAATATTTTATTATCAATTATTATAAATATATGGAATAGTATGAGGACGTACAATATAAGAAGTTTTTATATTAAAAATTTATCTCTCTTTGCTCAAATTCATGTTTGTGTCAATATCTTTGAAAATGATTGACATATCTATTAGGAATAGATATAATATTTATTCTATGTGAAATTCCATGAATCATCATAAAATCAAGTCGTGAAGTCGATATATCGGCGTTTAGAATATCGGTATTAGCTCAATTTTTGTGGAGAGGATGATCTCAATAACAGAAAAATCTTCACTAAACAGAAAATCTAAAATTTTTATTGAAAACAAGTTATTGATCTACAAGATAATACTGAAACCTATACGGACCAACAGACTAGAACTGTGTGGAACAGCAACATTTTCTAATATCAAACGCATCCAATCCTTACAGTATAAAGTCCTTCGAACAATAGTCGATGCTCCATTCTATGTAACCAACAAAACCCTACATTACGATCCCAACATTCCATTTGTCCTAGACCTTATCCCAGAAAGATGCTCCAAATTTCTCCAAAACCTTACGCATAATCCAAATCCTCTTGTATAATCTCTATCAAACACCACCCATCTCTATAATCTCCCAATGTGGTCATTATCATATATAATATAATAATGACCTATTTTAAAACCTTCTTTAAACAAAAAAAAAATTCAGCTTACCAATATTTTATTATCAATTATTATAAATATATGGAATAGTATGAGGACGTACAATATAAGAAGTTTTTATATTAAAAATTTATCTCTCTTTGCTCAAATTCATGTTTGTGTCAATATCTTTGAAAATGATTGACATATCTATTAGGAATAGATATAATATTTATTCTATGTGAAATTCCATGAATCATCATAAAATCAAGTCGTGAAGTCGATATATCGGCGTTTAGAATATCGGTATTAGCTCAATTTTTGTGGAGAGGATGATAAAAAAAATTTTAAAAGATGGTTTTTTTGTGCTAATCTCGATAAAATGAAGTCATCAGCCCGACATATTTTGATGTTTGAATGACACTTTCATTCAGCTATTACGAGAATTTTCTATGCGACATTGTACTGAACTAGACGTGTTGAAACGAATAGGCAATATGTTGAAATATTTAGGTTTATCGTCTATCTTTTATTGGTCGAAATTTGTGTATAGGTCGATGCATAGATGGTCCATTTATTATTTTTTGAGCAATAAGTAGGATATGGCATGTGAAACTGCAAAGTTGATAAGTCGCTTGACAATAAACATCGGCCATATCGGCCTTTGTAATAGCGGTATCGGACGATTATCGGTATCGGCCAAAATTTCGATATCGGTCGATCCCTCATAAAAATTTCTAAACTTTCTTTTTAAATTAAATTGATTATAATATAATATTATTTATTATATTATAATATCTCATTGATCTCTGCTTTTCCTTCTACAGTTGGAGGGAGAGGCTTGCAGTTCCCTGCCTAATTATATATATGAACATCAAATTATAATATAGTTACAAAAAAACAAAAAAAACAAAAGGCTGTACCACTACAACCCGTGAAGGGTCTTGTGTTCAGACTATTTACGGTAAGCACTGTTTTTTGGTCTACTGCTGTGCAAGGAGGTGATCTGATCGAGATCAAGCTCAACCGCCAGGTTTTTCTCCTTAATTCATTATTGTAATTAAAGTTACCCACTTTATACAGGCTGAGTGTGCCCTAGGAGGATCTATCCGTCCAGGATCGCCCCACCGTCAATGAAACAGAATGAATAATTTTTCTGCCATGAGCCTGGATTCGAACCTGGAACATTTAGCATTACTCAAACCGCCCCGGCATCAGTACTCTACCACTGAGCTACCTCACTCCCTATAATGTAGATATAAATATATGAAATTTTTATGTAACGCCACTGTATTACAACTGTTTATGAATTTAACAAATAAGCGATGAAAAAATATATTTTCAATTAAAAATAACAATAATAATGTTAGATATTAAAACAATTATGTAAGTCGAATATTTTTTTGGATCCTTTATTACTAGTTCTGGGAAAAACCTTATTGTGTTTCTCCCTGGATTGTGGCTAATTTTAACAATGGTTTAAAAGAGAATTTTCATTAGCAATATTTTTTTAAATTATTAATTCCCTTTAACAACTGTTAATTGTATTAATGTTTAATATATATTAAAATATCATAATATAAATTTAAAGTATGGGCACGCACGGTCTTATTCCTGTCGTGGACAATATGACGTAATAGTTTTATTACTTACTATCTGTTGCATTATAGCAGTCACACAGAGCGATCTAATCTTCAGCGATACTGACGAAGGATATCGTATTGCTGGGACATATCGCTTCCTGTTTTTAGAATCCTACAAACTGACAGAATGGCAATGATATCATTGTGTTATTGTAGAACATAATTATATTTAATTTTAATTTTAATTATGAGAATATACTGGTAAGCTGCTCAGTACATTAACCTCAACTCCCCACGCTTAGGGATAAAATTTTATTGTAGATGTATTTTAATTTATTCACTCGACTGGCACTTTTGACTCAGAGAAGTTAAAATAATTAATCTCAGATAAATTAAAATAATTAATCTCAGATAAATTAAAATAATTAAGTTCAGATAAATTAAAATAAATCAAGCAGTTAGATTATTAGTTATCTGTTGCAATTCAAACAATATTTTAATATCCTTAATTCTTAAATAGAGGTTCTTGAATGAAAAATAATTGCAAGCTGTAATATAATTCAATTGATGAAGAACGTATATAAGATAGAGATGCACTTTTGAATTAATAGAAACGTTGTATATGTAGCTAATTACTGGAAATATTGATATTGGTTTTAAATAATGTAAAATAGGAATATTATCTGTTCTTACATTATACAAAATTATTGTTATCGTATCATTTTTTTCCATTGCTTGTATTGCTGAAAAATTATATCACTACCTATCATTTAAAGAAGAGGAAAATAATAACATAACTGTCTGCAAAAGGAAATTTCCTTAAAGAAAATGAGGCAATAAAAAATAATAAATTATGAACACTTGTTGACAATTGTTTTGTTATTTTCATTGCTTGTAGTTTATTTTTTTTTCTTACCCTCCAAAATGTTTATTGAAACAATTACATATATAGTATACAATAATACCATATATACATGTAATAAATTCCTTATTACATATATATAAGTAGTTTATTTATCTTTAATTTTTTTTAATTGCGAGATAAATTATTTTAATTAACGGGAGAGTTTCGTTTTATTTTTGATACTTTTTTTTAATTAGAATTCGCTTCTAAGGTTTCATTCAGTGTAAGGAGGCCAGAACCTATTTTTTTTTTCTGTTACTTTTCTCTTTAAGCACTGACCTTATTCATGAAAATTCAAGTCTAAATTGTAATAAAATTGATTCTTTACCAACTTGAACTATCATCGCAATCAATCCTAAAATAGTGAAGAAAACATAACACTCATATTTGAAAACTTTGTTCAAATCACTTAATTTAGCGATTTTTTTTTTTGTTAATTAAGTAATGTGAACATGAATTTGCACTGTGACAAAATTTTAGACTTCCGATTATATTTTATGATTTAATTTTAATAAAATGTAAGGATCGTCAGACAGTAAAATATATTTTCAAAGCTTTCTGATTATATCAGAAAAGACATTGCTAGTTGGTTGTCTGCCGAATCCATGGTGAATGATTTAAAGATTTCTTTTTATATTTATTAATATATAATATAACTAAATCTATAAAAAAATAATATATTTATTATCATCTTATGTATTTTTTTCAGATATCAAGAATAAATTCAGGTCCATACAAAAATATATGGTTTTATGGAAGAACATAACTACTCTTCAACTACCTTTCGCCCATTATAAGATGAGGCAATAGAGGTAAGACTGTTATGGATCATTTCATTAATAAGCTAATTATTAATAAATTACTCAATTATTCTTTGAAATAATTAATATAATAAAAATTAATTGTTATTAAAAATAGAATGGAATGTCAATCTACCTCTTGCAAGTTTTTTATTTTATTTATTTATTGAGTATTACAACAATCTGTCTCTTGGACATTAGTTATAGTGAGGTAGGATAACATTCACATTATATTTCCAAAAAATATAAAATAAATAGAATCAAATTAACGATAAACAATAATCAAAAAGTATATACAATAAATAAAATAAAATAACCTAAAAATAAGAAAATTAAAACATATGCATACCTTTATACACTATTTACAATCATGGGAGAGAAATCCAGGAGAACCCTGCGCTACTCTCTCAACCGTATCACTGGTACTAAGCCAGCGGAGATTAATCGAAAGAACTTTAACCACATACTCTTACAAGTTTAACACTATTATAAAAAATTACATATAAATACCATTATTCAGTTATATAAGATTTTTTTAATATATTGATTTTAAATGTTTTGTCGATAGATTTAACGCCAATATAGTCGGTTAAATTCAATTGGTGAATGAGGGTTATAATAATAACGAAAAATACTTACGAAAACAAGGGTTATGTAACCGTGCCATAAATAATAGTCTAGACATATCTTTTCGTGGATTGTTGAATGTTTCGAACCTTCATGTCCTATCCTAAATGGGTAATCTGGCAATGTATACATATATACAAAAGGTCGTGGGGCCAGCGCCGTTTTAACTTTAGAGGATTATAGTTCTTTTTAGGAATGGGTGGAGCTCGATATGATTTGAGCTAGAGGATATGGATGAAGTATTAGTTTTTAGTTCAATTTGGCGATTTTTCGGAGAGATAAGATCAGAAAACAACTGAGATATCAAGGTTATAATTCAGACATATTCAAGAAATTGGTTCACATTTCAGAAGATAACATCAGTAGCGATTAAGGCCTAATAAATACGACATTCGCATTTCGGCTTTAAAGATCAATTGTTGTAACCATAAATTAACACAGATGTCTTGTAAATAAAACTTCCTTCTTTTCTTTTTTTTTATTTTCGATTTCTTAACTCAGGAAGAATGAAGCAGTGAATTCCAATACAATAAATTAAAAAAAAATAAAGAATGATGTAAATTTTACATAGAGTATTAGTATCCATTAATTAGTTTTATTGATATTACAACCTTATAAAGTTGTAGCACCATAATAGAACCGGAAACTATGCCCAACTACAATTTCCGAGGTGAAGAAAAACATCGTAAATCCATTATAACGTCTGAAGTTTCAGAACTTAGCCGGTTGCTCTTGAATTAAATGGACCATTTGGGGAATAACTCCTACTACTTTTCATGATTATTCGATATTTTCTTTTCTGGCTTTCTATTTTTTTTTCTGATATAACAATTTCTCAATTTTTTTATCCATTGATGAAAATAATATTTTAAAACTCTTCCATGCTTTGTAGTACAATTTTTAGTTTGTACTATAATAATTTAATTTATGACATAAATATGAAATTTTAAATAAATTACACTTAAATTAAACTAAATATACTTTTTGATTATTATTTATTGTTATTTTGCTTCTCTTTATCTTATATTTTTCTGTACATATAATGTGAATGTTATCCTACCTAACTGTAACTAATGTCCAAGTGACATATAATACTGAGTATTGAGTATCAAATACTCAATAAATAAATAAAATAACCAAAATATTAGTGCCCTTTGCTTGAATAACATGCTATCCATAAATATTTCAACTTAATATTACATAGAATCAAAATTACATAGAAAATACATTTCCCTCTTAATGTTCTCTTTTAAATATTCTTAACTTGAGCTGTTGATATATTATTGAATTAAATTGAATACTTACAATTACTTACTAAAACCTATTTGGACATACACATCACAGATCTTTCAATAAACATCACATTTCAGATCAAATCTTTCAAGCAAAACCATTCAGAACAATCACAAAAGCACCTTGGTACGTCAGCAACATAACCCTTACATACTGACCTCCATATGCCGACTGTTAATGAGCATATACTAACTCATTGCAAACTACTCCACGACAACTTAGAAGGACATCCTAATACACTTATAAATGACATGGCCACTACGGATATGTCAGGTAACGTCTGTAGGAGACTGAAGAGGAGCTGGATGAGGGACCTCCTCGCCTAATGTAGATATCACGCCGAGTGAGGTGCCGCTGGGCACTGATTCTCCTCATGGCTTTCATGACATTATACTTAGCAATAGATCTATCATTCATTGGTTGCCATTACTATTGGTTGCCACAGTTGTGAATAAAAAAATTAAAGTTAAAAAAAAACTTCTCAAATTGGTTTGTACAAATAAACAAGTTTTGGCAAATCTCTACCGTATAAATATGTATGCCTTATCCACTCTTCTCCATACTTTTTGTACTTACATTTTCGTAGGTACGAAGTAATTAAAAAAATATTGCTTTTGAAAATAAGTTACATTTTTATCAAATGGAAAAAACTAAAAATAAAATCTTCATAGTTGATAGACAATCAAGTTTTTTGTTTGGTTTTTTTGGTGTCAATTCATTGCGTACTCCTTATTAAGTTCTTGCGGATGCGTATTTTAGCTGTACATAAAAATGGTATTTTTTTTTCGAACTCAGAAACTAAACCAGACTGCTTTATTGTTCCATTTTTCGGAGAACGATCAATTTAACTTTAACCAACAAACAGGCTCACTCATTCGACCAATGTACACTTCCATGAACAGCATTAAGCTAAGTCTGTAATGTACCAGAATCGATTCTTAAGTAATAATTTTGTTGAAGGTAAGCGCTACTGGGCAATAAAACACCTCCAGATGGCATATTTTCTATTTATTTGAACCGTGAATCATAATTAACACTAAATTTCACCTCTGAAAACATTACATCAAGATTCATTTTGAAGTTTCAACCACTATACCAATAATTTAAATATACCTTTTGATTAACTCTGACGTAATAGGTCTTCTATAAAGGAAGAGGGGTCTTCTTTTTTCAATTTCTTTTTTAATGGCGCTATAATTGGCAATTTCCCTTTGAATCTGAAAGGAAGACTGAATGGTAATATTGTTGTTGTTTTTTTTTAGTTTTCCTCTAATCAGTTTTAAATATAGTTCATTAATGACATTATTTTTTCTGCAATGAAGGTTTTTTTGTGAGGACTCTGAATTCTGATATTTCAATATTAGTGAAAATAATTGCTAGCGACAGTAAGGATTTTCGTTTTAATTTGTTTACTTACTTTTAAAACCTATTAAATCTAACCTAGTTCCTGTGGACTTACATGGACTTAGAGGTAAGTTATGGATGTATATCTCGAATTTTAATGCTCGATATTGTAATCATATTTTATTCCTAATAAAATTTCCTCTTAAGTTATAGTTTAATAAAGTACGGAGCAAATAATGCATAAAGACATAATACATTTGAAATGACCGTACCTTGTTTTCAGTTTATAGTTTGTGACTAATCACATAAGTTATCTTCATAGATTAAAATTTGAGGAAAAAAATGTAGACATAAATACAACTCTCTTTTCTTTAAAATATTATTTATTCAAAAGTTTTTATGTGTTTTTAGTTGTAATCGCCTCTATCCTAAGGGGTCATTGATGGTACGTTTGTACACTTAGTTGTAATACTTAATTCCATTAGGTTTGGAACAGAGTTGGGACTTTATCTTCACTTGCTCGCAATATTTCTTACAATGTCGTTGGTAATTTTAGTTTTTGTTTGATTCTTTCGAACTGATAGCACTCTAGTAATATGCGTTTCACTGACTCTGGCCTATTTTCCTCAATTCTCTATTTTCTCGTGCTTGTAGCTCATTTTTCCACTCCGTTTTTGTTTATACTGCAAACATATTACCTTTACTCTCCGATGCAATTCCAGTCCACCGGTACTCTTTAATTCCATCTAGCTTTCTTACTCAGACGCAGTCCGGTATCTTGGCTTTCCGAAGACTAACCCACATACTAGACTTAAAAGACAAGAACTCAACCGACGACATGACCAGCTATACATACTACTGAACAGAAAATCTCAAATTTCAACTGACAAAAAACTACTAATCTACAAGAAAATACTGAAACCTATTTGGAACTAATTTTCTAACATCAAACGCATTCAATCCTTTCAGTCCAAAGCCCTTCGAATAATAGTGGATGCTCCGTTCTATGTAACCAACCAAACCCTGCACCATGAGCTTAATATCCTATTTGTCCTAGACCTCATCCCTGAAATTTATTTCAAATTCCATCAAAACCTTATATATCATCCAAATCCATTAGCACAATCCCTTTCTAGCTCTACTCATCCCTACAATCTCCTCGAGGATTGAAGCGGCAGTGGGTCAGATACCAGATGTAATACTGGGGTTCTGGCAATGGTCAGATTCTCCACTCAAGCCATATATGTTTAGTTATAACGCTTCTGCTCAGCATCCACTGGTCCTTAATACTAGTAATCGGGCTGAGTGAAAGGCGCTGGGATCTCCTAGAGTCCTGTCTTTCCACGAGTGGGAGGAAAGGCTTGGCTCGGAGGCTTTGAGTAAATGAATATAAAAACATATGTGTATTTAAGTACTTATGATTAGTTTAGTTCCCTTTTGTTTAGTATCTTTTAGTTTATATACATTTACTTTTATTGGAGAAAGTTAGTCGACTGTTCTACATATCATGGGTGATATGTCTTGCATATCTTCAGTTCTCGAAACACGCCCGGATGATGACCCACCTGTTTGGGTTGAAACGTCGGCACTAATAAAAACTTTATGATGACTGAGTCTTGCATATTTATCACCCATAACATCTACTTTTGGTATTATTATTTTGCTGTTTATTTATTTGTTGTATTTATTCTACATAGTGTGAATTAGGTACTCTTTATCACTATTACTGTTGGCCCTAAATGTAAAAGATTGTTATATATGTTAATAAAGAATTGAAAAAAATAGTTTATATTATATTGATCCGTTTTCTCAATTTTCTGGTAACTGTTGTTTTTTACTCTTTAACCATATCTTCTTCTATTGTATAATTTATTGCAGCTATTCTTGATACCTCTCTCTTCCTGAGAAATCAGCAACTCGGTTTGCTTTGGTATTGCCCAAGCTATAATACGACTATGTATATTCATTATATAGTTTTTTAAAACCACGTAATTTATTATTTGTAATATTTAATATTCCTACCTTGTAATATTCTCAAAAAAATGATAGTGTTAAACCGTTTATTCATTTTATATAATGTATTCCTACCCCGGTCTTACGATAGGATTATGGCCTTTTGTTCTATTCACTATTCCTTATTCATGGTCCTTATCCTAGTTTATTAGTCGAGATTAACTTCGAAAATGCAAACTGAATTAAATAAGACGTTATCTCCTTACTGGGGCTTCTCTTCAACTCGACCTAAACTTATGATAAAATAATCCCTCTGTGATAGTATTACAAAGATGAGCAAAGATGCCTTTGGCTATCCACCGTTGAATATTTAACTTTAATTTTTAATTCATGCCCTTCCCAAAATGTCTTCATTTCGGCTTTACCTATATATATATATTGAGAAATAAGTCCTTTCGGTTTTTCAGGGTAAAATAAAACTCAATGTATTATAGAAATAAAATTAATTTTAATCTAGAATATATTGATCATTATTTAATATGACTTGTTATCATATTTCTACTAACAGCATAATACGATGTTCTTTGAATGTTTATTGGTAAAAAACTGCCCGGAATAAGTGGTCATTTTGGAGCTAAGTCTGGCGAATAGAGAGGGTGGGGCAAAAGGTCCCATCCGAGGCTTAATAATTTATTGCGAGTGACCCATGAGGTGTGGGGCCTAGCGTTCGTTGTCTTGGTGGAACACAACACCCTCCCATTCATTCATAAATCTTTATTTTTCGAAAATCTTGTGATTTTCGAAAAAAAAAAAAAGAATGTGAGGGACTGTTATATTAACCCTGGAAACATAGATGAGCTTATGAAAATGGTTTTTTATGCTTGTATGCGACATATTTAGGGCCATAGCAATCTCTCGCCCTGACTGGGTGAAATTTTGATCAACAATAGCCTTAACATTGCTTGTTTCAATTTCATGTGGGTGACCAAACCGTTGAGCATCATTGATGTCTAAATTTCCTGAATGAAATTTGGCAAACCAATTGACATGTACGTTGGGTTAAGACATCATCCCCATAAACACTGCAAATTTTTCTATGAGCTTCTGCAGCACGCTTACTTTTTTTATAATAATACCACAAAATATGCCGATAATGAATGATATTTTCTTCCATATATCCACAGTGCAATAGCAAACGCAATACCTAAGCTAGTTTCAACAAGAGATAACAGATATAGTTGTTGACATATTACAAACAGGATAAACAATCCACCTTAGGGATTAATTTATCATATAAGAAGTGTATCATAGTGACATAAGAATGAACAGAAAATCGTAAGGACTTATTTACCAACCCAATACATGTATAGAAGAAGAAGAAAAAGTCTTTTTATTTATCAAAATTACATATTATTAATTATAAAAATATTATTTTTGGATTTAAACCGAAAATCATACGTACTATATGATTCGTTGACCATCGGAGGATCCACATATATATAAATATACCCTATACTTCATATTATTAGAGATATTCCACCTTTATCATTTATCCTACTCTTGATTATTTTGCATATTTTTATGGAGAGGAGAAGAATTGCCTCAAACAGTCCATCCAAAATCTTACGATTCAATTCGACGAACGGTGAGGATGGGAGTGAAGGAGCAATAAAAAAAATATGCACAAAGACAAGGTGGAAGGGAGACCTTATGGATGTTTGGTGGAAAACCCGATCCCAGCAGACCTACCAAGAAGAGATTCAGTAGCCTGCTTCCGCCTGGCCACTGGTCACGACTATCTACAATGTCATCTCCACAAGATAGGCGCGGCTGAGGATCTTAGGTGTAAACTATGTGAAGAAGCGAAAATGGATGCAGACCACCTAAACAAATGTCCTGCTTTGACGGATATTAGGAATAAAACATATGTAAACGATTATATAAAAAAATCAAACTTATACTGGGCAGCAGGATGTAGGATGGTCGAATGACCAATGACTATGGCATAAGAAAAAATATATATATATATATATATATATATAAATTTTATATTATTATTTTTAGCTGAAGATGACTGTTGGGTAGTTTCCTGCCTCATGCCTGAACATGATGGTTTGTTGTGAGCAGATGCAGTAGCGTTATCTGTTCTTGCGTTCCCTGCTGTTGAATTGGCAAAGGTTTCTGCGAAGAATTTTTTTGTATTGGCTGCTCTGTTCGCAAGGGCTACTGAAGAGTGGGGAATTCGAAACTTGGCGGTGGGGATCTAGGAGGACGGTTGGTTCTTCCGTTTATTCTATGGGTCCTCAGATCCTCAGGACTTGGCATCCTCGGTAACTACCGAATGCCTACCGGGGCCAAGTGGCCGGGTGGTCTCCAAGGCAGGTTGAGCAGGTCGCCTTAGTCTCTCTTGTCTTTAAGCACGATAGACTTTAGTGGATTGGCCACATTCAATTCATCGTGGAGAATGGGTACAATATGATTTTGTATGGCCATATAAAAAACAAGTAGGTCTATAGAACATATTCTATGACTTTAACTTTTTTTTATTTATTTGCGTTCACTTGATGACTTATCCCCTTATAAACTAATCCAAAATCTCATTTAGTGGTGAGTGGCTGGCATATTTAATATTCTATTAAAAGTATATATACATCTTTTTAGCCACCTCCCCTTTTTTTCTGTATGCGAAAAATCGTAAAAAATGTAATGTTTGAATCATTCATTCTTTAATTCTAAAAATAATTGTTTTGTGGCATTCAGTATCTAATGAACAAAACGGCACGGCATGTGAAGGAAATGCTTTATAGCCCTCCTCCATTACAGATTTGAAGGCACTGTTGCATTATTTTTAACTGCAGGTCACGTCTTGCAATGCACATATGTTCATAAAGTTTAATGCACCGCTAGTAGGTTATCACATATGGTGCTTTATTGGCTGAAAATATCGTAAAGAAAATCTAAGAAGAAATAAATTTTGACATAAAATATATATGACCGTATTTATACGTATGCGTGATATGAATATATATATAATATTATATCTAGCATGAATCACCACTTAAAGTATAATATTGACAAGCTAATATGTGGATTAAATCCGTTTTAAGAATTTTATCATATTTCTTCATTTTACATCACAGTTTTCCAAAAAATAATGATTTTTTTTTTATTACTACTACTTTATTTTTAGTTATTCGTGTTTTAAGGAGCCTCAGCACATGTGTTAAGTTTAAAGAAAAAAAAATTGTTGAACATGTTGGAATAGATTAGTTTTCCACAATGCTAACAATGTTACAATGTTTTGATAAAGCCAATACTAAAATACGGTTGCTAAACATGGCCCAGAGCAAACACCCTAGAAAAAAGTATTGAAAGAATTAGGAGAAATGTCCTCCGCACCATAAATGGAACAATCTCGGATCAGGACACTAATGCTTGGCGGAGAAAAACCAATAAAGAACAGCTTACACAAACTAGTCAATTATTATCACGCGATGTGAAGGGTAGAATGGAACGTGAGATTAAGATGGAAGGGGAATGTAGCTCGTAGAAGTCTCTACACGACAATGGATGCCTCAAAAGTAGACAAGAGACCACGTGGAAGGCCAATAACCAGATAAATAGATCGAACCAACAAAGATTGCTATGTATTGTAAAGACCGCCGGTGGAATAATTATTTTAAAGGTATAAATAAATACCATAAGTGCCAACATCTGGCGCTACCTGAGCGATCGAGTTCTGCGCATGCGTTAGCCCTAGTTAAACATACGTCAGGTCGTCTCTTATAAAAATCTCATTTATCAGTGGCAGTATACAAGTTTAATGTGAACAATTAGTGCTATCAGTTACATTAACAATAACGTTTATACTGGACAAAAAAAAATAAGGTGAGTAATCACTTATTTACAACACAAGAGTGAACAGTGTAAATAGACCTTAGGTTAGTTAGATAACGGCCAGCCATAAGCTGCAACAGTCGTTAATACCAGTGGGCTAGATCCCTCCGTCGGAGGCAGATCTGTGCTCTCCAAGAGCGCGTCTATATTTTCGTGTTCAATAAAATTTTTTTTTTTTCCTCTCTTCACTTTTATCAATTTTTCTTTTAAAAATAAATATGAAATGCGATATTATCACATGCTAATGTCGAGTAAGGGCAAAAACACTAGGTCCAGGAGCCTGGATACTACAATTAGTTCTCCCATTAAAAAAAAGACAAGGCATTCGAAAAGAAACACTCCACCAGCCACACCAGGGAGCTCCATAGAAGAAGTGGAACCCCAACCTGGCTCCTCACAACAACCCAACAATTATGAGACAACTCAAGCTATGGGTGAAGAATCGCCGTTTTTCACTTCGAATCCATTTGAAGTGCTTTCAAATATAAACAACGAACAAATGGAAGCAGCATCCATCCCCAGAGAACCCAAACCCCCACCAATATTTGTTAGAAATATTAAAAATTTTCAATTGATGTGTAATCAATTGAATAATCTGGTAGGTTCAGGAAAATATTTATGCCAAAGCCGCACCAATGACACTAAGTTAATGCCCGACACTCCAGAAACCTATAGAAAAATCATAAAATATTTATCTGACACCAAGGCTGATTACCACACGTATCAACTGCGTCAAGAGAGGGCGCTCAGGGTCGTTATCAGAAGACTGCACCCATCTACGCCAACAGATGCTATAAAAGAAGAGCTCACGGGTATGGGATTCCATGTTCGCCAGATAGTGAACATATTTAAGGAGGATAGAGAACAGCCTGGAATAAAAAATAAAATACCTCTTCCACTATTCTTCGTTGACCTTGACCGAACACCTGATGTCGAAAACATCTACAAGGTCACACGCCTTTATTATACAAGCGTTGTTGTAGAAAAGCCCTACAGCAAGCGCGACATCGTTCAATGCCATAACTGCCAGGCTTATGGCCATACGAAACGGTATTGTCATCACATTCCTAGATGTGTGAGGTGTGGTGAGCAACACAAAACAGAGGACTGTAGGAAGTCTAGAACTTCACCTGCAGTATGCGCTTTATGCCACCAAGGACACCCAGCCAACTACAAGGGTTGTCAAACTTACAAAGATTTGAAAACACGAATGTACGCAACGCCTAGAGAAGAAGGGACATCCAGGCCACCAAGACAACCCTATAGAACAGTGAACGGAAGAGTGTCCTATGCTCAGATGTTCAAAGGAGACACTGTAAACACTCAATCTCAGGCCCTGCCACAAGAATCTAAACCTCAAGAATTCACACATCAACCTCAAGACCCATATCCCTCCATCCCTGAACGTAGGTTAAATACTCACACATTCATTCCTCCTCCTTCCAATTCCACTGACCTCACAAGCCTATTGACATCTTTCCTTTCCGAATTTAGATCTCTCATTACCCCCCTTATTTCGCTACTTACCAATGTTATATCCAACCTCATTCCACTGCCAAGAAATCCATAAATGTCCTCAACCAAATTCCTCTCCATTCTCCTCTGGAATGCGAATGGTATTCGGAACCACATCAACGAACTGACAATCTTATTACATGACAAAAACATCGACATAGCACTAATAACTGAAACTCGACTAACCAACAAACGACAAATCAACGTGCCCGGCTACAATATTTATCGAACCGACCATCCTGATGGAACAGCACATGGTGGCACTGCCATAATTATCCATCGATCCGTTTCCCATCATTTGTTTCCCTTACCAAGCCATAATTTCCTACAATCCACAGCCGTAATAATCCAAACACCCCTTTACCCAATAACACTAGTTGCGGCATATTCCCCACCTAAAACACCCATTTCCGAATCCCAAATAATTTCCTTCCTGAATTCCTTAGGACACCACTTCCTCCTAGGTGCAGATCTAAATGCAAAACACCAGCAATGGGGAGCCAGATCCACAAATTCCCGAGGCCGAACATTGCTATCTGCACTTAATTCCCATCGCAGCAACATCCTTTCACCTAATACACCCACATACTGGCCAACAGATCCCAACCGCAATCCCGACCTTCTAGACTTTTTCCTCCACAAAGGTCTAGGATCACTACACTGTTCTATTTCAAGGTTTGATGATCTTTCCTCAGACCATAGTCCTCTAGTCCTAACCGTTTCCACATCTCCCATTCCCAAATCATCCCCACCTTCATTTATCAGGGGGCCAGTTAACTGGAACCTTTTCCGTCAAATACTGGAAGATAATATTGACCTCAGAGTTTCCTTAAAAACACCTGAAGACCTCGACGATGCAGTGCATTCCTTCACTACCCTGATCCAGCAAGCAGCTTGGACTGCATCCTCACCTGATCGTCCCAAAAAATACCATAACATAAATCCTTTACCTCAAGATCTATTGGACCTAATCCATAGCAAACGTTGCTCTAGGACCCTTTGGCAAAGAACTAGGCATCCTGATGACCGGAAATCGTATAATTATTATTCCAAACAGGTAAAAAAGAAACTGGAAACTTTTAAAACCCAATCCTACAATTCCTACCTCTCCTCATTATCCGCTAGTGATAACTCCCTCTGGAACGTAACCAAAAAAATCCTTAAATTCCAGTCCATTTCCCATCCACTTCGCCGTGATGATGGTTCCTGGGCTTCGTCAGATGCGAATAGAGCAGAGGAGTTTGCTAAACATTTATCCTACACATTCACCCCTCACCCCGAACTCCATCCCAGCCACACTGCTGAAGTTGAAGAATTCCTCTCTTCACCAATTCCTCTCTCTCTACCTCCAAAACCTGTTAACCCCTCTGAGGTCAAATTCCTTATAAACAAATTAAAACCCCGAAAATCCCCTGGATATGATCTCCTCACTTCACAAATCCTCAGACAACTTCCCAAAAAAGCAATCATATTCCTTACCTATCTATACAACTGCATCCTTCGCACAACCAACTTTCCTTTGGTGTGGAAACATTCCATAATCATCCTGTTTCCAAAACCAGGTAAACCTGTTAATAACACATCATCCTATAGACCGATAAGCTTACTCCCGATCCTCTCAAAAATCTTTGAGAAAATCCTTCTCAAACGCATCCTACCCATAATCGAATCCCACAACATCCCTTCTCATCAGTTTGGATTCCGCTCAAGACATTCCACTGTCCAACAAGGCCTTCGTGTTGTGGACCATATATCCTCTGCACTTGAAAACAAGCATTATTGCACTGGTGCCTTTCTGGACGTAGCACAAGCTTTCGACCGGGTGTGGCACGATGGCTTGCTTTTCAAGCTCAAAACCCATTTACCCCAATCCTTATACCTAGTCCTCAAATCCTACCTCTCAAATCGTTCCTTTCAAGTCCGTTGTGACACCGCATTCTCCACTTACTATCCAGTTGAGGCTGGTGTTCCACAAGGCAGTGTCTTGGGCCCAGTTCTCTATATCCTCTTCACTTCCGATATCCCTTCCAATCCCGATACATTTCTAGCTACATTTGCTGATGATACTGCCATTCTATCTTCCCACTCAGATCCTCAAATAGCATCTCTAAACCTACAATCTCACCTCTCTTTGATTGAGCAGTGGTGCAACAACTGGCGCATCAAAATCAATGAATCAAAATGCAAACATATCACTTTTACCCTGCGACGCAGATCCTGTCCGTCAATCCTTTTTAATTCAATTCCACTTCCCTACTCAGACACAGTCCGTTACCTTGGCTTCCTTCTTGACAAAAGACTAACTTGGAACCCACATACCAGACTTAAAAGACAAGAACTTAACCGACGATATGGCCAGCTGTATAGATTACTAAGTAGGACATCCCATCTTTCGATTGAAAATAAACTTTTAATCTACAAGACCATACTGAAACCTATCTGGACCTACGGACTTGAACTGTGGGGAACTGCTAAACATTCGAATATCAAACGCATCCAATCCTTCCAGTCCAAAGTACTTAGAACAATAGTCAATGCCCCATATTATGTCACAAACAAGACCCTACACCATGACCTTAACATCCCATTTGTCCTCGACATCATCCCAACCAGATTCTCAAACTTTCACCAAAACCTTATCCATCATCCAAATCCTCTAGCTCAATCCCTATCCAGCTCCCTTCATCCCTACAATCCTCCACGAAGGTTAAAACGGCAGTGGCCCAGAGATCTCTTGTAAATATGCTTCTGGAGTCCTGGCAATGGCCAGCTTCTCCACTCATGTCCCGAGCGTCTGTGGCTCTAGTGCCCTCTTTCAGTCTCCATTGGCTTCTAATACCAGTGATGCGGCTGGAAAAGTGGCACTGGAATCTCCTGGAGTCTTGCTTTGCCTTCCACATGTGGGGGAAATAGCCTGGCTCGGAGATTCTTGGGCGAATGTATATATTGTATATAGGTATGATTGTGTTTATAAGTTTCTTTTTATGTTATAGTTTATTTTTTTTTCTTTTATTTTCTTTCTTCATCAGTATTATTTATTTACTTTTTATATTTATATTTATTTCTCTATTATTTGTATATATTGTTTGAATGAGAACTCTTAGCCCTAATACTTATAGCCCTCCAGTGGCTGATTGTATTATTATTCAATAAATAGATAAAAAAAAAAAAACCTGAGCGATGGTAACAACCAACAAGCCCAACCTTTTGTAAGTGGTAATAAAAACCTTTAAGAACCACCGACCAAGACCGACAACTAAGTGTTTAAACAGGATCCCGAAAAACCTTTTCACACCTTCCACCAGAAATATGGAAATCTGTACCTGCTGCTTTACCTTGGCCTGGGGGAGAGGGCGTGGTCATCCCTTAGGCTGAGAATATTCAGCCAATCAGGAAAAAGACTACCAAAAGAGAGGGGGATGAAAAAAGGTGGGAAATAGAGAATTGGGACTGAGAGACTTCCTCTTGGGACTCGGCGGAGGAGAGCTGGGACACAGGCTGAGACTGGATCAGGAGAAGCGGAGAGAGCAAGACAGGGACTGATAGCTGGGACTCAGGCTAGGACACAGCCGGAGGGAGCAAGATGAAGACTTGAGGACCAGATCGACGGAGCTTCCAGAGAGGTAGCCAGAACAGCTAGAGATACCGACAACACCCTCACCAGCTAAGTAATAACCTTCATTTAGTTATACTAATGTAAACTTGTGTTGGCAATCATAAATTGTTAGTTAATAGAGTCAATATAACACATGTAACTTTAATCAAATATCAAGCATTCTCCTCTCGTATGATTCTCAACTATTATTATGTATATAGGTTTAGTTATTATTTTGTATATAGATGTTTTTGGTTTTGAATTTGTAAATATAATAGTTAGTAAACCATCGTAGTACTTTTACCATCTACCTTGCATGCCACCAGTTAGATATAGAACAAATAGTAAATTTAAAAACATGATACCTTTAGAAAGGAAATCCAATAAAAATTATATGGTTCAATCTAGGATACTACAGTAGGGGTCTGTGGTATCTAACATTTCAATACAAATATAAGTATTAAATACATTTTAATACAAATAAATGCGATTCCTGGAACCCCTACTCGCCGTAGAAACGCGAGGCCAGGAACATAGCAAGATGAAATATGGGTGCGGGCAATCTGGAAATCGAAGAATGCGAGTTCAAATCCCTGTGCCGAGAGTATTTTTAACTTTGACATAATTTCCACGCTGCTTTACCCTGGACCGAGAAAAATCCGATTAGACTAAAAGGCGAAGATGGGGAGAAGAATAAGGGAAACAAACATACAATAGATCTGCATGCGGATAACTGGAAAGGAAAATCGCAAGATAGGCAGAGATGCTGAGGGCTGGTTAAAATGGATAAAGATCTACAAGATCTGTAATACCTACAGAAAAAAATATATATTATTGTTATATGAGATATCAAAAAACGTACAATAAATTTGGTTTTTCTATATAATAAAAATAATGAGGCTAACATGGATTTGATATATATTCAGGAAGGATGAACGAGAAATATCGTAACACGTGCGTTCCCTATCAAAGTAGTTGACTTTTCACCCTGAAAATTAAAAAATATATTCTATATCCTCCGTTATCTGTATTTTTCAATTCAAGCTTATTTTCTTAGGTATAATTTACATTTCCTCTTCTATGAGTATTAAGTAGTTTTGAATAACATTTAACAGTAAAACGTATTTTGCAGTATTTTCTCGATACCTTGTATTTTCGTCTAGTCTGGATAGTTTAGTGATTGAATAAATATTTCAAATGTAGATTTCAAACGTTCTGAAATTTACATTGAGGACTAGCAGAGTTTGGGGACTTTCATCAAATATTTACTCGATTTCAAATGTAATGCTCTCTTCTCAATAACCACCCTTGGGGCTATTTCAGTCAGAAGATTTACCGTTTATACGCAGACTTTTATTTATACTAAAAGTTTTGTATAACTGTTTGTTTTTCACTGATTTTTTGCACTTTTTATTACATTTGATAACGTCAAGCTGTCATATATCAATAGGGAGAAACACTTTATTAAAAGAGATCCTGCATAATAGCATTTGGTTCATATTATACTGGATATTATAATTCTTCTTTAGACAATTTTCAAGGACTTAGTATTAAAATACTGTTGGATATCAATATATCGATGGTATAAACTATTTCATCGCTTCCGCCATCTTCTACCTCAACATACACGTAGACTTCTAATTTCCTCCCTCATCTTCCCCCACTTTGACTACAGCTGTGTGGTGTATGATGGCCCCTCGGTGGAGCTAAGTGATAGACTGAAAAGCCTAATGAATAGCTGCGTAAGATTTGTAATTGGTGCCCCGAGATACTCCCACCACTACACTGAATTAAGGTGGCTCTTTCCCTCCATTCATATTCAAAACCCTCCTATTCCAATCTCTATTACAAAAACAGGCAGATACTTGCTAAGCTTTTGATATTATAGATTTCTATTATATCATACATCATGAAAAAATGGTACTATTCCATACTGTAAACTTCACTAGAGATATTACAATATCTCCCTACTCTTACTGCCACAAAATGCAACCATTTTTTGTTTTTTATTCTTATATAATTAAATCTCTACATATAGTTACAATAGAATATTGGCGTGTTTACATATTATTCATTATTTAGATACTCTGACATTTTATATCGTCCGATTCGTCTTTCCTTTGTTAGGAGAAACTCAGAACTTATTTTAAAGAAGAACTCAATGTATTTTTTATTATTTTTTTTTTCTCAAAAGTGTATAATTATAATTTTTCCCATCTGTACATAGTTTTGAGTGTTTTGTGTATAGTTTTTTTTTTTACATATAACTTGTTTAACTAATATTTTCTTTACTTTTCTTCTTTTTTTTTTCTTTGTTAGTGTCCTTAACTGTGACAAATTGTAATATTTCTGAATAAAGTGTTTAATATAAAAAAAAATCTTTTTTTGTTATTGTTTTATTTAGGCCAGATGTAGCCTTTTAATTCTGTACTATTTTGTTATTCTAAAGGTACATTGTCCCAGAATAAAGTTATTTTCTATTTCTATGTCTAAAGTAATAACTTTATAGTAAATAATTATTTTTTTTATAGAGTGCTACCACTTGGTAGTTTCTCTAGATGTCATTATATTCCTTTGCTAACATTTAGTGGTTGTATTTTTATTTTAATATAGTTATGAATTTCAGGAAGAAAAAATATGATAAAAAGAATATTAAATTAATATTGGGTCTGTGTCTTCAATTAATTAGTTGTGTAATTTATTAGTATTCCCGTACTTCAACTTTAGGGCATAACTTAACTAAAATCACATATACTCAACGAATGGCACAGACGCCTTTTATCAAGATATTGATATCCCTCAAAGACAACTTGAATGGCTCCAATTTTTATTTTATAACGTTTTATTTGTTTAATTCTCGTGAATGGGGCGTTTTCAATCTGGAGTTTATTAAACTTTGTTTATTTAATGAGATTCTGAAAATTCATGACACCCAATTGTTTTCCACTTGAGTCATATGATGATTTTATCAGAAAATCGAGAAAAAAAAAGGTAGCATACAAAAATATTGGGCTGTTTTGTGTAACTTCCACTCCGAAAATGTCAAAAAAGCGAAGTTGTATGGGCCAAAGCCAGCGCCTCATTTTTTCTATATTTTGTGATCAAATTATCTTACAATTCAAGTGGAAAGCAATTAGGTACTCGTGAGTTTTTAGTAGTTGCAATAATTTTTTTTGTTTTGTTTTTTATTGAGAAAAAATGCATTTTGCCTTAATCAAGGGCATTGAGTATTTGAGATATACGAAATTTATTCATATAATATATACAACTACAAAAATAATAGAAATTATAACAAAAATAAGAAAAAGAAACATTAGTAAAACAGATGAAATAAAATATGATACAAATAAAAAAAAAATAAAAAAAGAATAAATAAGAAAAAAAAATATGTCCTGCTTATTTACAATATTTACAATCAGCCAAGGGCCCTCCAAGTCGGGCCCTTTCCCCCAAGTGTGGAAGAAAAAGCTAGACTCTAAGAGATCCCAGCGCTTCTCTCTCAGCCGCATCACTGAGATGGAAATCCAGTGGAGTCTGAGAAAGGGCACTAAACAGCACATACGCTCATGACTTGAGTGGAGAAGCTGGCCATTACCAGGACTCCAATGACGTATTTACAAAAGATCTCGAGGCCACTGCATGTTGCTTTAAGATGAATTCGTACACGAAGTTTTAGACTCATGTTAATAATTTGATAAGAAGGGGTCTGTTACGAGGCTATTATTTTTATTATTTTATGTAGACTGAATTTGTTTTTCTTAAATTATTACTAAAACATATCTTAAAGTTGAGTCTCCTTGTGTTCTTCCATGCACCGTTATTGTATTGATACTAATAGGATGAACTTTTATGTGTAACACATAACTGTATTTACAGAGCTGCATAATGCCTTTTAGTGACAACCAGGCAATACGAATTTCGGCACCAACTGAAAAAAATCAGTGCTTCTAATCTAAATGAAGCAAGGACATGTAGTATTGTTACACGGCACTTCTCCGATTTTTGCTAATGTCATCTAAAACTGCTGATAACAGATAATTAGTAATGTTATTTTAACGAATTCCCATTTACACTCAAAAACTTATTCTCCTCCAAATTTCTGTCCTAATTTCTTTTTTATGGGATGATCGATAGAATTATTGGAAAACAATTAGTTACTATCGGTCCATTATTTTGTTGATTACCTCATCGTTAGGGGGTCATTAGACCTAAACAATTATGCTAATGGATTTTCATCTTCAAGCATAGAACTTTATATATATATATATATATATATATATATATATATATATATATATATATATATATATATATATATATATATATATATATATATATACTGTTTATTTTGTGTTAGTGAACACATACCTAAAATAGTGCCGTGCAATTACGAAACACCCTGTATATATATTATTTTTTTTTTTTTTACTACTTTTTTTAAAATTATTATTTCATCGATTATTAATACAGTCTGCCACACTGAAGGACATTGGTACTAAGGGCTATAGTATTCATTCGCACAATATGTACATAAGAAAGGAATAAATAAAAATGACCAAGTAAGAAGAGAAAGAAAAAAACAAAAATAATATATATATATATATATATATAAAGGTAAAGTAATATACAAGATAAGTAAAATAACATATTAAAGCCGAATCTTAGTAAAATAAATAAAACACATTCGCACCTATGTGCAATATTTACATTGGCCCAGGGGGTTCTGAATCAAGCTTTGTCCCCCAATCGTGAAAGCCAAAGCAGGGCTCTACATTTTTTTTTTTTTTAATTGTTTAGTTAGGTTTTTTAAAAATAACAGATTAAATCCGAATGTTATATGTTTTTTTATTAATATGAATTGTTTAATATTGTAATCCAATTACTTATATCAGTTGAAGTTTTAATTAAAGTTCTTATTTCTTTGAATTTTCATTTTTTTTTTAACTAAGAATAGGAAACAATTTCTTATTCTATATAATATATTCTATCATACTACAAGGCAACGTATATCAGCCCTTTAGGAATAACTTTACATATTATGTTTACAGAAATAAATAAATAGAGAAGCTATTACGGAAAATTTTTTTTTTTTTTTTTGACTTGATTCTTCAACTCACACCTGTCAGAAGTTCCGACAATCAGCGAGTGTGATGTCAAGATGAAGAGATTGGTCTTGGAATAGGCGTGAGGGAGAGGAGTACCCAGCGGCGTCCTTCCTGTCTTGAGCGTAATATTTCTAGTTAGTGGAGGAGATCCCTCATCCAGCTTCTTTTAAGCCTCCTTCGGGTGCTATCGGGCATGTTAGTTGTGGCCATGCCTCGAATCAATGAGTTTGTATGTCCGTGTAAGTTATTATGAAATCGTTTGTAGTATGTTCGTATGTGGTCGTTAACTGTTGGCATCTGTAAGTCTTTATGTAGAGTAATGTTACTGACGTACCAGGGAGCTTTGGTAATAGTCCTGAAAGTTTTAGATTGAAAAGTCTGTAATTTACGTATGTGAGTCTTTTTGGCTGTCCCATATATCTGTAAAGCGTAGGTCCAAATAGGCTTGAGTAGGTAAGTATATGTATTCAATTTCTGTCTAAGTTTTAATTTCGAATTTCTTGCAAGGAGTGAGTACAATAGGCGTAGTCTTAGGTTTAAAGTTTTTGTTTTGTTTTTGATATGTTGGCCCCATGTCATTCTTCTGTCAAAGGTCAGTCCAAGATATTGAACTTTGTCTGTCTGAGGAATTTGGATATTGTCAAGGTAAATAGGGGGGCAAGTTTCACGTCGAAGGGTAAAAGTGATATGTTGTGATTTGTCAAGGTTGAGTCGAATTTTCCAGAGTTTGCACCAGTCGTAGAAATTGTTTAGGTGATATTGTAAAGTCTGTGAGGCGTATGCTGAATTTTGATGTCTTGTCAATATTGTTGTATCGTCTGCGTAAGTCGCGGTCAGAGTATAGAGAGGATCTGGAATATCATATGTGTAAATAATATACAACAGAGGAGCGAGTACTGACCCCTGAGGCACCCCTGCTAGGGCTGGTTTAATGGTAGATAGTTCTGTACCTTGGCAAACAGAGAAAAATCTGTCAGAAAGAAAAGATTGAAGAATAAGATAGTAGGTTGGAGGGAGTATAGTCTTAAGTTTGAAAAGAAGTCCCTGATGCCAGACTCTATCGAACGCTTGAGCAACATCCAGAAATACTCCTGTTGCATATAATTTGTGCTCTAGTGCTGTCGCAATGTAGTCTGTCACTCGGTGTAGCTGATGAATGGTTGAGTGGTGTGAACGAAATCCAAACTGATGTTCAGGTATTATGTTTTCAGTAGTCAGTATGTCAAGAAGTCGTTTGTAGAGAAGTTTCTCAAAGATTTTAGAGCATAATGGGAGCAAGCTGATGGGTCTGTATGATGAAGGAAAGTCAGTGTTTTTGTTAGGTTTGTGAATCATTTTTATGAATGAGTATTTCCATTGTAAGGGGAATTTAGTCGTTCTGAGTATTGCGTTATAAATTGATGTTAGGTATACTAGAGCTTTCCTTGGCATTTTCTGGAGCACTTGAGCATTTATCAGGTCATGACCGGGAGCTTTCTTTTTAGGTAACTGTCTGATTTGTTTTGCAACTTGAGTGGGAGTGAAGCAAAGTGGAGGTAATGACAGTTGTAAAGGAATGTCTAAAGTGTTTTGTACATGTCTTTCGTGATCAGTATTAGAGAAGTCAGTATGTGGTATGAAAACAGAAGAAAGATGGTTGGCAAAGAGCTCAGATTTTTCAAGGTCTGACACAGCCCAGGAACCATCTACGTTTCGGAGTGGTGATGACACCTCACAATGCTTTACAAGTTTCTTAGTCTGTCTCCATAAGCTTCCATCGTCAGTCGAAAGATTTTTGAGGTAATTGTCGTAGTTCGTTCTTTTAAAATTCTGAATCTGTCGTTTAAGTTCATTGTTAAGTCTATTGAAAGTCCGTTTGTCAGATGGAAGTCGACCAGTCTGCCACACTTTGCGCGCTCTTCTCTTTGCTCTGATCAGGTCTCTAATGTACTGCGGATAGATTGGAAGAGACGTATTTCTGCTAGGTCTTGGTACAGATGATGACCATACAGCCTGTTGTAAGCTGATTGTGAACTTATCAACAGCTTTTTCGAGTTCCTCTTCGGTCTTAAGGGACATTGGGATTGATAGCGTCGAATTTAAGTAGTCGCTGTAAGCTTTCCAATCGATTATCCTATCTGTAAGTGTTGGTTTTTTTGATGCAGTACGAGGCTCATCGCATAGTACCAAACTGAGAAGAGAATGATCAGAACAAAGATCAGAGCTTGCAGTTACAGTATACGGCACTGCCCTGAGTCCTTTAGTAATGAAAAAGTCAAGTAAATCTGGTGTTTTCTGTCTTGAAGTTGGCCAGTAAGTAGGTGTATCAGGTGAGATCGTGTTTAATGAAAGCTGATCGATGGCAGACTTTAGATTTCTTCCTCTAGGAGTACAGAGTCGTGCTCCCCAGGACTGATGTTTGGCATTATAATCACCACCTGCAATAAAACACCGACCGAGATGTTGGAAAAAATTGTAAAACATTGCAGATGTTAGCACGTATCTCGGAGGGCAGTACACTGCAGCGAAGGTAATGGTATGGTGCTGGGTATACAGAGTAATTGCTGTGGATTGTATGTCAGGTGTAATGGGTAATTGTAAAGGGTTGTGTTTTAGTGATTGCTTAATCAGTATTGCCGTACCGCCATGTGCCGTCTTATCAGGGTGGTCAGTTCTATATATTTTGTAGCCTGGAATGTAAAATTTAGAATGTGGAGTCAAGTGTGTTTCAGTGATGAGAGCAATGTCAGTCCGTTTTTCATGTATGTACATGTCAAGTTCAGTCCTGTGTTGGTTTATACCATTTGCGTTCCAGAGAAGAACGGACATGGAGCCCACTGTCAGCCGATTAGTAGCCATAACTGGAGGATAAGGCTTGTGCAACGTGAGACAGTTCTTGGAGAAGGCTGAAAAGAGGCTGGATGAGGTTATTCAATCCACTTACCAAGTTGAAGAGCTGAGCTGAAGCCGGGTGATTGTAAGTCGGTAGTGGCGGTTGAGTAATGCCCTTTTTCATTTCTGGATGCTTTGGCTGGTGAAGGTGATTTTCTGGGACTTCTGTAGGAGAAGTTCGCAGTTTTGGTCCTAGATATTGGGAATCGGGTTTTGAAGAACCTGAATTTGCGGTATGCTGACTTTGCGGAAGAGAAGGAAACTCGTCTATACCTGGGGGTGCGCTAGTTTGTGCTTTTTGGGGACTTTGTATATTTTTACGGAGATTGCGTACTTCCCTCAGTTGTTTTAGAGTTGCACAACCTCTATAATTTGCTGGATGGGATCCGCTACAATTCGCGCATGTTGCTGCGGTCTCTCTTGTCTTTGTGCAGACGGTGCTATCATGTCCTTGGCCACATCTCACGCACTTCGGGGAGTGATTGCAGTAAGCCTTTGTGTGGCCATACTGCTGACAACGGGTGCACTGTGGAATCATTCTTTTCTTTCTTGGCTCTTCGATTTTCACTCTAGTATAGTATAAAAATTTGATATCAAAAATTTTTTCATTAAATGTGGCTTTAGAGATATCGATAAAGAACATGGGAAGTGGATTTTTGTATCTGGAAATAACGTTCACAATACTTGTGGCATCGTAGCCTAGGCATTTTAATTCGTATTTTATGGTTTCAATTGGAGTAGCATGGTGTAAGTTTTTTACTACGATTCTTGGATTTCTATCTTCTATTAACTGATAGGTATGGAAATCGGCACCTACCTGTCTTAAGTTAGCTACTATACGTCTATATGTGTCAGAGTTTTCAGGATATACGGTTACTCCTCTTGATGTGGATTTTAGGTTAAAGCTGTTCAAACCTCCTACATTTTGGAGAAATGTGACCAGTTCGGTGTAGTTCTGTACATCATTCAAGTGGATAGGGGGTGGTTTTACAGAAACTGGTTGCTTAGTGGTAGCATCAGACTCGTCACTAATGTTAGTTAAAACTTCAAAACTATTAGTGGTTACTGTTGTAACTTCACTTACCTTTTTAGCTTTTCTTGGGTCTCTGTTATTGTCCATTGAGCGTTTTCTTCCTGTAACGAGTTCCCAATTATTTTCAGTAGTTTGGTTTGAGTTTAAAGCGTCCACATTTTCTGTAGAACTGGCAGATATCGACGTCTCAGACATCGTTTGCGGTGAAACCGCTACACCGAGGTGTGGAGTTCCTATTTCTTGGAGCTAATTGGTTTCAACAACAGAATGCAACAAAAAGAAAAGTTTTCACTGTTAATTTACTCTAAGATTTTGTCAAAAAGATTTTCAAAGAAAAATTAACCTCACTTTTATCAATGTTATCAATGTGTATCATATAAGTTTATTCCATATCATCTGTTACGGAAAATTAATTAAAAGTATAATAAACTAGAATAAACATCGTATTGACCTGCATACTTATCAACAATATTTACACTCACAATCAGACTAAGGAATTATGTCCCAACTTTGGTCTCCTTGACTATTATATAAACTCATTGAGTAATTTGAACCATTAAACTTTTTAAAAAAGTGGAACTGTTCGCTAAAAAAATCGTGCCTATACGTGCCTTGTAACATACACATTAAACATATTTTAGATCATAATTTGTCCGTGACTTTAACTCAAATTGTTTCAAAACATGAGGTTTCACTGAATATTGGTTCTCCAGTTCTCCAGAATCCAAATTACCAAGTATCGCGAACGATCAGTTTTTTTAAGTAGATGTGTGTCTTTGTGTATGTAAATAGTCCAGCAAAAAAAAAAAAGGAAAAAGCGTGTGAAACTGAAATCGGCTTACAAGAAGAGCCGATTTACAAAATTCAACACCAATAATTCGCTTAGGATAAACAAGACAGTTATCGACACCATTAAGTCAATATTTGTATTATAAATTCAATCTTCCAATCAAATTGAAATTCATTATAATTGTTCCTGACCCACTCTAGTTTAAGCAGAACATAAAGTTCTATACCAAAAACATCACTGGAAGTAATTTTTGTAATGATTGAAAATAAATAGTGCTAAATCAGTTACTGGGACCCTTGGAGTGTGTAGTTGACACCACAGTTATTTATATGATGAAAAAGAAACTATTTTTTCCTTTATTTTAAATCGAAAATTTACATAAAAGCTTGTTTTTTTTTTAGTTAAAAATTAAGGTGTCATCAACATCCGAAGTGTCAATAAATGTCTTGCTTAACTTAGTATATGGGTCAGTGAACAAATGAAAGTATTACATGCAAATAACTAAATGTAATGTATAATGAGATGGAGGAAATATGTTGATTTTACGAATTTAATTTCCAAATAATGGGCCTAAACATCTGAACAAATTACTATTTTTGTCTTTACTAAAAATTGTCTGATTATATCCATCATATTTCGATGATTTTTTTTTTTTGTTTTGTTTTTTACATTTTTAAAGGAATTTGTGATCCTTTCTTATTAACATGGATATAATCAAGCGTAAATTATTTAGGTTTTGTGTTATGCAGCAATAGAAATTTCATTTTTGTCTAATATTTTTTTCTTGACTTTTCTTAGGATGTGCTTATGTTTCGCACCTGAATGACGACAACTTAATGATCAAAATGGTGGATAAATGAAAATGAAAAATTAACAAAATATATAGTACATTTAAAAAAAAAAATTGAAAAACAATATATAAATATTTTATTATTCATTTATGAGGGTACAAAATTAAATTGATAAACATATAGTTGAACATTTTTAAAATTTATTTTACCTCTCTTACCCATAGGGATCGCTACCCCGGGAGTGGTTGGCCTTGGTAGTAGTGCTTAGCTAAGCATGTAGTGGAAATCGTTAGTTGTTATCAGAGGAGTCTAGCGCTGGTGCTTTCTCAACTGTACAGCTTCTTCCGCCAACGGTCTCTCTGTAATCCCCTATCCCACGTATTTGTTGATGTTTCATTTCAGCGAGTACGCCTTAAGCCTTGTGGCAGTATCATCACGGATGTGTGCTTTTAGCGACGGTATAGTTTCCATAAAAGTTTATTAATAATAATAAAGCTTAGCGAACCCGAAGGTTCGATGCCGATACCACCAATCAATGTATATTCTTCCATCAATCGGGCGCCATCCAAATCCAACCATGCCAGATCAGCCTTTACGCAATATTCCTACCTTTGCTTCGGTGGACCCATCGAACTCTTACCAGTAGACATACCGCATATTAACTTCTTAAAAATTCGTTCGTTACTAAGCCTAGCAATTGTACATGCCCATTTTATTCCGAATATTCTCCGCAATATTTTATTTTCAAAAACCTTAAGACGCTGCTCACCTCTTAATATAGACGGCCACCTTTCAATAAATGAGACTTTCTATATTTCTAACCGAAAGTTTGGTACAATTTTTTTCTTCCTGAACCAAAGTTTTATATATGTCAACAATTAATAACAAACTAATCAAGAGACAAAACATAAATGTTAAGTTATAATTTGGAAATGTTTCAAATTATAACCTAGCATTTATGCTCTACCTAACGAATATGTCTACAATATTAACAGAAAAAAACAATCTGTACCACTGCAACCTGTGAAGGGTTTTGGATTCAATGCTTTGTTAGAAATTGCTGTTTCTGGATAATTTTCTGCATTGAGATTATCAGGTCAAGATCACGCTCAACCGCTCGGTTTTTCCCTTTAATTTAATTGAGACCCACTTTATAGAGGCTGGATGTGCGCAGGTGGGTCCTCAGGGTATTAGAATGCCCTTATATATTATTCCATGGTCACTTATCATTTGAGCTAACTTTGGGTTTGGCTAAAATATATACTTTTTTTTTGTGGCTTCCCCTTACTCGCTTTTAAGGCTATACGGGGTTCCCCCGGGTCAGGGAGTGTGGGCGGGGATTTAAAAGATTCCTTTGGCACCGGGATACGAACTCGGAACTATTTTTCATCGTTGTCTCATATTTCAGGTTGTCGGCGGTGCTGTGCACACTCGTTAACCCATTCGGCCACACCGCCCACCGCTAAAATATATACTGTATTATATGTAAGTATCGTAAATTCACATCTACTTTTTAGACTTTTTTTGTGGAGATTACTTACGTTTTTTTAATGTAAACGCATCCCATTATAGGGTTGTGTCGTGTTTCTAAGCCGAATCCTTTCATTAGCATCCTAATACATCATTAGCATCAGAAAACCAGATGCCTGTCATCAATATTGATGGAACCCCTGTTACTCCAATAATGCATATGAAATAACGATAATAAGCTGTAAGTTCCCAATTAGCTTCAACATTCGTATCTTCATTATCTCAGAGTGGTGTAAAATCGATTTTTTTTTTGTTCTAAATAACTATTCTGTATAGTAACTATCTTTCATCGATTACATTTAAATATTTTATAAATTTATAATTGGTCTAATGTTATCAGAATCGTGGAGAGGCATAGATAGGCTGCAGTGATAGATGTTCTCTGGTCCCCATCAAATATAAATCTATATGGAATTCCTAGGGTAGAGAGACTCTCCTAGGAGACACCCAGACTCTACGAAGTGGGTACCCTCAATTAAATAATTGGTTAAGGGAGGAAACCTGGCGGTTAAGCTCGAGCTCTCTCTTTGGTCTTGTAACAGTACTTTCCCTAAATAGTACTGAACCCAAGACCCTTCATGGGTTGTAATGATACAGGCTTATATATATATGTATGTATATATATATATATATATATATATATATATATATATATATATATATATATATATATATATATATTATATATATATATATATATATATATATATATATATATATATATATATATATATATATATATATACGATTTTGCAGATTTTTTTTTAAGTCATTTTGAAATTACTTGTGTTATAAATCTCTGAATAAAAATAAAATTAATTTTCTTGTTTACATGGGTTCCGATCCATCTCCTTGTAGTAACCTCTTATGTGAGTAATTTGCTAAATTATATATTTTTAGTGTTGTTGTTTTTTTATTTTACTATGTGATCAATGAAACTTTCGTAGACTGCAGTTTGCAGACCTCTGGCAAAGGCCATAGGCCATAGGCAGCGATAATGGAGACCGCAATGATAGTTTATATTTTGTTGTTGCTATTTTTATCAATAAGTGAATACTCACCCATATACACATATTAAAATTAATTCTATCGATCTACAAATTTTTGTAACCTAAATGATTAAATAAAATTAATTCTAGCTCTAGATCAATGAAGATTGCAATAAAATCGTTTGGAGGCAGCAGCGAAGTTACGGAGTCCGCAAGTTCCCCATCTGTGGTGTAGGCGATGAATAAAAGATAGAAAAAACATACATATATTTAAAAAAAAGTATACTAGGAAGGTTTAAGAATACATATCATTAGGATAGTAGAAGTTTCGCTTCAAAGTTACTGATAAAAGTAACACCAGGAAAAGGAAACTCTTCCCTGGTTGTCCTACTTTCCTCCTAGCTTCCAGTTTAACTAATAAAACCTGCTGTATTCTCGAATTCCCGCAGCAGTTTTCTTTCTTAGGAGAGAGGAAAAGCGGTTTTTCCTCGAGGCCAGAACGAATGTGGGCTGAATTCAATTAGAGGGACAGCTCACTGGTTCGTCACTATCTCGTGCGGTCCAGGCCTCCTCTAAAACCTCGTTCTGTACCTGCCCACTGGATATTTTCTCAATCCATGACGGTTAATTTTCTATCTCTTAATATTACTTCTTCTTATTTACAGCTCTATTAGATAATTATAATTTTAAAAGTAATCAGAGATTTTATCAGATGATAAGTTGATGTTTTAGTGCTATTACATGATAAATAAAAAAAAAATCTTGAAAATTTTGAATATTACAAAACTCTATAACAGAGTGTGAGTAAACGCTGTTCCCAATGATCCAACAAGGTAGAGGTGACATAAAAACCCAAATAAATAAATGCATGATGCTTGAAATAATTAATAAATATTTAATTTGTATTTTTATATCATTGAGTTAACATTACATATTAATAGGGTCTATAAAAAAATTGACCGTTTTGTAAAATTCAAGAATTCAAAGGTCTGTAAATAATTTAATCCTATTTAATACTTACTAATACTTAATAATCTCTTTAGATTATTCTCTAAGCTTGTTTAATCCCATCCGACTTCTTTAAAAAAAAGCTTCAATTTAGTTATTTGTTTCAAAGAAGGAACATGACAATGTCCTACAAAATTCTCGTAATTTTAATGCATTATTGAAAAAAAAAAGAATCCCAGCTACGGAAACAACTGGTGAAATAATTGAATATGAAGGGAAAGGTATCCTTGACCGGCACACTGCGCGCCGTTGGTTTGAAAAAAATTAGCATTGGAGATACGATTTTGGAAAGGAAGAAGAGCTCCGGACGACCATTAATCGAAATTGATGAGGTTCTGCAGGAAGCTGTTGAGTCAAATCCGTCCAAATGTACTCGCGAACATTCAAAGGAATATGGTGTGTCGAAAGATACTGTTAGTCACCATCTACTGGAAAATATGAAAAAGAGCAGTAGATTAGCACCTCACGGACTTATTCCACAGCAATCAGCTAAGTGGTTAGAAATGTGTGAACATTTATTGAAAAACCCTTCTGATATGAGATTATACCGAAAGATTGTCATCTTTGATAAAAAGTAATTTATGAAGACATTGACCACTGCCTCAGACATTAGGAAACCATCGTACAGTGATCACTGATCTAGAAGGAACTTTCAAAAGCAACTTTCAAAATATGAGAAAAGTAATATAGCCCCCTTTCTCTAAATAATTGGCATCCTAAAAAGAGACCTGTTAAAATTTCAAAATTCATTTAAACTCATAAACATTAAGTTTATCACTCAAAAATACGTATCAATTCCTATGACAGGACGAAAAGCACAATTTCATAATCACTTCACACTAACAATATTTGAATAATCATTTATTTTAATTTTTTTTTTTTTTTATGAATAAAATTATGTTTATTACAATGCAACTCATACCATAGGAAAATAATAAATAAACGATTTGCAATTGTTAATTGTAGTACTAACAATTTACTAGTAGCATTAACAATACATTTTTGCTAAAAACACGAATACTTTTAGGTGACTGGATCTAAGCAATAAAAGCATTAACCTATTGGAGAGATTTGAAAGGATAATTCTGAGAAGATTCTTAGGCCCGTATGCGTTAATGGTAATTGGCGAAGAAGGAAAATAGTGGGCTGTTTAGTCTCTACAAGGAATGTAGATAGCATTTCATCGTATATCAAGATACAGATACTTAAATGGCTTGCCCACGTGATGTGGATGAACGAGGAAAGAATGGCTCATAAAGTGAATATTAACGTTCCGGATGGTGTGCGCGATTTCAGATGCATCGGTGGGTTATCAGGAATAGAAGAGAAAGCAAAATTGGAAACAAGGGGGTTTGGATGGTTCAGAAGTTTAATATGGAAGGATAGGTATCTGGATTGCGCTAAATCGAAACATGTGTTACCTTAAGGTCGTTATGGATGATTTTATTAATGACAAAGTAAGATGCATTGAGGATTTTGGATTGCTAAATTTTATTATTAAATACAATTTTATTAAATCTAGTTTACTTTAGTTATTTAAATCACATATTTTTAAAGTTATCTCTTCCTACAAAACAAAAACGTATCTCGCATACGAAAACCCAAATCTTAAATTTCCTCTTTGAAGAATGATGCCATAACTGGAGGATTATAATATATTCCAATAAATCCCATCAAATCACCTTTACCCTTCGTCGTAAACCTATTTTCCTGTCCTACAGCATCCTTTAATAATACCCCACTTATCCCTGTTGAATAACTCCGATACCTTGGACTCCACTTAGACAAACGTCTTTCTCTTGGACGGATTTGAACTCTGGTACTCCACTAAGCCATCGAATTCATCTCGAACCCAATCCAAAATCCTTCGTAAAATCATTCATAACGACCTTAATGTTCCTTATGTTTCTGACCTAGCCCAATCCAGATACCTATCCTTCCATAAAAAACTTCAGAACCATCCAAACCCTCTCGTTTCTAACCTTGCTTCCTTTTCGATCCCTGGCAACCCTCCGAGGCATCTGAAAAGAAGATGGCCTCGAGATCACCTTTTGTAAATACATTTCTAGAGTGCTACCAGTGGGTAATTTCTCAACAAGTGGTTTCATGTTATTATATTCTTTTGTTCACATTTACTGAATGTATTTTTATTTGTAATACAGTTGTAAATATCATCAAACTATATAAACTTTTTTATAGATCTTGATGTCGCCCACCAACCATTGAAATATTTCCCCCTGCTTACGGGACAATGTGTATGTACGGTCCTAATATAAATAGGCTGACTCAAGAAATCAATGGAAGTAAACAAATTCAGAATTATGTCACACTAAACTATTTCACATGATGACTTCAATAATAAGAAATGAAAAATAACATGTGCAGAGTATAAAGGAGAGCGATTCACTCCATGGAGGGGCACCTCAAAGGAAACAGAAATATGCTAAGATTGTGCAGAGGAGAAGATATGAAAGTGGACCTGAGGACGTTCAAAACTGGGAGATATATGAGGGTGGCCAAGGACAGGAAGGATTATAGAGGAGGCGAAGATTCTTCAAGACCTTTGCGCCTTTGTCAAGGGAGAGAAAGAGAGATTATTAAATATGATCTTGAAGATCATTAAAAATATTCTTGGAACGTTAACGAATCATTAAAAATATTATTTTCACCCTTGATGTTGACCGTCGCAAAAATTTCAATATAAAAAGTAATGCTGTAAATGGTTCTGGCAATCTCGGACATTAAATCAATGTTGATTACAGTATAAACAGTACACCCTATCCAAAACCCTCTATTAGATAGGTACCGTTTTCTCTAATGATTTTATAGGAATACTTTTTTTAATAATTTTCCCTGAACAACGTCAGCGAAACATCTTTATTCGTCTATGCAATAAAATATAATCAAAATGTTCTATTCAACAATCACAATTTGTGAAGCTTTATACTTTCTACAACTACTAAAGTAGTAGTTTATTTATTAATTAAACGTATGAAAATAATTAATTTTGGCCTATCATTAAAGCAAATGTATTAGAGAAATATAGAATGAATTAAATCCAATCATTGCATAATATAAAACCGTTTAAACATTTTTTTTTTTTGGTTGGGATGAAGTCATTGAACGGAGGCGCCGAATGTCTCAGGCCTGCTCAGGACTGCTCGTTCAAGCATATTTCTTTGGTTGAGAAGAGCTTTAGTTTGTAGATCTTTCATTTACTAAAAGTATTATTATTATAATAATGTTTTCTGTATATGTGGTGTGAATGTGTTCAAATCTCACTATAATTATTGTCCACTTGACAGATTATTATATTTTTAAATAAATAAAATAAATTATAATAATATTGAAGGCATATGTAGTTTTTTTTTTTTTTAGTTGCTAAAATTATCATAGTTACTAAAGTTTATTTCTTTATAGTCCACAGTGACCAAGATCATTCTCCTCCTCGTCTACCATTTCAATAGAACATAATTTCTTCAAAGACGATCATTGATAGCAGTATTATAGTTTTGAATACCTAAATATTTACTAAGTATCCCATGCTAACTAATTTATCAAATGGGATTTCGGCAAGAATTACGGTTTCTCTCTAAAAGGGCTTCAGCCCGTTTCCCTAGGGGAATACCGCGTCTTGATATCCGCGTCGAAATATCTAAAACGCTATTTATCCCGTCTCATTCTGTCGAACGCTTTTAAAACCACTTGAGTATTGAAATCGGCACTCCTCACTTCTTCTTGATATCTTTTTTTTTTCGTTAAATCGAAATCCATTCATCCATCCGAAAATCGGAAATGGTATATTTACAATCATAATATTTATAGCAGTATAGTGTTGATGTAACCTTCTAAGATTGCCTTCGTTGAATAATAATAATAAGAAAAATAAATAAATAAAAGAACCTGTACCGTTAAAGGAAAATATTTGGTTGAATGCTTTGTAAAAAAATATTAATTAAAGACTAAAGGTCGTGCTGGGAGGTTTGGCCAGGATTACGCTCAACCATCAGTTTTTCTCCCTTAATTTATTATTTAATTAGCAGTCCCCTACTATAGTAGGAGTACTATAGTTTAATTAGGAGTACTATAGTTTAATTAATCCATACCAGGTGCTTGAAAATGACAGGGAAGAAATGGAAGATGCACCTATACCTCGAGATCCACGCCCACCTCCTATCTTTGTCAAAAATTTGAGAAATTTCCAGTTGTTGTGTACTCAACTTAATAAAATCTGCCCAGGTAGCTATACATGCCTAAACAGAATAAATGATACAAAAATAATACCGGCCACACCTGAAGCGTACCGAAAAATCGTAAAATATTTAACAGACACAAATGCGGACTTTCACACATACCAGTTGAAACAGGAAAGAGCACTACGAGTTGTAATAAGAAATTTACACTCCTCAACCCCAATAGAAGTGATTAAAGAAGAGTTAACGGCGTTAGGGTTCAAAATACGTCAGATAACCAATGTTTTAAAAGAAAATAAAGAACAACCAGGTGTAAAGAATAAAATCCCATTGCCCTTATTTTTCGTCGATCTAGAGCCATCGCCTGGGATCGAGAAAATATACGATGTGAATAGAATTTTCTACACCAGCGTAAAGGTCGAAAAACCGTACCCAAAAAGAGAGTTCATCCAGTGCCATAATTGCCAAGCATATGGCCACACCAAGTCTTATTGCCACCACTTACCACGCTGCGTGAAATGTGGTAAAACACACAAGTCTGGCGAGTGTAATAAACCAATTACAGAACCAGCAGTCTGTGCCCTATGCCTGGAAGGTCATCCAGCCAACTACAAAGGCTGCCAAATTTATAAAAATCTTAAAGCGAGATATACGAAACCCAGGGACCCTGATGATACACCTAAACCAAGAAGAGGACCCGCTAAAATTGTGAACTCTAAGGTTTCTTTTGCCAAGCTACTTGGGGGTAGAGACCCGACTAATGTATGTGAGGCCCTGCCGCAAGAACAAACTCAACCCCAATCTCAATATCCTATCCCACCTAATGTACCTAATCAACAACAACCTCACCAACATCAAATCCAATATGTTCCTCCACCGCCTAATGCTACAGATCTAACCAGCTTATTGACATCCTTTCTTTCAGAATTTAAATCCCTTGTTACCCCACTGATATCACTTCTCACTAACCTAGTATCTCACCTTACCCCTCCTTTAATAAATCCTTAAATGACTTCCATCAAACCCATATCCATTCTCCTTTGGAATGCGAATGGTGTTAGAAATCACATACACGAACTAACAGCCTTACTACAAGACAAGAACGTAGACGTAGCCCTAATAACGGAAACTCGGCTGACTAAAAAACAGCTCCTAAAAATACCACAATACATAACTTACCGTACCGACCATCCTGACGGTAGAGCACATGCCGGTACTGCAGTCATTGTGCACCAATCCCTCTCCCATCACCTACTCCCACTGCCTACACACGATTTCCTACAATCCACCGCAGTCGTAATCAAAACCTTCTCCTTTCCTATTACCGTTGCATCAGCGTATTGCCCTCCAAACCAATCCATCTCCAATATCCAATTTAGTTCCTTCCTCATTTCCTTAGGACATCATTTCATCTTGGGTGCAGACTTAAACGCCAAGCATCAACAATGGGGTTCAAGAACCACGAATTCTCGTGGTCGAACATTGCTGTCTGTACTCAATTCCCAAAATTTTACCCTTCTTCCACCCAACTCACCTACCTACTGGCCCACTGATCCTAACCGTAATCCCGATATCCTCGATTTCTTTATCCATAATGGTTTAGGTGCTCTCAACCATTCCGTTGCCCGTCTTGACGAGCTTTCCTCAGACCACAGCCCATTAATACTCCAAGTATCACTAGCTCCTATTCCTAAACCCTCTCCTCCGTCCTTCATCAGAGGCCCAGTTAACTGGAAACTCTTTCATCAAATCCTCTCCGATAAAATTGACCTCAGAGTAACCCTGAAAACCTCTGAAGACCTGGACAATGCAGTACATTCCTTCACTACCAAAATTCAAGAAGCAGTCTGGACTGCTTCCTCCCCTGATCACTCCTCAAAAATCCTTAAGAAACATAATTTACCTCAACACCTCCTTGACCTAATCCACATAAAACGCCGTGCCAGATTATTATGGCAACGTACCAGACATCCAGCCGACCGCCACTCCTACAATTATCACTGTAAAAAATTAAAACAAGAATTAGCCACCTTCAGATCCCAATCATTCAATTCCTACCTCACCACACTCTCTGCTCATGATAATTCCCTTTGGAATATCACCAGAAAAATCCTCAAATCCCATCATATTTCCCACCCTCTTCGACGAGATGATGGCTCCTGGGCAGCATCTGATGAAGATAAAGCCGAGGAATTTGCCAAACACCTTTCCTATACTTTCGCTCCTCATCCAGAATCCCATCCCAGCCACACAGTAAAAGTAGAAGAATCCCTCTCAATACCTATCCCACTCTCCTTACCACCTAAAGCTGTTAATCCCTCTGAGGTCAAATACCTTTTACGGAAAATCACACCTCGCAAATCTCCTGGATATGACCTTCTAACCCCACAGATCCTTCGACAACTTCCATCTAAAGCCATCATATTTCTTACATATATATACAATTGCATCCTACGAACTACCCACTTCCCTCTTTTATGGAAACATTCCACCATCGTCCTCTTCTTGAAACCAGGCAAACCTTCCAACAATACAGCATCCTATAGACCAATTAGCCTACTCCCAATCCTCTCAAAAATTTTTGAAAAGATCCTACTGAAACGAATCCTACCTATAATTGAATCCTATAACCTTCCTACTCATCAATTCGGATTTCGTTCCCAACATTCCACTGTCCAGCAAGGACTCCGAGTTGTTGACCATATATCCTCAACCCTAGAAAGCAAGCAGTATTGCTCGGGTGCATTTCTGGACATAGCGCAAGCTTTTGACCGGGTATGGCACGCCGGATTACTCTTCAAGCTTAAAATCCATCTACCACAGTCCTTATACCTAGTACTCCGATCCTATCTTTCCGACCGCTCCTTCCGAGTTCGCTGTGGCACCGAATTCTCCGACTGTTACTCAATTGAGGCTGGCGTTCCTCAAGGCAGCGTCTTGGGCCCCATCCTTTACATTCTCTTTACCGCTGATATTCCTGTCCATCCCGATACCCTCCTGGCAACTTTCGCTGATGACACTGCTATCCTTTCTTCCAACTCAGATCCTGAAACAGCGTCCGCAAACTTACAAAGGCACCTCTTCCTGATTGAACACTGGTGTAAGAAATGGCGCATTAAGGTAAACGAATCTAAATGTAAACACATTACCTTCACCCTTCGGCGTAATACCTGCCCACCAGTTTATTTTAACTCCATCCAGCTTCCTTTCTCAGATACAGTCCGGTATCTTGGCTTTCTCTTAGACAGACGACTAACATGGAATCCACATACTCGACTTAAAAGACAGGAACTTAACAGACGATATGGCCAGCTATATAGACTACTGAATAGAAAATCTAAACTTTCTGGTGAAAACAAATTACTGATCTACAAGACAATACTGAAACCCATCTGGACTTACGGACTAGAACTATGGGGAACAGCCAAATTTTCTAACATCAAACGCATTCAATCCTTTCAGTCTAAAGTCCTCCGTACAATAGTCAATGCTCCCTTCTATGTAACCAATAAAACCCTACACCATGACCTTAATATCCCATTTATTCTTGATCTTATCCCAGCCAAATTTTCCAAATTTCACCAGAACCTTTCTCATCACCCAAATCCCGTTGTACAATCCCTATCAAGCACCACCCATCCCTACAATCCCCTTCGTAGGTTAAAGCGGCAGTGGCCACGAGACCTTTTGTAAATATGGATATTTTGGAGTTCTAGCAATGGCCAGATTCTCCACTCAAGTCATGAGTGTCTGTGGCTGTAGCGCTCTTACTCATCCTCCGCTGGTTTAAAATACCAGTGAAGTGGCTGAGGGAGAGGCGTAGGGATCTCCTAAGCCTCCCTTTTCCCTCCACATGTGGAGGGGACAGGATTGGTTCGGAGATCACCTGGCAAATTGTAAATAATGTATGTTTTATATAAGGTGTTTGTTTTACTTTTATTTCTATTTTTATTTACTTATGTGTATATATATATTTTTTTTTCTTTACTCTTTTGTTCTTTCTTCTTATTCTTTTGTTATTACTTTATTTATTTATATTTTTGTATATACGGTATGAATGCAATCTCTGAACTCTATTATAAGTGTCCTTAACTGTGACAAATTGTAATATTTCTGAATAAAGTGTTTTAATAATAAAAAAAAAAAAAATAGTTCAATTAGGAGTACTATAGTAGTCCCCGCTTTATAGAAGAAGGGTGTACTCCCAGGATTGATCCATGTCCGATGAAACAGAATAAATAATATATTTAAATAAATTTATTTTTATACTAATTCAGGAGTTTGATCATACAAACAATTATTTATAGTGACACAAAAGAAATGAAGATTTTTTTTATTTATTTATATTTTATATTTGTGATTATTAATTATCAATATTCCACTCATACCACTTGCTATCTTCAAAATCACTCCACTCATAGACTTAATCTAATTATTTGAAAATACTTAAATGCGCGGTGTACATTTCACATATTTCATTACTTACTGTCCAGATTATGTATTATCTTTAGTTCCATAATGTTATTTGTGAATTCCAATTTAAACATATAAATCGAAATACGAATATTCTTTATTTGTATTTGAGGTACTATTATCATTTAAAAATATTAGTAACGAGTATTTAAAAAAGAAATTATTAACATTAAATAATTTTAATTTCAATTTTCTGTCAGAATATTCCTTAACTTAACTTTAAACATTAACATCTAAACGTGAACGAATAGATTTCAAATATGACATCAGGATTTCAGATGTCCATTTTCTAAGTCTTATAAAGAAAAAAAAAATGAAGTGAGGTAAAAGAAATTACTTTGATAATTTTGACGAGCCTTTGACGTATATTTAATTTATCAGTTATCCGTTTTATAAAGGAAAGGCATGAAAGGTGCTGAATGAAATTTATTAATAAAATCCCTCATCCTACAAATTATGTCAAGCTTCTTTTTTTTTTTTTTTCCCTTTTGCTATAATTTAAAATAAAATACCTTTAGCTCCTATCAAGACTTTTTTCCCGACTATTACTTTTGAGCCTATGTTGAGTACTTTCAATAAGGAAATACTTTCAATGTTTGATTCTACTTGTTTTTATAAACATGTGTATTGAGAGGTATTACAATATGTAACAATTAAGGATATTTATAATAGTATTCAAAGAGCACATTCACACTCCATTCACAATAAATAAAAATAAATAATATATAATACAAAATAATAATACTAAAAGTAAATATATATAAACTAATTCAACTTAACAAAAAGAAACTAAGCTAATGAAAATAACTACGCAAGTACATACATTCTTCTACACAATATCTAAAAAAAAATCATTCACTCAAGATCTTTGAGCCAAGCCTTTCTCCCCACTCGTGGAAGGAAAGGCAGGACTCTAGGAGATCCCAGCGTCCCTTCACTCAGCTGCACTACTGGTATTAAAGAAAGTAGAGGCTGAGCAGAGATTCTATAATTACACATACATGGCTTGAGTGGAGAATCTGACCATTGCCAAAACTCCCATATATACTTACTGACAAAAGTTCTTTAAACCACTGCCGTTTCAACCTTCAAGGAGGATTGTAGGGACGGGTGGTGCTGGATAGAGATTGTGCAAGGGGATTTGGATGATAGGTAAGGTTCTGATGAAAATTTGAGAATTTTTCTGGTATAAGGTCTAGGACAAATGGGATATTAAGGTCATGGTGTAGGGTTTTGTTGGTTATATAAAATGGAGCATCAACTATTGTTCAAAGAAGTTTAGATTGAAAGGATTTGATGTTAGAAAATTTTACTGTCACCCACAGTTCAAATCCGTATGTCCACATATATTTCAAGATTATCTTGCAGATACGTAATTTGTTTTCAATAAAAAGTTTAGATTATCTCTTTAGTAGTCTGTATAGTTGGTCGTATCGTCGTCGGTTGAGTTCTTGTCTTTTAAGTCTAGTATGTGGGTTCCATGTTAGTCTTCGGTCTAAAAGAAAGCCAAGATACCGGACAGTGTCTGACGAAGGAAGCTGGATGAAGTTAAAGTGTGCTGGTGGACAGGAATTGAACAGATTGAGATATTTTAATCCATGTGCAAAAGTACTCCAATCAGTCTACTCCAGCCGACTTTACCCGAATGCTACACATCGGTGAACACTCCACAAAAAAAGGGCAAAACGCGCCTAAAGAAGTTTCCACTTCAAAAAGTAATTTTCCTAACAGTTAATAACGACCCATCAATTGCATCCCAAACTCTTCAATCACAAACCTTGAAGAGTGGTGTCAAAACTGGAGGATTAAAATAAATTTTTATAAATCCAAACAAATCACCTTTACTCTTCGTCGTAAACTTGTGACTTCCTGTCCTGCAGGAACTTTTAATAACATTTCACTTATCCGTATTCAACGAATTCGATACCCAGGACTCCATCTGGACAAACGTCTCACTTGGAATCCTCATATAAGACTGGAATGACAAGAAACTGCTCGACGTTTCCGCTTACTCCAACACTTACTAAACAAAAGCTGTAAACTTCGAATTAATTATAAAAGACTAATACACATGACTATAATAAGGCCTGTTTGGACTTACGGAGTTGAGCTATGGGGCTTCACTAAACTATCAAATTCCTCTCTTATTCAATCCTTACAATCCAAAATTCTTCGTAAAATTCTCAATTCTCCCTACTTTGTCACAAATAAAATAATCCTTAAAGACTGTAATATTCCATATCTTTCTGATTTGGCCCAATCCAGATACATAACTTTATAACCATCCCAATCCTCTCGTTTCTAAACTTGCTTTCTCTTCGATCCCTGATAATCCTCCGAGGCGTTTGAAGGCAGATGACATTGTGATCTCCTTATATAGACACATTATTAGAGTGCTACCAGTGGGTAGTTTCTCAACAAGTGTTTTCATATGATTATATTATTTAGTACAAAAAAAAAAGGCACTTTTACTTGATGTATTTATATTGTAATACAGTTGTACAAGATCTTGAATAAATGACTACTTGTTATATTTTAATGCAAATACAGTTGTAATTTCATTATAATTTATATAATTTTTAAAATATCATTGATTAAATTACAATCATAGAATTCAATTCAAATTCAATAAATATATCAGGATTACCACTGATACACAATTAGGATCCCAGATCCTTTTTTTGTTTTTATTCACTAATTAAGGGCAACGTAATTCTTAAGGATCTCAGCTTTTATCTTTTGATATCAACACTAGTACGGAACCAATCGGAGAAATGTAAAACTCGTTCAAATTGAGTTATCAAGGCAATCTCACTGCACTCAAGAAAAAACATACAAAAATTACAAAATTTTATTTTTATTTGTTTTCCTGTTTTATTATTTTTATTTGTCTTACTTACCAATATTAAGTACTCTTTCATATAGTTTCCATTGGTTAATGTAATGCTTTATACCTTTGCAGTTATTAAATATTATTTTTTCGATAAAATAATACATAGAGGTAGCAAATAAGTGAAAACAGTGTTTCCTAGAGATATTTCATATGCTTTGCACTATGATTAAATATATATGAGACTCTCATTTTATTCAAGTCCATTTTCTTAATAACTTTGATTAATTAAAATAATTGTTTCTTGTAATTAAAATTATTGTTGTCATCATAAAGTTGATGTAGAAGTTTTTGCGGAAAGTCTTAAGACTTTTCAATATTGTGAGCAATATCAATTTCAGTGACAACGAGGTGTGAATAAATGACTTGTGTGTTTTCAATTTATTATAATGTTGTGGATTATTTTATTATTATAATTTGACAAATATTTTATTAATTTATTTTTTATTTGTCTCTCATGTATGTGTTAACATCATAACTTCTTTGAGCTATAGAAATATTTTTAGTTGCAAAGATAGATAGAAACTGGTGAAATTAGTCGGATAGCAATTTAGGGCAATGGTTATCTAAGCTCTTTGATCTCCAAGTCAGAATCAGCCGCGCAAAGCTACTAATTTATCGGCTTCAAAATGGGAACCCATGAATGGAATTATCCACTCGTTTTTGGAAAAACCATGGAGCTGGTAGTCATAAATTATACGTTTGATGAATAATGTGTTGTAGATACAAACCAGACTTAGAAAGTTATCAAATATAATATCATAAAATACAAAATAAAATACATGTAATGTATTCTGTATTTTAAATAAAAAAAATATATTATCAAATTGAGAAGGCACCTTTAAGTCATATGATAAGGGTGATCGGTCTTGCAAGAACTCTTTTATGAAAATTGAGCTTGAAATCTTTTTAAGGACGGTGGTGGTAATTTTTTAAATAAAATTATCTTTGGCAATAAAATATTTGTTCTCTAATTTGCTGGATGCTCCTAGAATGAAATTGTCGAATGATCAATTCTTATAGGAACGGGTATTATTAACAGCTAATTGCCAAAAAAATGTAATTTAAATTAATATATATTATAACAAAATACAACTTTTTATACAAATTGTTCTTTACAATTTTTTTATAAATATTATATTGAATAAAATATTTTTTTCTCAATTGATTGTTTTAAAACTACACTTACTGTGTCCTCCTTTTATAACTCCTTGCATTGAAAAAGATAGAAATTAAAATAAATAATAAAAAAAAATTATAATTTATAATTGTATATCAGTAATCAATAATTTATCAATAATTTAATAATTTATAATTAATAATAATAATTTATCAATAATAATTTAATCAATAATTTTAATAATTTATCATCAATAATTTAATCAATAATTTATATCAGTGTTTCAACCGCCTCCCGCAGTGCCACATCCAACGCCCTGAAGACGACCTACAAAGTGGGTCGAAACGTCGGCAAAAATTAAAATTATTTATATATTTTAATTTTTTTATTTTTTTGACCGCACCCTCGACTAATTCCTTCTCATATAATTTATAAACTTTTATAGGAACCAGTTGTGAAGTGCAACTAGGTACTTTAGACGTGAGTACTTGGTATTTTATTTTTTTGTACTATCACAGTAAACAAAATACAATGTATTTTAAAACACAATATACGTGGTATTGTATTTATTAATTTATTAACTCATTTATTAATTTATTATTATTTAAATAAGATTTTATTGATTGTATATTTTAACTTGTTCTCAATTGTTAACGTATTTATTAATCTTTTATTTTTTATTCAGATTATATTAACTGAATATTTTAATTTGTTTTTTTAAAAAAAATTGATTTTATAGATTTTAACTTTTTACCATTACTTATTTGATATATTTTAACTTAATTTTAAGCAATTGATTTGTATATTTTAACTTCATTTTATATTTTAGCTTAGTTTTAAGATTAAATTTAACTTTTTATAGTATAACTTGGTTTCTATTGATTTTAAATTTTAGATTATTTTACCATTATTTATTTGATATATTTTAACTTGATTTTGTGCAATAGATTCTATAGATTTTAACCTATTAATTAACTTTTTTTTTATTATAACTTGGATTCTCTTGATTTTATATTTTAAGTTATTTTTAAGCAATTGATTTTATAGATCTCAATTGTTTTTTAGCTTTATACATTTTACATTTTAACTTTTTTTAAACATATTTATCTGATACTTAAGTTGGCATATATGCATGTCTCTCTCGTTTAGTTTTTATTTATTTATTTTTATTTATATATTAATTCTCCTTAAAATAATTTATTGTAATCATGCGTGTGGTATACATGGCCTCGAATAAATAGATTGTATTTTAAATGGACCTAAAAATAATGAGAAAAATCGAAATTGGCCAGAAAGTATGGGTTCCGAGAACAGAAGGACCTGCTCAGGAGGCTGTTGTTGCCTCTGTGATGTCTGTGGATGCCGCGGAAGGCGGCCAAAAGAAAATTGTAAAAGTCGAATGGCCAGACACAGAAGGTGTACTATTGGGAAAGACAGTTTCGATAGATGATGTCTTCCCAGCATTGCCAAATGTTCCACAGAATGTCGCAGGGGCGAGCAGAGAGCAGGAGGAAGAAGTTATACGCCCTAATAATAAAGTTTGTCCCATATGTGGGCTTTCTTTTAAGGGTGAAAGAGGTCTTGGAACCCATATTGCAAAAAAGCACCCCAGGGAGGCTAACACCAATACACTGAGGGGCATAGTGAAAAATGTTATAGGTCCAAAAAATGGAGAGGGTGAGGTATCAAAAATAAAAGAGGACATTATTGGATGGTCTACCGTGTTCAAGAATCTCTTAAAAGAAAACACAATGAATATTGCGGATTTTGATGAGGCCGTAGGCCAGTTCCTGAATTTTCTCAAGAATATCAATGCGGAACTGCCAGGTCCCCAGCACCCAGCCGTTAAATTTTACAAGATGAGAAAAAAAAATAAAACTAAAGTGGCTGATAAGGGTGCTGGACAAGTCTCAAATCCGCAAAGAGCGAACAAGGTAGACAGGAGTCGTCGGCAGGAGCAGTATCAATACGAAGTCGCACAGTATAATTATTACAATAAAAGAAAAAAAGTTGTGCAAACTGTTATGAATGCCGATGCTCCTAAGAGGTGTCCTATAAAGATGGCCGATATCGAAAAATATTATAAAGACCTCTTTGAGAGCGAAAATCTCTGCAGGCGTGCGGATTACGAGCAGTGTGCCCCGATGCCAAATTTAGTGTCCATTGATGTAGAAACCGTCAAGAAAGCCATTAAATCAACATCAATGGACACATCGCCGGGGCCTGATGGAGTTCTGATCCGCACGATTAAATATTTTGATGTTGCAAATATTATTAGAACAATTGCGGAGATAATGTTGAAGGTGGCCTATGTCCCAGAACCACTTCGACAAGGGCGCACAATACTAATATATAAGGGGAAAGGTGATGTAAACAAAATCCCTTCCTGGAGACCCATCACCATTTATTCTATTGTGCGCCGAATCATAGAGAAGGTTCTGGACCACGAATTAAGAAAACAGGTCACCTTCCACAGGAATCAGAGAGGCTTTATAAAAGGCCTCCCGGGAACGCACGTCAACGCAAGGATTATCGACGCTGTATTGAAAGATGCAAAGATTATGAAAAAAGATTGTGCGGTGGTATTCCTTGACGTTGTCGGTGCTTTTGACAATGTTGGCCACAATCATATCGTGAGCTCCTTGGAAGCAAGAGGTGTGTCGCCGGATCTTCAACACGTTATATCGGCTCTCCTCTGCACGAACACAATCAAAATTAGTAACGGTGTTCACGCAACTAGCCAAATCAAAGTGCTGCGCGGGGTACCCCAAGGCGGCCCCTTGTCGTCGTCGCTCTTCAACCTGGCCATTGACCATCTCTATCGCGACCTGTGCGATGAAGAATTTTCCAAAAAATTTGGATACAAGTTAAAAAGTGACCAAGGTTGTGTGGTCCTCACAGGTTTCGCGGATGACCAGGCCGTGTCAGCGCGTGACAAGGGGGCTGCAGAAAGAGTGATCGGCAGCGTTCAGAGGACATTTGAGGGAATTGGTTTGGCTATTAATCCTCAAAAAAGCGTGGGCATCGTTCTAAATAAAGGAGAGCTGGAAACCGCGATGCTCTCCCTTGAGAACGGAGAGTACATCCAAACAATGCAGAATGGAGATACAATCAAGTATTTAGGATGTACATTCTCGGGAGAGCTACAGTTCAACGAAGATTCGGTGACCAAATTGAACGAAAACCTGAATAAACTGGTAACCTCTCCCTTGCTGAAGCCGGAGCAGAAGCTAAACATTGTCAACCAATATCTGTTCCCGGGTCTTACTTACCCTCTCCAAACTGCGCCCCTCACAAAGCTGCGTCCTGCCGTACTTGACGGCATCGACACCATGATTCGCAGGAGTGTGAAGGCTATTGTTGGACTCCCTGCGAACACCTCCACGGCGATGTTGTACTCTCCCAGGAGGTATCGAGGATTAGGATTAATCCGCTGCCAATGGGAGGCTCCTCTACAACATTGGTCCATTGCTCAGCGACTGTCCAATGTGCCCGATGCCCTTTTTCAGTCGATCTTTGATTATTCGGCTGAGGTTGATGAATGTGCCGAGAGATTGGGGGTTGATCGGGGTATTCGGAATATGAGAGCTCTACGGCAGTCGCTTCGAGAAAATTCGTTTGAGGAATGGACCAATTGCAGGTGGCAGGGCATTGGAGTTCGCCATTTTAAAGAGACCCCGAAAGCCAATAAATACATGTATGATAAGCAAGTACTTTCTGGGTCTGAATGGTCAAATGCCCTGAAACTAAATATTAATTATGCTCCCCTGCGTGGAGTCCCAGGTGTCAGCGGACAGGTAAGAGAAGTTGGGTCCCTCTGTCGCAAATGCGACAGAGAGCCAGAAACACCAGCACATGTGCTTGGAAAATGCCCCAACAACTCCCTCCTTATAACACGCCGTCACCACAGAGTCAAGCATGAACTGATGAGGCTCCTTGAAGAGAGAGAATACGCCTGTTTCGAGGAAGTATATTGTATAGATACGGATGGATCCACCCGATATGCCGACATTGTAGCATTCTCTAAGACGGGAAAGTCGGCGATGATTTTGGATCCGACCGTGAGATATGAGACCAACGACCTCGATCAGGCAGAAAAAGTGGAAAGGGAGAAAAAACAGATATATGAGAAATGCATCCCTTTCCTTAGTGAAAAGTTCCGCGAGAGTTTCGGGCCGAGAGAGTTCCACGTGAGAGGCCTTTGGTTCGGAGCTCGCGGAACGATACCAGACTCAACAAGGAGCTTCATGGAGGGCCTTGGTGTCGACATAAAGGACGTGGCAAGGTTGGCAGAGAGTATAATCCTCGACTCCCTGGGAATCATCCACCACCATGTGCATGGGAGCGGATAGGGGGAGAGTTTGCTCGCGAGGGGGAGGCATGCGTGTGTTACAGCATTTTTTATATTATTATTTATTGAACACGTCCACTGTACTTTATGAATTTTTTATGTATTAGGTTAGAAAGAGAGAGGAGAGAATGTGGGTGGGAACATGTATAGGGGGAGAGAAGGAAGAGAAAGGGTACAGAATGATAATAAATGAATGAAAGAAATAGTAAAAATTATAAAAAAAAAAAAAAAAAGGAAAAAAAAAAAAAATAATATATATATATATACGTATAAAATATTGTATACTATGCTCATACATATTGTTAATCCTATAATTGTATAATAATTTTAAATAATGTCTGTAGTGATTAATAAGTATGCTGTGTTGTTAGCAACCCAATGTAATTGGGCAGCACCATTTTATTTTATTTTATGATAATAAAGTGATTCTCTCTCTATATTTTGAAATAATAATTAAAATTCTGTATTTCACTATGAGATATTTATATTTAATATAAGCACTTTTCTCTTTATAATTTTCTTCAATGTTATTCCTGAATTTTAGGAGGTAACTAATGTGCATATTATTTTTAAATAATTAATTAAAACAAAATGAAATTAATTATTTCATTATTATTTAACCACAATTTAATGTAGTTTTTCCCATAATTATGATTTAGTATAAAATAAAAACTTCTGTTTTTAATTCTTTATGATTTTCTATAAAAATAAACTAATTAAGTTCAACTGTTTAATAGAAATAAAATAAAATAGAAGTGAAAAATAAATAAATATAGCAAATAATCTGTTAAATTAGTCGTAGATTATGATATACTCAATTTCGTTCTTTTCCTTGTTTCTTATTTATTTATTTTTTTATGAAATCTGTTATGTTTTCTGAAGGACTTTCTTTTCTTTGCAGCATTGCTTTCCAAGGAGGAATATTATGGTTATCAATTTTCCTCTCCATTTACAAAAAATATTTAACAAATAATTAGGTGATTCACTTTCTGAAAAACATATTAATGCCATTATATTACTCCCGAAATTTAATTTTCAACCAATTATAGCTTTTTCTGTGGCACATCTGCAGGCTTGAAGTATAATATATTATATTTTTTTCTTGTCTGGTTTACTAAATTTTTCGGTGAGTTAAAAATATAAAAAAGTACTATGAAGTGCTTTAGCTTGTGAAACCCTGAACCCTTTCATAACATATTGCGAGGGCATAAAGTGGCTTGTGCTCTACCGATTCTTGTGTCTATGAATTTAATTAGATTATTTTTCAGAACCATTATCTAATGTGCATATTATTTTTAAAAAAATATTTTTTTTTTTTTTTTTTTTTTATTGGTGATATTTACAACTGTATTACAAGTAAAAATACATTCAGTAAATGTGAACAAAGGAATAAAATAGCATGACATCACATGTTGAGAAACTACCCATTGGTAGCACTCTAAAAATGTATTTACAAAAGGAGATCTCGAGGCCATCTTCTTTTCAGACGCCTCTGAGGGTTGTCAGGGATCGAAGAGGAAGCAAGGTTAGAAACGAGAGGGTTTGGATGGTTCTGAAGTTTGTTATGGAAGGATAGGTATCTGGATTGGGCCAAGTCAGAAACATAAGGAACATTAAGGTCGTTATGGATGATTTTGTTTGTGACAAAGTAAGGAGCAGTGAGGATTTTACGAAGGATTTTGGATTGTAAGGATTGAATACGAGAGGAATTCGATGGCTTAGTGGAGCCCCAGAGCTCAACTCCGTAAGTCCAAATAGGTCTTATTGTAGTCATGTATATGAGTCTTTTGTAATTGACTGGGAGGTTAGAGCGTTTATCTAGTAAGTGCTGGAGTAGTCGGAAACGTCGAGCTGTTTCTTGTCGTTTCAGTCTGGTATGAGGATTCCAAGTTAGACGTTTGTCTAAGTGGAGTCCAAGGTATCGAATTTGTTCAACAGGAATAAGTGGGGTATTATTAAAGGATACTGTAGGACAAGAGGCCATAGGTTTACGACGAAGGGTAAAGGTGATTTGATGGGATTTATTGGAATTTATTTTTATTCTCCAGTTTTGACACCATTCTTCAAGGTTTGTGATGTGTTATTGAAGGGTTTGGGATGCAATTGTTGGGTCGTTATTAACTGATAGGACACATGTATCATCGGCGTACGTGGTAATGACTGTGTTAGGATGGGTTGGGATATCAGCTGTATAAACTGTGTAAAGGATAGGACCTAGGATACTACCTTGAGGAACACCAGCGGACTGGGAAAAAAGGGATGAATAGGCATTATTATGATTTACTTTGAAGGATCTATCAGTAAGATAGGAACGGATAATGAGGAAGTATGTAGGGTGTAAGAATTTACGGAGTTTGTAAAGCAGTCCTGGGTGCCAGACTCGATCAAAAGCCTGTTCTACATCGAGAAAGACTCCCGTGCAGTACATTCCGCGCTCCAATGCAGAGGAGACAACATCCACCACACGATGGCATTGCTGGATAGTGGAATGGGATCTGCGGAATCCAAATTGATGATCTGGGATAATGTGATTAGAATCTAGGATGGGGTACAGGCGTTTTAGGATGAGCTTTTCCAGGATTTTGCCTAGGATGGGTAAAAGGGAGATAGGGCGATAAGAGGATGGGTTTTCTGGTGGCTTTTTGGGTTTATGTATCATTTTGATAATAGAGAATTTCCAAGGGTCAGGAAAGTATGTTGATCGCAGTACAGCATTATATATATAAGTAAGGAATAGAATGGCTTTCCGAGGAAGGAGTTTTAGGATCTGGGATGTAATTAGGTCGTGTCCAGGAGCTTTTCGGGAAGGTAACCTTTGAATGATGTCGGATATTTCTGAAGGATGAAAGGCTTTAGGTGGAAGAGACATTTGGAGTGGGATATCCAGTTCTGCTTCAATACATTCAAGGTGATTTGGGTTAAGAATATCGGGGTGTGGATTAAAGGTTTTAAAGAGGTGACGAGCAAAGATTTGTGATTTTTCTTCATCGGATTTGGACCAGGTTTGAGCTTCAGTAAGAAGCGGATGATTACAGTCTTTAAATTTCAGGAGCCTTTTAGTGGTTGTCCATAGTGATTTGTCGGTAGGTGTAAGTTTTTCAGTAAAATTTAGTAAATTTTGAATTTTGTATTTTTTAATTTCTGATTTTAGTTTGTTAGTCAGTTGGGTATAATGAGTTTTATCTGTTGGATATCTGGTTCTATGCCACTTCGATCTTGCTCTGCGTTTTTCCTTCAATAAGATACGAATATGCTGTGGCAAGTCAGTCTTTTGTGAATTGTTAAACTTATTGATAAAAGTGTTATTATTTATACTGTCTGTTATTCTGTTATTGACGCTGTCAGTTTTTCAATGGCACCATTAATGTCGTCTTTTGTCTTTAGCGGAATTTTTAAGTCTAGTTTGTTTTCCAAATCATCACGAAATTCGTCCCAGTTTACTCGTCCTGTAATCAATTTAGGAGTTGATGGTTTAGGAGCATAGCTCGAATGTAGTGAAAGCAGAACTGGACTATGGTCTGAAGAAAGGTCATCAAGGGATTTGATTATGGTTTGTGAGGAGGAGATCTGGGAAGTTATAAATATATCTAGGATATCGGGACATTTTTTGAGGGATGTTGGCCAATAAGTAGGACTCATGGGCGAAAGGATTGAATAATTGTTGGAAGTTGAAACACGTGATAGGATGTTACCGCGGGGGTTGGATGTTCGACAACCCCATCGTTGGTGTTTAGCATTGTAGTCTCCTCCAGCAATAAAGCGCGATCCGAGGGATTGGAATAAGGTATCAAGGAGGTTATAGGAGAGGGAATTACCAGGAGGACAGTATACAGCTGAGAATGTGAGATGGAAAGGGCGAGTTGAAAGGACTACAGAAGTGGATTGAATGTCATCAGTTGGAGTTGATGGAATATGGGAATGGGGTAATGATTTATAAAAAAAAAAATAATTAAAACAAAATTAAATTAATTATTTCTTTTCAAGTTTATTTATTGTCAGCCATTTTACACCAATTTTCAATTTTGTTTTTCAATTTAATGACTACACATCTCATTACGAAGTCTCGGCTCGTTGAGCCATTTTCAAGTCTAAAAAATTTTTACAATTTACAGTCATATTTAATTAAAACATTACATACTTCAACATATAGAGATTCATTTTATATACCTAAAATACCAATCATGTACCTGTCCTTTTCAACTTATGGGAATTGCATGCATCTACTCATGTAAAAAAAAATTATTTTTGTCATGTCCATCTATAATTATTTTATAGCATTATTATTACTCAATTATTTATTATTAAATGATTCAAATAAATTAAAATTACCTTATGTTGTGTCACCGACATCTCATCAGCCTCATTTCAGTTTCTTGACTGGTTATTCTTAAAGGAGTAGGGGAAGACTATTTATTTTAATTTTCATTATTATTTAACCACTATTTAGTGTATTTTTTTCATAATTATGATTTAGTATAATAATATAAAGTTTTGAATTCTTTACGATTTTCTATAAAAATAAACTAATTAAGTTAGACTGTTTAATAGAAAGTAATTAAAATATAAATGGAAAATAAATAAATATAGCAAATAATCTGTTAAATTAGTCGTAGATAATGATAAACTCAATTTTATTCTTTTCTTTGTTTCTTATTTATTTATTTTTTTATGAAATCTGTTATGTTTTCTTAAGGAATTTCTTTTCTTTGCAGCATTGCTGTCCAAGGAGGAATATTATTGTTATCAATTTTCCCCTCCACTTACAAAAAATATTTGACAAATAATTAGATGATTCATTTTTTAGGTCAGAGTTGCGGTTATCCTTAAACGAGAAATTAACACTATTAATCGATACGAAGTTTCGATCCCTGAATTTTCGCGTCTAAGCTCCTCTATTCTCGTTGGTCAAAGTGTCGGCAACAATGATTGTTTTGTACAATCAATCATGTTGGTTAAAATAAGCTTTGATTTTGAACAATGCCCTAACACATCTCCTAAATTTAATCTAAAGTACAATTCACCACGGAAGTGGGCTATAATTTATTCCTGGACCATAAAATGGAACGGAATCCAATATCAAAAGTGTGGGAAAACGTTAATTTATTCACCTCACACAGATTTCTTGATCATATATTCTGCTGAAAAAAATTCTCTCTTGAATTAGAAAACTCGCTGGATTTTTTTCTTTCGTTAAAATTAAAATCGAGAGGACACTGAGGCAGATAATTAAATATTTAAAGCTCTATCTCGCCTGGGTCATATTTTAAACATGATGTGTGCTCCCTTGTCCATTTTAAGAGAAATGGATTTATTTATATTCTCACAGCTCCTTAAACGTTACCGGCCTATAAAATAATTACATTTATTTAACACAGGACACGTTCCATTAATTTTGTGGGAAATGAGTAATTACCGTTTTGGTGACGATTTTCTGGCTTATAAAGAGTAAAGAGAATATATACAGAATTTTTTTTAAATAAATTACTTCGGGGGCAGTTTTGCATTATTTATGGACGAAACCACGAATTTCGAAACTGCAAACCGATTTGTTTTAAAAAATCTTGATGCTGTTTGATTCGTAATGTTTTTATATAATATGTTCATATTAAAATAATATATAGCGATCAATTCAATTTATTAAAAAACTCACTTATTACAATCTGGCCAGAAGTAGAATGCCAGAATTAAGCAAAAGGATTTATTTTCGCTGATCATAAAAAGAATTCTAGATATATAATTAGCTAACAATAAAAATATCAGTACTCAGTTGACGCAAAATTTGATGCTCTACAACTTTGATTCACATGAGTACTTACTAAGAGGACTAGACCCACCTACTTGCGAGAGCTGTAAGGTACAGAGATCAGTCCAACACATCATCCAAGACTGCCCGGTATTTAAGAATGTAAGGAAAAATCTTGATATGGCTCAGAGCCTAAAAGAAAACTTGAGCGACAAAGAAAACGCCGTGGAAAAACCTTACAATTTTTAAAAATAGAATAAAAATAAGTTCTACAATAGAATATAAATAGGAAGTGTTGCCAATGACCCTGCAGGGTAGAGGCAACAATAAAAACAAATAAATAAATAAATAACTTTGATTCTATTTTTATTCTATTGTTTGTCCTCTAAGGGAACTCATTTCCAAGTTACAGGACCATTTATATTAATTTGTCTCAGTTTGTGACAAATTTGGAAAAAATCGCGTTGATTGACCGTGGTTTTTTGTGGTGGAGTTTTTGTACTCCTTTGATGCAAAATTTAAGGTTCTTTAATTAATTAAAGAATAAATATTTCACTTTGATGCATCACTTAGAAGTTATATGTGAAAAAAAAATAAAGGAAAAAAAAAACAAATAAGTAAGTCTAAAATCAAGTTTTCTGCCTTGGTCATGCTCTGCAAAGTTTATCTTTATAGTTTTATTTTAAGTAAGGTATGCATTTCGAACAAATTTCCTGTCTGTTTCTCTTCATGTTCCTTGGAGTCTTGATCTTGATCATTCGTTGATCCACTATGCTATGCATTGTAAAGACCGCCGGTGGTATTCATTTAATTATTTTAAAGGTATAAATAAATAAATATCATAAGTGCCCACATCTGGCGCTACCTGAGCGAGGGTAACGACCCAGAAGCCCAACCTTTTGTAAGTGGTAATAAAAACCCTTAAGAACCACCGACCAAGACCGACAACTGAGTGTTTAAACAGGATCCCGAAATACCTTTTCACACCTTCCACCAGAAATACGTAAATCTGTACCTGCTTCTTTACTTTGGCCTGGGGAGAGGGCGTGGTCATCCCTTAGGCTAGGAATATTCAGCCAATCAGAGAAGACTACCAAAAGAGAGGGGGATGAAGAAAGGTGGGAAATAGAGGACTAGGACTAAGACACTTCCTTTTGGGACTCAGAGGAGGAGACTTCAAGCTGGGAAGGAGGCTAGGGGACTTGATCAGGAGAAGCGGAGAGAGGAAGATATGGACTGATAGCTGGGACTCAGGCTAGAAGACAGCCGGAGGGAGCAAAGATGAAGACTTGAAGACCAGATCGACGGAGCTTCCAGAGAGGTAGCCAGAACAGCTAGAGATAACGACAACACCCCTCACCAGCTAGGTAATAACCTCATTTAGTTATACAGATGTAAATTTGTGTTGGCAACCATACATCATTAATTAATAAAATCAATAGAACACATGTAACTCTAATCAAGCATTCTCCTCTAGTATGATTCTCAACTATTATTATGTATATAGGTTTAGTTATTATTTTGTATATATATGTTTTGGTTGAATAAATTTGTAAATATAATAGTTAGTAAACCATCTTGATGATTTTACATTCTACCTTGCATGCCACCAATTAGATATAGAACAAATAGTAAATTTAAAAACATGATACCTTTAGAAAAGAAATCCAATAAAAATTATATGGTTCAATCTAAGATACTACAGTAGGGGGTCTGTGGTATCTAACCTTTTAATACAGAATTAATATATTTTTTGGTAGACCGGTTCCCTCCTGGGACCGATATAAATACCAATATAAATATTAAATACAAATAAATGCGGTCCCTGGAACCCCCTACTCGCCTTAGAAACGCGAGGCCAGGAACATAGCAACTATTAGTGCCTTCTTTTTCGACGCATTAGACACTAAAGTGTCAACGAACCGTGTTGAGCCTTCTGTATCCTAGGAATTAACCTCGAGGAAACATCTATAGTTCTTCATTCCAAGGAATTCGGCTATACGGTACGTTATATTATTTGAAGGAGCATGTTAAAACATGTGTTTCACAAACTATGTCTGAACGATGAAACCATTGAGCTCTGTTGCTGCATCCCATTGTACCTCGTTTTCTCTGTAGGTTATAATGCCAAACATCAAAGGAAATTAAGAAGAATAATAATTAACGACTCGCTGTAATCATCAAACGAGTTTTTTAAATATTTAATTCTGAAAACTGAAATAAGCTGAACAAAAAAGAAATTCAAATGTTTACCTATTTTTTTTTTTACAATGTCAAAGAATTGCGTGATACTTTCTCCAATGGTTTGGTATTCATAAGAACCAGACTGAATTTCCATAGCGAGATTGCTAATTCCTTTGATATATATCATGCTTTTATCTTATATTAATTAATGTACTTTCTTTGTTGTTTTTTAGAATTAATTTGACAGTTCACAAAAGAAAATACAACAGCTCTTATTTATGAAAATATAAAATAAAATAGGATGTAATTATTTCAGTAGGTTGTGTTATGTATATTCTGGTAATTTTTTATAGGCCTGAATTACTATGAAAAATATTTTAATTTATTTGAATTGCTATGATTTCATAACATCTTATATTCCTAGCCCTGTAGCAACGCTAGGGGTATTTCATTTTATATATACTTTAGGTAAAAAATTGAAATATCCGGTAGAAATATTAGATACTTGAGCAAAAAGTACACTTTGGAAACCAATGGCTAACCTAAATCGTTTCGTGCATACTTTTTATTTGGCGTAGAAAGGTATTATGAAGTTATGCTTTGTATGAGTCTTTCAGGTGACAGAATGGCTTACTCCTATTGCAACATTTTTGATTATTAGTTTTTGTTATATTTTTTGGGGAAAAATTTATGTCTTTATTCACAGCTCTGTATTTCAACAATGCACTCACCTACTTTGGAATCAATTTACTCACTATCTGTACAGATATTGTAAATTTTCCAACTAGAAATATCACTAAAATGACTTTACTCAAAAATGTTGAAATTAGAGTTAGTCATTCTGTTAACAAAAATGTTCACATAATAAGAAGATATAATAAGTATTATATAGTTAAGAACTATTGGTGAAGAAATTACTCTACACTTCTGAAACTAGTTGAATGCTGTTGAAATAGTCAGTGGTCCCTTTTTATGGAATTATTAACGTCCGACTACAACTTTGTGAATTGCTTCATCTCATCGTAACCTGCAACTTTTCATTCTGATGATAAGCAAACTTTGTCCATTTAATTTGGTGCTAAAAACTCATGAACACCCATTTGCTTTCCACTTAAATCGTAAGATAATTTGATCACAAAATCAAGAAAAACAATTACCTAAAAGAATATTAGCCCGTTTTACGTGACCCTCACGCTCAACATGTCAATCAAAACAAATAACAAATTATATAGGACAAACGGCCCAATATTTTTGTAGGACACTTTTTTTATCGATTTTGTGATAAAATTATATTACGATTCAAATGGAAAGCAATTGGGTATTTATATTACTTCTTTTTCACCCCATTTTTTCAATTTAGCGAGAAAATGCCCCATTTCTGAGAATTATCTTAAATAAAAAATTTGTTAGTGGATATTAATAATTTATAAACATAGGTCTCGGCCACGGACTCAAATATATTCATTGATATTTAAAACTGTATTATATAAAAAATTAAAAAAACTAGAAAATGTGCACTTAGCACATGCAATAGCACTCAAATACTAAAATTACGCAAGAAGATCAAGATGCCATCTTCTTTTCAGACTCCTCGGATAGTTATCAGGGCTCGAGGAGGAAGCAAGGTTTGAAACGAGAGAGTTCAGATTGTTCTGGAGTTAGTTAAGGAAGGATAGGTATCGAGGTTGGGCCGAATCAAAAACATATGGAACATAAAGGTCTTAATGGATGATTTTATTTGTGACAAAGTAAGGAGCGTTGAAGATTTTACTAAGGATTTTGGATTGTAATAGTTGGATACGAGACGAATTCGATGGTTTAGTGAAGTCCCAAAGCTCAATTCCGTAAGTCCAAACAGGTCTTATTATTGTCATATATATGAGTCGTTTGTGATTGATTGAAAGCTTAGAGCGTTTGTCTAGTAAGTGGTGGTGTAGTCGGAAACGTCGAGCGGTTTCTTGTCGTTTCTATCTTGTATGAGGATTCCAAGTGAGACGTTTGTCCAGGTGGAGTCGTAGGCATCGAATTTGTTCAACAAGGATAAGTGGGGTGTTATTAAATGATACTGTAGGACAGGAAGTCATAAGTTTACGACGAAGAGTACAGGTGATTTGTTGTTATTTATTGGAATTTATCTTAACGCTCCAGTTTTTATACCATTCTTCAAGGTTTGTGATATGTGATTGGAGAGTTTGGGATGCAGTTTATGGATCATTATTAACAGATAGGATTCATGTGTCATCAGCATACGTGGTAATGACAGTGTCAGGATGGGTTGGGATGTCAGATGTATAAACTGTGTAAAAACAATATAAAATAATTGAAAAAAGTTACATAGATTTCAGAAAAAAAAATTACAGGTCCCTGTTATCAAAATTATTCCATAACTTAAATATATATATATATATATATATATATATATATATATATATATATATATATATATATATATCATGTTTAAGGCTGCGTGAATCAAGTAGCTTTTATATAAACAAAGAAAGTTTTAAATATCTTGAATGCTTTAGAGTCAGGGTCTATATGATTGTCGGAACATTCGAAGAACCATTAAGTATAGGAAATACTTTCCTAATAACTTCAATGGTAAATATCACGCTGAAAATAGTAAAAACAAATAAATTTATGAAGTGATAGTGTGGTTGTTTTTTTGTTTTTTTTTTTCCAAGTATTACGTTTTTTGTTAAATAAGATGCAATTTAAGTGGGGTAATCAATTATAATAAGTCGAATAGAGCACTCTATTCTGAACCATATTTTATGTACAAAAATTTAAAATTTGCATATGTTTAAACAATATATATTAATATATTGCCAATAATATATGTATATCTAGAATTTTAAAAAATAAATTGGATATATTTGTAATTAAAGATAAAAAAATATCACTTATGAAATACTTATGTATATGTGTGTGTTTATGTATTTATTATGAAAATAAATGACCTTTAATTATTGGTTATCCTTTCTCGATACCTGTAAAATGCATCGATCTCTTTTTGGAATGATCATCAATTACAAGACCCGAAACTATTGGGTTTCACAAAATAATAAATAAATGCTAATTGGTCTCAGAGTACCTAATTATTAACAGATTAGACAATAGAAAAAAATAACGAAGATCAGTAAGGTTTTGTGTACCTTAAAACAGGATAATTATACACCTCAATGGGTCACAGGGCTCGAACATTGGAATTGCTCCTTTGATTAAAATTTTCTAAACAAATATTTCTGCTTCTTAGAAATGTTTGATGACTTCTAGTTTTATTGAAAATCCATTTCTAATTATGTTCCTCTATTAGTTTTTGCCATGGCTTGATCTTAAATTTAATCAGTTTCAGGTATGTTTGTTTTCATTTCTTTAAGTTATTTTCAAATCAGAACTGTTTTCCTAGCTATATTTCATGTAAAGTATTTACAATAAAAACTATTTAAAATTTGTTTTGATTTCAAAAAAGTTGACTTAAAAAACGGTTTATTTTCTCAAACATACGACACATTAGAATCAAGTAATTCATTTAAAATAAATTATAATTATAATCAAAGCCCTATAATTACTGTTTCTTTCTCATTAAAAGTAATTTTTATTTAGAACTTGAATGAAGAAATATTAAACTTTTACCATGAACCTAGAACATTATTTTTAAAAAAATAAGTCTTTAGAACTTTTTATTTTAAAAACTTATTTACATAAAAAATTTCACAAAACTTTTAAAATAAAACTTTTTAAAAAAGTTTCATAATAATTTTAATCTCTGGTTTTGTTTACTTGTTTAAATAAATTATTTTAGTTTTGGAATTAAATATAATTCCATAGAATAATATAAGAAGGTATAAAATAATAAGGAGCAACAAAATAAATTAAGTACGCGCATATGCATTATATCCCTGCATACAAAGAAAAAATATATATGTATATGTGTGAATATATAATCCTTTTCCACTCTGGCTGGATTGGAGTGTTTTTTGTTTTTTTTTAAATTCTAGAAAGTAATTTTGTGATGAAAATATCAAGGAAAATGCCCTTTCAGCACCAACAAAGCTTTTATACATCAAAAACAATAGACTAATTAAGATAAATGAGTTGGAGAAATCTCAGCAGCGTGGCTCCATGAGCAACTTTACCGAAACTTGGAACGGTAACTGAACTTAGTTCCGTGTTACTTCGGCAAGTTGGTGACATGGCATTGCTTCTTCAGCGGTTGATTTATGATATCTTCGCATTATAGAACGATTAACTGTAAACAACAAAGTAAATTTAAAAAAAAAAAAATTAGGCGTTACATAATTATCTTCGGGTATTTTTGCAAGAGTCACGATCCACGCTGTAGTATTTCACCTCAGAGAAATTCCATTCTTTCCAAAGTTTAACTGAACTTTCTGATCTGTTATTAAAGGATTAAAATTTACATAAAATATGTAACGCAAAACTTCTAAGTTTAAATAGATGCAATCCAGTTGATTCAATTAGAGAATCACGAAACAGTTCAACACTCGAATATTTTGTACTCTAAGAGGCATTCCCATGAAGAAACTAATGAACCCAGTCCGAAGTTTAAGCGACGACCTTCTCGAACCACTTTAAGCAAAATCTAAACAAGCTAAGCAAATTTATGTACATAGCATTTATGTCGAATAAATATGCAGATTGTTATTTTTCCTTTTTTGTATGCTGAATTGCAGCCTTAAAAAAAAAAAAAAAAGCACCGTTTTGTTGCGTTTTATCCAAAAGCCTAAAATGGTACTATGAATATTTCCACCGTTAAAGATAGAAAAGTTTTTAAATGTTATTCCAGAGTTTAAATAGCATTGTTGATTCAAAACGATATTTACTTTTAATTGATTATAAGAAAATATGTAGCTTTATTTTTTATTAGGATTTAAGAAGTATATAAACTTTAACTTTTTTATTTATTTATAAATAAAATAATAATATACCTTTCTGTGACTTTGGCATTGGTTATAGGGAGGTAAGATCGCATTCACACTATATGTGCAAAAAAAAAAATATATAAAATAAAACAGAAGAAAAATAACAACTAAATTTTTTTTTTGTTTATTGAGAAATAATACATTTTGTCACACTTAAGGGCACTGAGTACTAAGGGTGAGTGAGGTACATTCATACCATATATACAATACAATAAAAAAATAAATAAATATTAATAAAAAATAAAATAAAAAAATATACATCTATATAACAAAGGCAAAAACTATAATAAACCAAGGAAATGTAACTTAGAGTTAAAATTAAATGAAATACAGAAATTCGTAGCAAAATTAAATAAATTATATGTAATAGAAATAAATAGAAAAACAAACAACTAAATAATAATCAAAAAGTACACATAATAAATAAAATAAAACAGGTGCCTTAAAAGAAATTAAAGTATTAATTATTCATTAATGATTACTTTATTTGTATTTATTAATTGTTCTAATAAATATGTATATGATAAACAACCTTCTTTAGGTTATTCATATCTTATGTGAGTTTTTTTAATATTATTATATTTAATCTATATAAGATTATTTTTTATAAAACCCTTATTTAATCTCACATTCCATACTTTCCATTTTTAAACATTAATACACTATTTAATAATTATTATTTCTTAACAGTTCCGGCTCCAATTACCATTTTAAAAATTTCTTTTTCTTTTTTAAAAACCAGCAACAAAACAAAACATTAGTCATCATTAATATAATATTATTCTATTTTTTTCTCTAAAATATATTCATATATAGAATACTACTCTATGGTTATACTTATTTTATTTCTTATAAAATGTTTTCTTACAAAAATCCACAAACCTTTTCCTATTTTTTTTTATTTCATCATCCTTGCTCCTGTAATTTAACACTACTCTTTAATGTGAAGTCTAAAAATGAAATTTTCTTTAATAAAAACAAAGACACTATTTTTATAAATAAAATCTGTTGTTTATAAAAGAAAATTTTGTTTTTAGATTTTACTTGGAAGAACAATGTTAAATTACAGGAGTAAGCTTGATGTTGACTAATGCTTTGTTTTGTCGTTTTTAAAAAATAAAAAAAAGAATTTTTGAAAATGGCTCTTGGAAAAAATAATAATTATTAAATAATGTATTAATGTTTTAAAATTGTAAGTATAGACTGTGAGATTAAATAAGGGTTTTATAAAAATAATCATACATAGATTAAATGTTATAATATTATTATTATTATTTATTTACCTCCTTCGCTTTCCCAGACTTCTGGATTAGTATTCCACACCCCGGAAATCACTCAAAAGAATGTATTTGAACGTAAAAAAAAATGACCTATTTAGAAATATTAAAAAAAAAAAATTGCACTTACCGAGTAGAACTTCTTTTTGTGGTGCTCTTAAATGCGCAAAATCAAATTCAAGATCCTGTTTACATTCTATGATTTTATATTTTCAGTATAAATCCATTTTAAGATATGATTATTGGGGTTATTTTTACTTTTTTTAAATGTTACAACGTTTTTAACTTGAACGAGTTTTTGATATTTACGATATTTTTTTTCACCTCCGGTGGCTGCTATGTTGGAATCACAGGGTACTGCTATATCTATGATTGTTAAGATTCACTTGGAATTGGTCGATTCCCTGGGAATCAAAAAAATAGCAAAGGAAACTGGAGGCTGTATTTCATGTCTTAGAGTAAACGTGATTTCTCGTGATTTAGTCGAATTTTCCATAGCCTAAACCAGTCATGTAAGTTTGCTAAATACTGTTGTAGTATGATTCAGACGTATGTTGAGATTTTATGTTTTGCTAATATCTCTTCATCGACTGCATATGTCACTATTAAATTGCTGGAACAACAAGGTATGTGGTGTGTGTATGTAATGTAGAGTAATGTGGCGAGTACTGGATCTTGATTTACTCCTCCTGAGATAGACCTATTTGAGTTCTGACGCGTGTTGGACTTAAACAAGTCTGTCTGAAAAGAAGAATTGTAGAATTAGGTATTAGATAGGTATATGCATGACAGTTTTTACTGCATTGAAATTCTTATTTGATACTTGCGTTTTTATTCAACATCTTCTTATTTTCAAGCTTATTACCTGCGTGGATGAAGAGACGAAGGAAAAAAAAAGTTTTTATTTAAAATAATTCTATATATATCATTAGGCACATATTTTCGCCTAGGTGTGGTATTTAACTCCATTATACTTAGACGTTTATATAAAAAAAAAATTTAATCAAAGATTCGTTTTTAGCAATGTTTTATTTTCAAACAATCCATTTCAAACAATAATAAAAACTTTTGCTGGCCACTGTATAAATTTTCCTCTTTATAAATTCTATTATTTACAAAGAGGAATTTAAATTAGTTTAAAATTAATTTCTATTTAAAATTAAATTATTTTAATTTTTTTTATTCTCTAATAATAAAAATGTTGACAAAACCTAGCTGATGCAGATGTCACTAATTTCAATATTATCAATTTTATAAATGTATAATATGTTATGCATTTAGCTATTTAATATAGAATCACCCGTAATGACCTTAATGTTCCATGTTTTCAGATTTGGCCTAACCCAGATACCTATCCTTCCATAATAAATTTTAGAACCATCCCCACTCTATTCTTTTTAACCTTGCTTCCTCCTTATTCCTGATAACTCTCCGTGGCGTCTGAAATGAAGATGGCACCGTGATCTCCTAATGTAGACATGTCATTAGAGTGGTACCAGCGGTTAGTTTCTCAACAAGTGTTTTCATGTCATTATATCCATTTGTATAAATTAATAGGTGTATTTTTTTTAATATAGTTGTAAATGTCATGAATAAATAAAAAATAAAAATAAAATATTTAATAGAGAAATGTTAGCCACAGCAAAAAAAAAAAATCTGAAAAACCTTACAGGAAGAAGCATTGGGAAATGTATTTAAAATTAAATGGAAATTCACAGTACTAATAAAAACTATAAAAATATTCATGTTTCTGATATTTATATATTCTCAGTCTTATATTTATATTAGTTGTCTGCTGGAACTGGTGGTGTGTTTTATATTTATTTCGTTTATTATTAAAGGCTTCTGCGGGTTGTTAATAAAATTTTATATTAATAAAATATGAAGAAGCAGAGAATTTCGCAAAAATATTTATATTCGAACTACAAGCGTTTGAATTGCTTCTTTACTAGTCCTTTTCAGTTTATGTGTTTTTATTTCAAATATAATGAAGTAAAGGGAAATATTTAAAGACATTGATTTAAAGTGAAAGTTGGACCTAAGAGCAATAAAAAACTTCATATATACCTTAGACCGATAACCAAACAATATATATATATATATATTTTTTTTTTTTTTTTTTTTTTTTTAGGAATTGAGCAATTAATTCATAGTAAACTATACAAAATTTACTTCGAATACAAGTAGAGTTTATTTTTTCAAAGCAATTTAAACAATTCTTTTAAAGCGGCTAAAATACGATAAGTCCTGTCTTTCATAATATCATTGATTTGCGATTTTTCGTTATCACTATCCAACTGGATTACAGTTACTCACCTTTTAGAAAAACTTTCTTGCATTTAATAACCTTTAAATTAAATTAAATTGTTTGAAGTTACTTTCTCGGTATTAATTTGTCGTAAATCCTGTCCACCAGTTTATTTTAACATCATCCAGCTTCCTTTTTCAGATACAGTCCGGTACCTTGGCTTTCTTTTAGTCCGACGACTAATGTGGAACCCGGTGACGATACGGCCAACTGTACCCACAACTAAACATAAAATCTTAACTTTCCATTGAAAACAAGTTACTAATCTACAACACAATATTGAAACCTATTTGGCTTACGGACTAGAATTGTGAGGAACAGAAAAATTTTCTAACATCAAGTGCATCCAATCCTTCCAGTCAATAGTCGATGCTCCTTTCTATGTTACCAACAAAATCCTACATCATGACCTCAACATCCCATTTGTCCTAGACTTTATCCCAGAAAAAGTTCTTCAAAGTTCTCCAGAACCTTCCGTATCATCCAAATCCTCTTGCACAATCCCTATCAAGCGCCACCCATACCTATAATCCTCCAAGAAGGTTGAAACTGCAGTGGTCTCGCGACCTTCTGTAGATTGTATATATTGGAGTTATGGCGATGGCCAGATTCTCCACTCAAGACATGAGTGTATGTGGCTAAAGTGCTCTCGATCAATCTCTGATGGCTTTAGTACCGGTGATGCGGCTGAGAGAGTAGCGCAGGGTTCTCCTGGAGTTCCTCGCCTGATTGTAAATAGTGTATATAGGTACGCATGTGTTTTTCGCTTAGTTTTATTTTTCTTATTTTTAAATGATTTTATTTTATTTATTGCGTATACTTTTTGATTATTATTTATTGTTATTTTGCTTCTATTTATTTTATATGTTTGTACATATAGTGCGAATGTTATCCTACCTCGCTATAACTAATGTCTAACAGATTGTTGTAATACTAAAAAAAAAAAAAAAATTGTACTATTCTTCAGTGATAAAAATACAATCAAAAATTTAAAAAAGACACACGCATAACATTTTTTCACGATAGTAAATATTCATTACTGATTTTATTTATTGGTTCATAATCTGCATTAATTTCTGTTTTTGAAAATTTATCAATGTCGGTTATGTTTTTGACCAGGGACAAATAACTTAATATTTTTAAGTCCTACGATCTGGCCACAAACTTATTTAGTAACTTAAGTAAATTTCATATACACCACTATTTGTAGCTAACCATGTCTCTGAATGTACTTTTGTCCAATACTAATTTAAACATTATTTAAGCTTACATATTGCACATACGATTGATATCCATCGCTAGTTGTTATATTATTTTTTTAACAACCTCACAGGAAAAAGTTCATCATTAATTAATAAATAGTCAAAAAACGATTATCACCCCACTTCAGCAAACTCTGAGAATAGTTTGATTTCTA